>JARHVA010003445.1:1382500-1982332 GCA_037957365.1 Torreya grandis
GTAGATGTGCTGATAATGTGAGACTACTACCTTAGAAATGGAGACAAAATTAGAGCAATCAGATCCATTGTTATCCTTTATATTATAGATGGTATTCTTCACCTTACATGCCATAGCTTGATGGTGAAATGTTTTTGTGTTTTAATCCCCCTCATTGAGCCAAGTTGAGCGACTCTTCATCCTCCATTTTGCCTCTACCAAGCCAAAATTTTAGCCTTTTCCTGTTCTAAAGCATCCAACTCCATAAGAGTTTATTCCTAAAAGTCATCCCATTGATAAGATACAATACAATACATATTTTCTTACACTTGAACAAGTTTACTCTCACTATCTTCAAAAAGAGCCTTAGACCAGGACTTGGCCGCCACCTTGACCTTGATGAGATTCCTCTAAAGGCTGAACATAGCATGTTCTCCATCCACAGGGATGTAGTTGATCCAAGTATCTTGGATAATCTTACAAAAGTATTCATATCTAAGACAATAGGGATTGAATTTAAAAGGAATCGGAGGATGTTTTAGACCATCAAATAACTCTAAAGAGACAAGACTATGATTAGAGTAAAACTTTTTAGAGTAATAGCCTTATAAACTTTCAACTTCAATGTGAGTTCCTCCTTTATCAAGAATCTATCCAATATTTTTTAAATACCTTACAAAATTATGTGATGATTGGACTAGGTGGGTTCCATTCAATAAGGAGAAGCATTGATTAAGTAGTGGATATCCATGAAGTGTAAAAAATAATTAGCAAGAGGATCCTGTCATGTTGTTTGTCCCCAAAATTCATTATAGTTTGTAGTGAAGTTCAAATCATCCCCAAGTATAAGATGGGGCAATTGAAGGATGCTAGAGATAGCTAGTGTGTCCCAAAAGTCTTTCCTGTGATTTGAAGGTGCATAGACATTGAGAATGTCCAAATATTGATTGAGATCTAGTGAATGAAGTGAAACCATCACAAAGTTTGATGTTTGCTAAAAATTATTATGTACCAGGGAGGAGTCCCAACCAAGAGCCAACCCTATTGAGTTATTATAGAACTGTTTGCTGGAAAAAAGCAATTAAGAAAGAGTTTTTTAAGTAGTTTGTTTGCCACCTTATCTGAGTACATAGTTTATTGTATGAGTAGAATATTAGGCTTGTGTTTTAGTACCAATCTCTTAAGGGACCATTTTTTATTAGCTGACCCAATGCCTTTAGCATTTAATGATGCAAGAATCATCTTGACACCTTCTTTTAGGTTGCATTACTAAGGTCCTAATCAATGGTATGTTGTTTTCTAAGCATTACCTCTCATATAGACTTTAATTTTGCATTGAAGATATTTAAGCATCTACCTCTATTATTTTGAAGGGGAGCTAATTTATGGGTGCCCAAACCTCTAACATACTGACTACCTTCATGTTGTTTTTGAAGAGCCTTGGTGAGGGACCTAGTCAGATGTCTTCTATCTATGCAGCACTCTAAGTCATAAGAAGAAGCAGGGGGTGTGTATTTGGTAGTAACTACATCCACTAAAGACATTAGGGCATAATGTGAGGTATTGTAAGCAAGCTCTACTACAAGTATATCCTCTGTAATCTTAAGACTCTATGATAGATCATCTAAACTAAAACCCACTATGCAAGTGGGGATCTCCTTTAAACTAACATCATGTCCTAAAGTGTCTTTGCTAAATAAATGTAATACATGATATGGATCCTTCATAAAATCTTCTATAAGAGTTATATTCTACCTAGTGAAATGGGAGTGAGAGATAAAGGGGAAGAAACTCAAACCTCAAATACTATTTACTCTAGAGTGGCTGGAGCTGACCATTGAGAGTATGAGAGATCTAGTTAAACGCTATGTGGAGCTTGGATATTTCCTTCAAGTAAAGCTTACATAGTTGTAATCAACCTCAAGACCTACCCTATAAGATTACTACTGGTTATAGTATTTTGCTTCTAATTTGTGACCTCTTCCTATGGGGGATATTAATGTGAGTGTGGGCATGAAGACTGTAGGTGTTCATAAATGTGACACAGAGAGCACCTGAATAGAAAATTTTAATAGTCAAATGTTTGTTGAATGTGAACATCCCCAGTGATGATCTCTATGGTGTCAAGAAAGCTAAAAGATATATGCATTTCCACATATATGAGAACCATTATAGTGTTCTAATTTAAAAGGGTGTTGGGTTCCATTTTGATGTGCTTACCAAGGGAATCACCTATGGTTTTGAAGATTTTGGATTCCCTTAGCTCAATAGGAAGTCATAACATCTTAACCCATAGAGATAAAGTTTTTATGTTATCCCTTTTTGGGTCAAACCCTACTTGCCACTTGGATATATGAAGGGTAGTAATACCCAAAAACCACAACCCATTAAAAGTGATCCGCTCTCTATCTTTAAAAAACCTAAAAATAAATGTGATGAAACCTTTTTCCCCTTTGTGAATGGTGGGGGTATAACCCAACATAGCTCCCTAGGTGTTTTGTGCCTAGCTGTAGAAGTCTATGTCCTTGAATATCTTGCCATGGAATCGGATAATGAATGCCTACATTTTGTATTTGACAACATTTTCTAGGTAGAGCCTAGGGTTGATGACTGTCAGCATGGGGATCAAGGTGAGCCTAAAAAATTTGTGTTTATTCCTTCTTATACATCTTTTTTGAACTCTAGATAGTTGTCTAGAGGGTCCACTACCTATGGGAAGGATTATGAGTTGCATCTAGACTACCTCCATTCAAAACCTATGTTTGGTGAATAATGGGATCGAAGGTGGATCCTAGCCAGTGGTTTTGAAAAGTATGTTGAGTTGTGTCATAATCTCAGTTTTTGAGCATTACAATAATACATATTTTTCAAATCAACTTGCTAAAAATCAAGGTATTTACATCAACACACGTGTACTCCTAAACCTTACTCTTTCAATTTCAATTATTCCAAATAGTTTCAATTCTAGATTATATACATTGATTATACACTATAAAATTCTCTTAGTTATAGGTTAGTCACCATAAAAGCACTCAAGTTGGGCACACCCAAATACAAGGTGTGTTATACACACATAGGTATGCATTGCCTTCCTTTAAACTATAAATTACATTACTAGATTAAAGCGGGGAATGTAGATGATATTTATGGATTATGTAGTACCTCAGTCTTGTATACTTGGAAAACTCAGACCTTAGTCTTCTTCTCAATTTTATACATTTTTATGTTTTCATAAGTCTTGCATTTACTTTATCTTGTGCTTCTTGTCCTATCTTATGTTGATGAACCAAGCCTTATATCTTTCCCAAAATGCTTAAAATGTACTTATTTATTCCCTACAAGTTTTGAGCCTATACCCACTTTACTACTCTATGGGCACTAACGTCTGGGATAGACACTTGCATCAATGCAAGTGTCCTACTCTGATGTAAGTGTCCAGTGCCCTAAAATCATATAATTAACAAATTAAATTCATCCTAATGGTTGGCCTAAGTGATTTAATGTGATTTATCTCTTGATAGGATTGGTATAAATACATGATCAATCATCATTCATTCCACACCTAAGAGTATTGAGAAAACACCTAATATTTATACCAAAGAGAGTTCAAATTGAGAAAATATTCCTTATTTTTTGTTATTTCCATATCAATCATAGGGACAATAGATCCACCTACCCAAGAACCTAATTTTACATGTTACATGCTAAGTCACTATTGTACTTACTTTCCATGTATTACATTATTCATACACAAGCCAACATGTAGTGGAGAACTACATCAATCTGAGGCCCTCTTCAAAGTATTAGCTATGTAGGAAATACTCATTGATAAAAGGGTATTTGGGGTTAGCTCAAGACCATGTTCCCACTAACCAATTTTTCCCAAGGCCACTATGAAGATTAAGAACTAGGGTTTTAAAAATTCACAAGGAGCGATAGTCCATGACCTAGATCTGAATACATCAGAGTGAAGGTGAAGACAACCCAAAAATAATCTAGGTGGTTGAATCCTTTTCCATTAGGTATTCCATATAGTACACTTATATCGAACCTCGATAGTAGCATCGATGCAATCGTACTAGGCTAACACAACTATATACAATTATAGAGGTCAAATTTATATAATTAGGCAACTATTCTAGAATCATCTTCTATTCTGATTTATACCTATTCTAGATCCAAAACTATGTTGTCATTAGAACCAATTATGTATATTAATTATTTGTCATTTCCATAAATAGCTTATTTGCACTTTCTATATTTAGCTTATTCTCAATTTTATAAATTCAGAATATGCTATATCTAAGTTTAGCACCCAATTTTCCTGTTGTAGATTTGATTATCACCCTTGTACATTATCATTTTTATATATCCATTTAAATGCAAATATAAAGATATAAACAAGCACTTAGATCTTTCATTTTAGGTTTAAACAAATATTTCATGAGTAAATACTAGAAAATCATTTATGATCATATGACTATTGGTACATGTAAGAAATAAACTACTTTATTTCAACTTTAATTATTCAAAAATAATTTATTCTATTTTATCTCAAATAAATTGATATTATTGTCAGGTATGAATGGAAACATAGGGGCTCCACAAATATTCATTGATTTCGTAGGGTAAAAAATGCATCCAAGATTGATACATTAGACTGGGAAGATCAAGTAGCAGTTGCAAATCTAAATGCCTATTTAGACAAATATATATTAGTTTCAAATCTATGTGATAGATTTAATATAAATAAAATGGTTCACAATTTAATTTTTTATGGTCCATGTTTGTTATATATAGTTGAAATAATTCCAAGCAATCATTTTCTTGACTATGAATAGATTTTGAATTATGTTCAAAGGAAAACTATGTGCACAAATGAAATAAGCTTAAGGAAAAAAGAATGAAACTTCAATGTCAATATAAAGAGCCTTTGGAATTGCATCAATAATATTCCATAGTCATTGAAATTAATGGAGATAAAAATTACAATCCATCTCATAATGATGACAAAGTAAATTCTCACAATCCAACTATGATTTCTATTTAGATAACAAATGTCAATTCCCAACTTGTTCATTGACACGAAAATGTATTATAATACATTAGAAAATATGATTTGAAAGAAGATAAATGATATTAAAGTTATCACCATATGCTAATAGGAATTTTAGAGAATGTAATCTTGAAAAAAACATATTCAAATGATTTTGGTAAAATTTTAACTAACAATATTGTTGATCATGATATTAGTGACAAGAAGTTAGTCATATTTTACAAAAAAAATCCACTTATTTTGTCCTTTTGATCATTTATTTTAGTTAATACTGGTAAGAATATTTTATGTTACATATTTGGTAGTGCATTTGATAATTTTTCTACTTTAGACTTTATTGATACATACATGGATTGACATCCTTCATTGGATTCACTATCACTTATAAAAGTAACATTACATTTGTCATATGACAAAAAATGTCATGGTGAAAATTGCAAAAAAAAAGACGTGTCATCTATTGTTGATGTCTTCCCAATGTTATTTATAATTCAATCAAAATATTTTACTTTCTATGCATTGGCTAGAAATAACTTATTTTGTAAAAATATTTTCTAGAACATTACTGTAGACATTTGTTATTCTACTAAACAAATAGTGAAAAACTATTCAAGCACATATTATTCTTACCACCCATGGCACATTCATAGTACAATTTTTGTGAATGAATTACTTTCAAATGATGATATTCATCATCACAATTTTTAATCACTTGATGAATAACATCTTCTATCACAGCTACATCCTAAAAATGATATTCAACTTAATGAGATTTATATGTTTTTTCAACATGAATTTAATATACATCATAACTATAGTGATACTAATATTTTAGATTCCTTGAAGAAAATTGGAATATCCTTTATAGAATTGAATTGAGAAAGATACCAAATTTATGATTCTAATTCTATGACGTATCAAATTTTAATGCATTATCTGTAGAAACAAAATGTTTTAAATATTATTATGCATCACTATAATCACCACTAAAAAATTATTCTTTTGAAGATGATTATTTAATGTACTTATAATACATGAAAATCATACCTTATCAACAAAATAGTATTTGCGTTGAATTCATAAGAAACTCAAACTAATTCACTATCAATATTAATTGCACCAATATGTATTTTAATGTTTATTATTAATGCATTGATAATAAATTATTGAATTTATACACCTATAAAGGAAATGAAAGCATTGGAAGGAAAAATACTTGTATTTTTACAAAAATATTTGAATATATCCAATACATTCTAATCGATGAAATGAGTTTTAGAGGGCCAAACATATTGACACATATTGATCAACATTTGTGAGAGGCATTCCCATAGGATTAAAAAATGATCCATTTAGTGCAAGATCTATTATTCTCATATGTGATTTGGGTTAACTCCTTCTAGTGAATTATATGAAAATATATGAAGGAACATCATAGGGTTCAACGCTTTAAAAATTGATCAAGATTTATTAAATTGTGAACATTTTTTCACCAGAAAGGCTCTTATCCATGCTAGACAAATTTCTAAAATATATTATTGAATTGGAAAAATGCCAAACCAATAATTACATATAAGAGATTATTAATGTCATAAAGTGATAGCTATTTGAATTTTGAATAATAACTCTAATATCATTTATCAATGCATTTATATGTAAGAAATGATTTGGCTTAAACACATAACTAATAATTGTTGAAATAATCAAATACACCAATTCAATGAAGTAATGCAGAACATACAAAGAAAAGGAATTTTGTAGATCCAGATAATGATAAATTAGATACTAAAAGTATTCTGTAAAAAGGGAAAAAAATTGTGATTAAATCTAATTTTTGGGGTAGAAGTTGGGTCAGTAAATGGTGCTCTTAGTGAAATTCATGCTATTATTTATGGAATTGGAAACAAACATCTTGAACTACCAATGTATGTGGTTGTGCACATGAAAATATATATAGGCCCAACATGGAATCTAGAAAACCCTCATAATGTGTCGATTACTCCCATAACATGAGGTAACCTTAAATAAATTCAAATCAAAATGGATTGGGTTTTGAAAATGCATAATTTTTATGTATTTACATTAGAAAAGACAACAATTAACACTGGTAATTTTGATCACTAGGGCCTAGCTTATACTACAATGTATATATATATATATATATATATATATATATATATATATATATATATATATATATATATATATATATATATATATATATATTAGCTTGATACTAGCTTTTGTTCGGAGCCAAAACTATTCTGGGGCATAACAGGAGGCCTAGTCTCCTAAAAAGGTGAAGCCAAAATGAAATAAAGAATTACATAAAGGACCCAAATAACTATATTGAAATACAAATCTATCTAAATTAAAAATTCACCTAAAATAAACATCTAAAAAACCTCTACAAGAAATAGAAAAAACCAATCAACAAGTGTCTCAAAACACAAAAGATCTAGACTTCAACTCAATTTTTCGCTATAAGTAAACGTTTTCCTCTACTGGAGAGAAAGGATTACATCATCCATTGAGTAAAACCATTGATGGAATTCATTTCATAAAGTTTTAATCTTTCCACTTCCATTTTCCTTCCTCTTTTCCCTTTCTTAATGTAGTTCAGAGTCTTCAGTTCATTTGGATGCTAGGCTATCAATAGAAATTCCTTCCTCCCAACCTACCTCTACCTCTTTTAAGACTCATTCTATTGTGAGCTTCCTGCTAATGGAAAAACTCTATCTTTAAATTATGACCCAAATTTATGTATATTCTCTTTCTCTTCCAAATTGGGATTAGAAGACTATCCTTTCTCCATATTCAAGAAATGTTTCATTGTCGTCAACACTTCCTCTACCTAAGGACTGATCTAACCTTCCTGAACTGATGAAGAAGGTTGTTCAACAGAGATATATTTTTTAGAAGCCTTCAAACTTTGGACCAAATCACAATTTGGGCAGCCTATCTTTCTAATCCATTTCTTAAAAATAATTGCTTGGGAACCTCTAAAACCTTTCTTAGGGAAAGAATCAATCTTATGATCATCTTTATTTCATTTGAAACACCTAAAAAGCAGATCTTAAAAATTAATAAATCGAGTCTAGATTCTAAAGGAAGAAGAAATCTGAATAGAATGGTGTAGAGGTTTGGATAAATACATCATTACACATACCCAAACAAATTTTAGATTCTTCTTAATGGATTCATCAATTTAAAAAAAAACTCCCATTTTTTTGACCAATTGTTGAAAAAGACTAGGAACCCGTAAGGCTAAAGGAAGATTATAAAATCTTACCCATACCAAATCTTGAGAGATAACCAAAACACCTGCATCAAAAAAAGGGGCATAAGGACACAAAAACACCCCCTGCCTACCAATAAACCATGGCCCATTTGACCACACAAAATCTCTCTCTTCCACAGATTGAAACATAAGTAGAAAGAAGACATTAGATAACACTGAGAGGGAATGGGTTTTAAATGAATCCAGGTATCTTTCATCCATTGTAACAACACTTCTCAAGAAGGATGTTTACCTATACACCTACTAATTAAAGACCCCCCCTTTCCAAACCTATCATTGAGAGCTATGAATCTAAAATTTCCAAAATAGGGGCCATTCTAGAGAAGACTAATGGAACATCCCCTAGTTTGGCCATTTCTTGGGTTCCCTTTTGAGACAAAATAGATTCTACAACCCCTTTTAAACCATATACCCCATCTTTATCTTCCACCACTAGGTTTTCTAAAGAGATCTAACTTTTGTTTTGAAGAATAGGGTCTGATCTAGGTTGAGCTTTTAGAATGAAATCTTTGTAAAATTCTCCATATGAATGAAAAGGGTTAGATAAATTATTACAATTGGAATACACCAAAGATTTAGATGAAACCCTAGCCAACCCTTTTGGAAATTTTGATCCTTGATGCCTTGGATAGACATTTCCTGTAGCCCAACTTTTCACTTTTTTGATTGCTCCCAATCTAAAAAACTAATCAAATTCAACAAAAAAAGTTTTCCCTAAAAAAGACTTAGATAGAATTGAGCAATCTTTGGTTTGATCAATTTTGTGTTTACTCTAACCCCTATCTAGTTGATTCCTAACCTTAAAAACTCCCCTTCCCAACCCTATACCAAGATCCTCTCCTTCAACTTCTTGAACTACTACCCTTTGACCATCAATCCCAAATTTTATCTACTTCCTTGTTACACTCTCCTTGCCCTTCACTACCAAAACTCTATGAAAAAATGCATTTGATTTTCTCCTTCCACTATTTCTGCCATTGCCTACCCCTTCATTGAAGCTTCCACTACCTACCCATCCTTTGCTACCTGCCCTAATGCCATCCTTGCCATCACCACCTATTGTTTTTCTCCCATCACCGTAATCACCATCATGATGCCCTACTTTAATTTTTATTATTAAAATTAATGTTAAAAAAATTTAAATTTTGGGGTATCAATATTTTTGAAACTAACCTAAAATTGTAGACATTTTTGTAACCAAAATGCCCAAAATAACAATGAATAGTATCCCAAGCTATGAACTATGGACTTGCCTCATCGCATTGAACACAAGTTTTAAGCCACATCCAACCCTCATCACATTAAACACCAAGTTGGTATCCCATTATATTGTGGATACTTTTCACAAATAAATTGATGCAGCTTAGTGTGGGAACAATGCTAGAAAGTGGTCATCCCAAGGAATGGACCCTGAGAACTTCCACTTATAACACTCAGCTCACTCACTGCTAGGCTATCATCATTGGGTTTTCCTCTTTTATATTTCGATCAATATACAATAATGAAATATGATGGTTACATCCATGTAAATAAAATATAATAAAAGCAACTACATTCCTTGTTAGAGCTCACTCTTACTTGATCATAAGTATATTATATCCATTATCTTTGTTTACTTTGTCCCTTTATATGTCTTAATCATATTGAAAAATAAATCAGTTTCCATTTCCTTTATGTCAAGCATATTTTTTTAATCTCTTGTTCATGTTTCACCTCCATTAATTTGTGAGCCATTTTCAAGACATTAATTTTACTCTATCAAAATTTACATTGCACCTCATTTATGCAATTTCTAGTTAGAATAAATAAAATCATGATATTAATTACCCTAATAAACAAATATGCATGTAGTAAAAAGGTGTTTGAAAATTATTACATGTACATAGAATTTCCAATCTAGACATCATTAACTCTATATTTTTGATGAATTTTATTTCCCCAGCCTTGATATACTTCTATTTCATACATATTTTAGTACAACTTAGAGGTAAAAAAACAAACAAGTCAAACAACATGTTATTATTTTATTTCTGTGTTATAAAGTATTTGAAATTAAATTGTAGGTGATAGATTACCTTGCCTTCAATATCATTTTTAAGAGTCCATTTTTCAAAATTTTCCACATTATCAAGAATGTTGGTCAAGTATCTTTGCATACAATATTTTTATTCTTTCATGATATTTTCTCTAAGATATGTAAATTGTGAGCAATGATGAATGTTTAACATATCTGCAACTGCCATTTGTGTATAAAACATGAAGCAAAACAACTAGTCATTCTTGTCTCTAAATGTTTTTAAATCATCTATTAAAATAAATAGACCCAACTCAATAATTTTCCAAAAAAACAGTGATAGAATTATGATACAGGAACATCTAGGTTCATATGCAATCTTGCATCAACCAAAAAAATATTTTGTTTTAAGAAGATTGGAAAAGTAATGTGTTATGCAAGTTTATTATTTCACATATGTCTTTGTTGTTAAGTTTATGAAAATAATTAGTTGTGTGCAAGCCTCATGTTGTACTATTCTACCTTTGAGTGTGCACCTATTTTGTGTAGTTTTATGTAGACTAATAACACATGCATTTAAAAAAAATAAATTCCATGCATCTTATGTTGCATGCAATTGTCATTTTGTTTGTATAAATAATATTTCTACATTTTACATTAGAAGTGATGTTGATATTTTGTAAAAGCATGGCTTTACAAAGATATGCAAAATAATTTTAGAAGTATTTGACATATTTTATAACATTAGATATTTCATTTGGATCACCATATAATTTTTTATTCATTACAAAATAAGTAGGGTTAGTGAAAGTTCTTATAGGAGTGTAGACACTCGAAAACCGCACAGTGCATTTCTAAGTCATCAAAGCACCCATGACCCCATTTTTTACCTTGGACTATTTCTTAACTTGTCAACCACCAAACATAAGGGAAAATACTAATCTTAGCAATTTTTACTATGTCTCCGTAACCATTGGTAGTCGACCCTTGACCATCGACAGTTATTTAAACTCTTACATGATCAAAGGAATCAACTATAGTTTGACTACATCTCACTCATTGATTACCAGTTGTCTAATTTTAGTCTACTATTTGCATGATCAATGCATGATTATAATATCTAATAAACCATTTATTAAAATATTTGATTTGAACCTCCCTTTCCCTTTTATTAAGAGATGAAGAGAAGGTTGAAATTATCATTAGGATCAATCAGGCAAATGTAAGAGGTTTTGACTTCCATGTGAATCCAAAAGCTAAGTATTTGTGTGTTTTTTTAATCAAGATTCAATAATTATCTCTATTTGTTTCATTGATGATGTCTTTCCCCTTTATTTATCTTTCACCTAACCCCAAACATTCCACCTCCTACCCAAAAGTAGCCACAACCTATTTCACTCACTTGAACACCCAATCCCTAAACCAGATTCCTTTGAGTATCAATTCTTGTCCCATGACCATCATTAAATCTAAACACCACACCCAAAAACTCTCTATAACTCCCATAAATAGATTTATTTTCCCAAACCAAATCCCATAGTAACTGTTGACGGTCTTACCTAACCACCGACGATCACTGTGTGTCCATTTTCACAACAAAAAGTTGATTTGACCCATTTGCCCATACCTAAATTCTATTTTATTAGTTTTTGGTTTATCATAGAATTTTAACTTAGTTTTTGAATCAAGTCTGAGTAATTTATATTAGTATTAATCATTTATTACTATTTTTAATCAAAATCACTTGTTTCTTTCCAATCATTTATTGTATTTATAATTCATACAAGCACCTATTTTTAGCACATTAGAACTTAAGTGTTTGAAAAGTGTGGATTGATAACCTCCAAGGAATATTGTGCTTCTTGGTTCTAGCTCACGCTAGGAAATCCACCATACTATCTCACTAATCAACCATTCTCTTCTAGTGTTTTCTTATCTGTAGATCATCCTCCCCAGACAAAGAGGAGTATCCAAAATCATCTAGATTCACACACACATAACACATTAGGTTTTACTAACTTTACCTCTCTTCCAAGTTTTACATCTTTCTTTCTAAAGAAAATAAATCAAAATCTTAGTGAAACATTTTGGCAAGCCCTGTAGGACCTTTGAGCTTTCTCTTGGGTTCGTAGCTATAAGAAATTTAGTTAAATTAGAGAGGAGTCATTAATTGTATTATTTTTTGAAAATTAAACATTCCTTATTTCCTTTCTTCCCTTCCAAAACATAATTTATAGTTTCTTTTGATTTCTTAGGAAAAAAAAGTAAAAAATGTCTTGTTTTACTTTCACTTCTAAAAATTAAAAATATTCATCCTAGGCTTAAGATTTGCATTATCATCATCATATCTAGGTGCATCATAGTCATTTTTTATTCATTTGAAAAGACACCAAAATTTTCATTTTGGATTAAAATTAACTTTGCATCCATAGTTTACTTGTGTTGATTAACTCACATAACTTAAATTAATCAAGTAAATTAATCATTGTCTCACTTCTCTCCACACACACAATACCAAACCACATACACAATTGCACATCAAAACATTGACATAAGGCCCAAGTAGAATTTCATCACCTAGAGATCACCTTTCCTTGGATATCCTACTTGGATTTCACCACTAAGGGGAGAACCAACTCAGTACCCTAGTTAAGTATAATCTCTAGCAACTCGATATATTCTAGCTAAGCACCCAACACCTTTATCACTATAGTGTGTGAAGTGAGAGGGTAGGATCCAATATCAAGCCACATACCAAGTTTTGGTACATATCTTAAGTTCCTTTAACTACCAGAAACCATATTTAGACATCTTCTTCTAGTACCCACTCTACAAGCCCAATGTTGATCTTTATAAACTCCTTAAAATTGAGGCATAAGACAAAAGAGATATAATAAAGTATCCTATGATTTTAATGAACTTTAGTGTATGCATTATTTTTTTGGAGATATTTTTATTTTGATTTCTTCTCTTTTGGGTTGTGAGATCACTTGTGTCTTTATTTTCCCTTCCTTACATGGTTTTACTAGATAACAACTAAGAAACCAAATAAATCAAGATTTACCTCCCAACCACCCATCTTCCTCTTCTTCTTCATCCATGGAGTATGTCTTGGATATAGAGGGTTCTCCCAATACTTATAAAAGTCCTAATATCTCTTGGATGGTTGCCTAAGGTGATACATATTTTTCCACCTTTTTGGATAGCAACCCCATAGCCCTCCAACATTACCTTAACACCATATCTCATTGTACCCTTGTTTCGGTTCTACCTATTGATCCACCATATGGTATGACATCCCATCTTATGGGAAACACATCTATTTCTACCCAACCCTTAGTTACCCAAGCATCTTATTTTACCAACAATCCCTCTAATACCACCATCCAAAACCAACCCATCCAACTAACACCCAAACACCTTCCACCCTAACCAATAAATCTTCTAGTATAGGAGCAACCCAAACTTTGGGTACCTATACTCTACTTACCATTGGAGTACCCTCTACTAGCATTGCCACCCTTCCTCTTTTTATCTCTAACCTACCAACCTCCACTTCATTTCAAAGCTTAGTGGTTTCTATACCTTCTACCCTTCCACCCATTAGTACCAAGTTACCACCCATCCTCAACTTCTCAACCCAACTATACCTCCAACCCAACCCATGTCAATTCCTCAACAAGTTCCCATTGAACCCAACCCAAGATATATTCCTAACACACAAGGGTATATAGATCCACCTTCTACCCAACCACCTATATCCACTTACTTATACATGGCATCCTCTCAACCACCCATGCCCACATACCAATATGTGGCAACCTCCCAACCTTCCACTAGCTATCCTTATGTTGCACCTACCCAACCCCAACCTACAACTATGAGGGTGCACAACCGCAAACCAATCTAGTTAAGATGTTAATGGATAAGATGACCAATTTGGAGTCATCTATTTTTGGTGCCCATAACTTCCTATCATATGATCAAATTTATAACAACCTGATTCATCCATCCATCCTAATCTGAAGTTATCCTCCTTAATGGGAACTTCTAAAATTTTCAAAATTTTAGAGCAAGGAAGATCCTTAGAAACATCTTAGTGAATTTACACACTCTTGTTATTTGATTGATTATGATGATGCTCTACTCCTTTGCACCTTTCCCATGTTCCTATCCAGTCCAACATTAGATTGGTACACTGTTATTACTAGGCACTCCCTCTTTTCTTTTTCCCAATTGGTTCAAACCTTTTTATATCATTTTTTTATAAATACATATAAGAAAATACTCATCACCGACCTCTACTCCATTTAGTAATTTGAGGATGAGTCAATTTTTGATTTCATGGCCCATTGGAGGGGTTTGATAAACCAACTCTCTTTATCTTTTCCCCAACCCAAGTTGATTGAGATTTTTTCTCGAGCTTGTGCCAAACATATTTCTTCCACGCTATAGATTTAGACTTTCAAGAACTTTGATGAGGCTTTCACCATGACACAAAAATTAGAGATTAGAGCCATTGATGAGGGGAAGCTAAAATTGAGAAACAAGAATTCTAGTTTTAATTTAAATGAGACTTCCTCTTCCAAAACCACCAACCACTCCAACACTAACACCAAAACCAAGGGAACCACAAATGTAGTTGTCTATAAAACTGCCCCTCCTCCATTTGTTAACTAACCTAACTATTCTAATTCTTCCAACTAGAATACCTAGAACCAAAACCATAATAACTGAAAGAAATATACTCCACTACAGGAGTCATATGCTTCCATTTTAAAAAAGTTGTTGAAATAAAATATCATAAAAATTCTTCCAATCAAACCCCCACAACAATCTGATTCCTCTCATCCTATACCTAGTTCATATAAGGAGAATGAATTGTGTGCCTTCCACCATATCATTGGACATGATGTTAGTAGATGCAATACCTTTAAAAGCATTGTCCAAGGGTTGATTGACAAGGGGGAACTTGTGCTAGATAATCCCAATGCACCTCCAAATCAATCACTTGACATATTTAGACAACCTTTTCCCAACCATACCCCTTTCATGAATAATGAAAATAATAAAGTAGAATCCTCTCATAAATGAGAGGTCCATACTATCAATGTGGTCCTTGGTGAGCTCATTGTTGAGGAAACCATATCCCAAACCACGTTTTCTCCCTGCCACTTATTGAGGTAATGGAGTCACCTTCTATTCCTTTGGGAATCAAAATAAAGGAAGTAACCATTCCCCTTTTTCCACTTATTTAGGTAGTGGAGCTACCAACCTCTCCTTTGGAAGACATACCAAAAGAGGAAACTATTACCACCATACCTTTCTCTTCCATCATAGAACAATCCACTCTTTCTTTGAAAAAAATTCCTAAGAGGTCACTTTATTTACCCCTCTCTTGGAAGAATCACATTCCCAAACCTTGGAGCCTTTGATTGAGGAAAAGGACAAGGTAGCCACTCCTCTCTCTCAACCCATGGGTTTGTCCTTTGAGACCAATATCGAAGGAACTAAACCTGTCTATAAGCCTTTTTATATACTAGTTTAAAACTTGGAGTACCTATCCTAGCCCAACCTAGATCATGCCACATTTTGGCACCATCTTGGGCTCCCCTATCCAACTAAGAAAGATCCCTAAACCATACCATTCTCTAACCAACCTTCCACTTCCACTAGTGAACCCACCATAATCCCAGCTAAACCATTAAAAACCTATACCTCTCAAACCATTGTTGAACAAACCAAACCAACTCCACCCAAAGTAACCCAAACACCTTCTACCATCCCAAAAAATCCCATCAAGAGCCTAGGCATGCTCCATACTTAGAGATTTAATCACCCTCCATTAAAGTTGGACTTAACACCATCTAGCCCACCAAAGAAACCCCATGTTAAGCAAACCAAGAAAGTGGAGCCACCTAGGATCCCAAAAACCAAAACCTTGCAACCCATTTCTACCTTGCCTTCCATTTTAGGACCCCATCCTTCTTCCATCCTAGGACCTCATCCTTCCATCAAGAAAATAAGTATCTCAAAGACAACCCAAACCTAACCTCCTATTTGAGCTACATCTCTACCTTTTCTTTCCACACCTTCTACCTCCAAACCATCCACTACCAAGTCTTCTATTTCCAAGCCTTCTACCTCGAAACCATCTACCTCTACACCTTCCACCTTCAAACCATTAAAGTCCAAACAATCTATTCCCAAAACACTTGTCAAGAATATTCCACCACCCAAGACTCTTGTCACAAAACCTACTCCTAAGAAGGATTCCACCTTGAAAGTCAAACCCAAAACCCCAATTCCCTTGCCACCTTTATTTAGGTCTTACTAAACCATCTTGCAAAGATTATTACAAGTTTCTTGATTGAATTTTCCTCCTATTAAACCATTTGAACCCCATAGTCTTAGGCCATCCTGGTTTAATGACAATTTGATTTGCTCATACCATAGAATGCCAAGACATGATACAAAGAATTACAAAACTCTCCAAGTCATAGTCCATCAACTATATGATGAGGATGACTTAATTTTTGATGAACTTCCCATGAGCCCACCACCAATCCAAAAACCACAACCAGCCACCCCAAACCTATCTGCCCCACGTTCTCATCTAAGAGTGAGGAGGAACTAAAGTAGTCCTCTATCCCAACTCTATCCCAAATCCATACCATCCATGTGGTCACATGATCACAAGCCCAAAAAAAAGATAACTCTAGGAACTATCATCCTCCACATTCATTTAGGACCTCACATTCTTCCTGATCTCTTCTACATAGTAGAAGGAAAGTTCCAATATAATGTTTTCCTAGGAGGCTTGTGGATCCTTTCTATGGTTTGTGTTCCATCTAATGTACATAGGTGCATCAAGTTTGAGCATGAAGGTAAAGTAGTTACCATATAAGCTGACCCAAGTCCATTCACATCATGCAACATGATGTACCAACCCAATGATGTTATCCTTCTTCCATCAACCAAACCTTCACCAACCAAAGATGACTCCACCTCTTCCATAAACTAAGCGTTGACTAGATCATCCATCCCTTCTATCCAAATCCTAATGAAGGATCCCTTGAAATCAACATTCTAACATCTCTCACTTTGGGAGTATTGCCTATTAACCTTAGATGCCTTCCCTACTCCCCAAGAGTATAGGAACCTGGACCAAAATTTTGGTTATGATCCCAATATCATAACCATATTCCTTTTGAACCTCCAAATTTCCAAACCAATTTTTTTGATGGGGGACTTGATCAATCACTTTTCACCTCTTCTTCTCCTTAATCATTCACCTTTGATTTCTCCTATTTGGATAAATAAGAGTTTTCCAAGACATACCTCCATAGGTGTGTTTAGAAGGGATTTGGTCTAAGACATTATGAGCACAAACCACATGAGTTTATTCCATGTAAGACCCAAAATTCTCATGATATATTTATTCTTGGGTTTGCTCCATCTGAAGAGCCAACCAATTCGCCTCTCATTACTATCATTGATGAGTAAGTTCCATCCTCACCACCCATTTCACCATTATAATCTAAAGATTTTGATATCATTCCCCCTAAATGTTTTTTTTCATCAACATGATTAGCCTTGGACCCCTGAATTATCAACGGGATGGGGAGACCATAACCATTTCTCTAACTCATCCTAAGATGGTAGAAGATGATTTTTCTACCATTAATATCATTTGGTGTTAGGATGACGATTCCATTCTTGCCTATCTTGGTGCAAAAGATTCTTCTATCCATAAATCTCTCCCTCTTGAGAATTCAACCATGTTGAATGAATCCAACATGATATCAACTTAGGTACTCAGGATAACCCATGCATTGTCAAAATTAGCTAATCTCTATATTCCTCAGAGCTTTAGGATTTTACCTCCTTCTTGTGAGATCGTAACATTGCATTTTATTGGTATTATAGTGACATACCAGTTATTGACCCTTCCATCACTACCCATAATATCATTACTACCCATGATGCTAAGCCTGTCAAGCAAAAGATTCATCGAATGTACCCCTGCATAACCCTTCTTGTCAAAGAAGAGCTTTAATGCCTCCTATCTGTATATTTCATCCAACCCATTAACTATACCCATGGGTCTCGAATGTCATCCTTGTCACCAAATTAATAGGGGGACTTCACATTTGCGTGATTTTTTGTGATATTAACCTTTTTTCCCAAAGGATGACTTCCATTTGCCAAACATTGACCAACTTGTTGATCTTACAACCAACTATGAGATGCTATCTTTTATGGATGGTTTCTTGGGATATAATAAGATCTTGATTTCCCCTGAAGACCACCATACAATTGATTTTATAACCTCATGGGGAACATTCTACTATAGGGTCATGCCTTTTGGTCTAAAAAATGTTGGTGTAACCTACCAATGTGTCATGACCTGTATCTTCCATGACCTTATTCACAAAACCATGGAGGATTACATAGATGACCTTAGCAAATATAAACATCGTAAAGATCATTTATCCATTATCAAGGTTATTTTAAAATGCCTCATCTATTACCATGTTCATCTTAACCCCATGAAATGCATCTTTGGGGTCTTGTCAGGAAAGCTCCTTAGCTTTATCATCTCTCTTCGAGGAATCGAAGTTGATCCCACCAAAATAAAAGAAATCCTTGACATGCTTCCTTTGACCAACCTCGAGCAACTCCTTCATTTGTAAGGGAAGCTCCAATCAATTCATCACTTCATCTCTCAACTATCTAATAGGTGTGAACCTTTTGACCACCGTTTGAAAAAATATTTATCTCTTAAGTGGAATAAAGACTGCTAAAAGACCTTTGATTCACTTAAAATTACCTTCTTTCTCCACCTATCCTCATTCCTCCCAAAGAGGATCAACCTTTATACCTTTATACTTCCACCACCAACCATTCTTTAGGGGTAATTATTGCACATCATAATGAGCAACATAAAGAGAAATATATCTACTATATAAGTCATATGCTTATAGAGTATGAGACTCATTACACCCATAATGAAAAACTTTGCCTCACCTTGGGTTTTGTGGCTTCCAAAATCTGCCACTACCTTCTCAACTACAAGACCTAACCAACACTGACCCACTCAAATATATGCACTCTAAGCCATACCAAAACTAGTATATGGCTAAGTGTCTCATGCTCTTATTTAATTTTGACCTTGAGTTCCTCTAGTAGAAGAATATTAAATGGAAAGTCATCACTGACCAATTGTTCAAAGAATTTTTAGCAGACAACTAATCTTATCCTCTTGAGTTCCCCGACAAGTCCATCATGACGCTTTCTCACAAAGACCTCATATATCAAATGACCATGTTCTTCAATGGATCAAAGTGCCAATGTGGTGGGGGTATTGGTATCATTCTCATCTCCCTTGATGATGAACCCCTTATTTTATCTTTCAAGCTCGATTTTGATTATACCAGTAACATGGATGAGTATGAAGCCCTAGTGATAGGTATCCAAATTGCTTTATCCTTAAGAGTCACGACAATCATTGTTTTTGGTGACTCCTAACTCATGGTAAATCAAATCAATGGATTTTATCATGGTAGAAATGACATCTTGTAATAATATAAATAGCTAGTCGATGTTTTTTTAGCATCATCTAAACATTACCTTATCCAAGCCACTATACAATCGATGAACAAGTTTGCGGACATAATAGCTTCCCTTGCTTCCCAAATCCCATCTACACCTTATGATTCTAAAATCTTTGTTTCCATCTATTGTCTTACCAAACCCTCTTGTATCCAATTAGATCTTCCTTCCATCTTTACTGTGGAAGAAGCCCCATCTGATCTTTGGTATAAGCAAACCTTTGACTATCTCAACCTAGGTGTCATTCCTTCCAATCTTTCTAGGAATAGTCAATGATCATTTATTTAGAGTAACTCTCATTATACCATAATAGGGGGAATTATTTATAAGCATGGCTTTTCCTTTACCTACATAGTCATGAAATTTATTACACTATTTGAGAAACACATGATGGGATTTGTGGAGGACACTTTAGTGGCCTAGCTATTGTTAAACGTATCCTTCACCTTGGATACTATTGGCCCACCCTTAACCAGGACTATTTTTATTATGTGTATAAGTGTGTCAAATGCCAAAAACACGCTAATTTACATCACACACCTAGTCATAGCCTCCAAGCATCTAAGGATTTTTGGCCCATCTCGCAATGGGGACTAGATCTTATTAGTAAAATTAACCCCCATTCTTTGTAGTGACATCATTTTATCATCACTATTACCAAATATTTCACCAAATGGGTGGATTTTATTTCTCTCATATTGACCAAAGCCAAAAATATTGTCAATTTTATTAACAATCACATTATCTATCATTTCAGTGTTCCTCATAAGATAATCACTGATAATGGTAAATATTTTAAGAATAAAAAATTCCAAAGCATTTGTGAAGCATTTGGCATTAAGTTAAGTTTATCTTTGCCTTATCATACACAAGCTAATGGACAGGTGGAAGCTTATAACAAAACCTTAACAAAATGCTAACTAAAATTATTAATGCATTTGGTCAGGATTGACATCTACACATCCCTTTCACCTTATGGGCATATCTTACTTGCATTCAAACCCCTATGAGTGATACCCCTTTCTCTCTTATTTTTGGAGCAGAGGCTGTCTTTCCTCTTGAGGTCCAAATTACCTCTCTTCACATATCCCTATAGGATATCATTCTTGAGGGAAATTATTGTCAAGAACATTTAGCCTAACTCAAACTACTTGATGAGAATCATTTGGTCACATTTAACAATCTTCATATCTATCAAGAACGAATCAAGCACACTTATAAAAAATACCTGAGAGAGCGATACTTCAATATCAGAGACCTCATATTAAAGGAAAATCAACATGTAAACAATATGGAAAAAATAAAGCGAGACAAGTTTGCTTTCAAATGGATTGGACCTTATATCATTATGCATAAGTATGGATCAAAAGCTTATTGGTTATCTTCTCTTGAGGGGAAACCAAAACCTAAGCCTCTCAATGCTTCACATTTGCATATTTTCTTTTGATAAATAAGATCAAACTCACCTATTGTCTAACTTAATCTTGTCCCTTGTTTTATGGGATTTTCACCTTCATCACCTCACTTTGAGAACTACTGACTAAAACATAGAATTGTGTGATTTTCCATCACAATTGTAGCCTTAATCCTAAACATGAGTACCACAGCTCTACCAATGGCATGATTCTCATGGATACTTTTCATCCCTAATAAGATGGAATCCCATGGTCATTGTCTCTCAAATAATCCTCTCACCCACTATTTTAACCTTCTTGTGCTTTAGTTTTGCCTTCAAAAAGGTAAGACTTTAAGCCCATATAAGCAATTCTATGTCATCAAAAGCATAAGCATTAAAAGTCATATATCCTATGGGTCATCTCTAACATTAACAAACTACTCCCTTAAAGGACAACTATCAAAACTATTTGAAATTTATCGAAGCAAGGTAGACTTCTCCCTTGAAGGACAACTATCAAAAAGTCTTGAAGGATGGATAAGTAAAAGCATTTTTCAAAAGAAAGTAATTTATTAGAAGCTTTTCATATTGATCAACTTCTTTAATATCTCTCAAATCGATAACAAAATATCAAAAGACCCATTATTTAGAAACTGCAATTGGCTTTCATAAGTAGACTTCCCACATCGATCAGTCTACAACACCTATGACATAGATTTATTATAATATCTCTTTGGTAACCTATAGAAGAGGCATGATAGTCTCATAATAAGGTTATTTTAATCATCCATCTCCCCTTTACACCTTCTAGAAAATAAGGGACTTTGAGCTTCCTTGACACTATGTGATTATGAAATTTTTTAAGCAACCAACGAATTGTTGATGCGAAGCATGTGAAGGGCTTATGTTCATAAGTTGATCTAACTCGAATTTGTTTTTGTCCTTGCCAAAGAAGAAGCATCACGTCTCTTTCTTGTTTTCTCAAAACTATTTTTTGATGCATTCATTTAGATGATTGTGCTTTTAATTGTTTAATCTTTCTTTTCTTTTCTTTTCTCACATCTAGTTTGGTTATCTAAAACTTAATCTAGGTGTTTTAAGATTAGTTCACCTTCATCTAATCAAATGAAATTCATTAAAAACATCTAAATAAAAAATATGTGTTTTATTTTGTGATTTCCTTCTTACCTTATTTTTTTAAGTGTTTTTAATCATAAAACCATTTTAATGAATTAAGATCTCATACATCAAACATCACTTCACCCTTTTAACCAATCACATCAAAACCATTTTTCACATCTATAAACCTTCCATCCTTTATTTTTTAAATGAGTCATCCACATATGTTATCCATCACATATATATCTAGATAATGAAGCATAGATTCATTAATTTAAAACATCTACATTTCTAACAAAACATACATCTACTCATGAGAGAAGTGTTAATCATAACATCATCATCATGTCCAATAACATTATAAGCAACATCATGAACATAAAACAAATCATCCATAAACATAAGCAACATCCATAAAATTATAACATCATGATCATATCATAAACAACAACATCACATCAAGAACATCAAATAACTAACCATAACCTTAAACAACATGCATAACCCATAATCACATCAATAAGCTCATAGTCATAAAAAATCATACATCATAATAATATCTGTCTCTCACAATAATGTGTACATATCACTACATTAGATCATAATCCGGTATCAAAATCATATAATACATCAAAATAAGCATCCCATAGGAGTCTAAGGTGGATGATCACTACTACTCCCTAGAGCCTATCTTTCTCTTGGCCCTATCTATGTACCCATAGATGCTACTCACTGACCTGATGTAGTACTATTGGATCCCCTAATAACTACTACTCTATACTCAACATATCTCGACTCATCTCGAAGCTATTTAAAGACCAATGCCTCATATTATCTGAGCTTCTCAACCATGGCCACATACCTTTCTACAATAATGGTCCTTGAGGGTCCTATAAGTGTTGGTTCCCACCCTCCTACCTATCTTAGATCATCTCTTTCCTATGTCACCAAGGCTAGCTATGCTCATTTTGTATCCCTCTCTTGCATAAGGGTATCCAAATAGCACTATGTCTTATCTCTCTCTAAAATCATCACTGTTAGAGATTCTTATGCTGTGGCTAATGCTGCCTATGTTTGATCTCTCTTTATGATGAGTACCTACCTATCAGGGACATCCACATTCATTAGTACCCACCCCTCCACCATGTCTACATCAGGAGCCTACTATGTACCATCTCCCCTAAACACTGCCATTACATAATGTGCCTAAAACCATACAAGGCAATCTAGCATGACCCCTACATCATCAATAACTATGGCCATTAGTAGCTCCTCATGGTTGATCTCTATATCCTTAGGCTATGGAAAATGTAGTGGAGCCTTAAAATCCTCTCTCCTGTACCTCAAAAAATACCTAAGACACCTTGCACAAGCTTTAACTATCTCTTGACCCTATCAAATGGGATGCACTCCACCTCATGGTCTCACCTCCCATAAATCCTCTTATAGCTTTGTAGTGATAAGGTCTTCCTAGCATAACTCACCCATGTTAGAAATCTAGTATATGACCTCCAAATGATCTCTCCATCCACCAGTGCCTTTAACCAATCCTTATACCACTCCAAGTCTCATATTTCTCCCCTTGGTGTTGTGAGTGCATAATTAGCTCTCTACCTCATAAAACCAACTCTAAAGTCCATCTAGATCCATGTATGCCGTGGTAATCCACCTGGTTGTAGCATTCTAATGTGCTCATATGCCTAATAATGCAAAACAAACCTAATTCTAATGCCATACCTCATGTGAACTCTATATCCCTAGAGCTCCTAATAGATCTAAACTAGTAAAAATAGGGCCCAAGCAAACACTATCTAGTCGATCATCATGTCAATAAGAACACCCACTAATAAAAAGGGAAATCTACCACTATTAGAATCTAGGAGCATATAGCAAATCATGTATATCATCATCATCTTGACAAGTTTTCTCCTTCCCCTATCCATATGATACATAAGTGCATAGTGGAAACCTCCTATGTGCCACATAGTATGAACAAAGTCCATGCTAAATAACTAATCCATAAGCCCATCTCACTCCTAACTATCAATATGATCTATCAACTCACCCCATATCAGTAGTCATAAAATCTGATGAATATCCTCTAGTAGGATGGTAATCTCTCCAGTAAGAAGCAAGAAAGTACTGGTAGCTAGATCCTGTCTCTTAATGAGGGCCACCAACATAACCATATCTCTAGGCACATACTGATAAAATCTCATGCCACCTAGGCCCACTACACTCATGTGCTCCCACTCCTAGTCCATCATAGACCTATGTACCTTATCTAATAGCTAAGGAACTTATTCTCACATCTATAGTTGTTCCCTCACCTAAAAATTTAGACATATACCTTAGTTTACCTTCCCCATCAAACATTGCCTATACATTCTACCTATTAACCCTCACCCCTACCTTAACTTTACCTCAACTTAACCAAATCCTACTTGAACCACATTTTATAGTAATACCTATCCTAGCTTACCTCCTTCACACAAATCCTACCTTTCACCCATTCCTAACCCATACTTTCTCTATCCCATTCCATTCACAACTCCTACCTTCAAACATAACTAAACTAACCTTTAAATGTTATACCAACCTTGTGCGAAACCACTACTGGTTGAGTATCTATCGATGATGGTTCTTTGAAGAACTATTGTTGATAAACCTTGACCATTGATAGTTTAGTGTGGACCACTGATGATCCACACATTGAATGTTTGATGGTCACTTATCAATTGATGATAGTCAATAGTGACTATCGTCAGTCATTGCATGGTAACTACCAGTGACATAACCCTAGGTTTCTCCCACCCAACCTTCAAACCACTCAAAGAAACACCTAAATTATACTTAAACCTCTACAAACCTCCCCTACCTTAACTGCCTCAACCCATTTAACCCCCCTCTATAAATTTCATACCAAAACTAAACTCTCTAAATTTTTCAAAACCTAACCCACCCACACAATAAAACAATTAATAAATTGCAAAAAAACACAAATTCAAAACAACCCCTACCTTGTTGCATGGTGGAGCTCTCAGAACCACCATTACCTCTCATCCCTATGCTATACCCCTACCTCACTACATCCTAGCTGGCTCTCAAATCTATTTTGGCCCACCTCAATCAACCTCTACCTCCTTAGTCAACTCTTGGTCAGACATAGTCCTCATTCACTTAGGTGGTGAAAACAAAAACGTCATCATTTTCACATAGGATAAATGTGGAGAGTGTCACTGATATAATTCCAAATGAGTAAATAGAAACCTCATTTGACCTTTTATGGTTACCTTTATAGGGTTTCTTTTTAACCATCGATGGTCATGAGGTGACCACTAACGGTTGATCCTGACCATCGACAATCGATCCTCTAGGGTTTTGCCATACCAACCAACACTTTTATAAAATACCACCTTATCAAAAATATGACCCCATTGGAGAGAAACTCCTTCTCCACCAACCAACCAACCCAATAACATCACCTTAGTCATTTTGGCCCACCATTCACACTTTTTTGTGAGAACCTGACCTTAGTCACTTTGATCACATCGATTACCTTGCCATATTTAATGAACTAGCACTACTTCTATGCACCAACCATTAGGTGCCTTGGAGTATGAACCTCTACAGTCCTAACACCTACACTTGTTTTGTCTTCTCAAGAAAACATCTTACTTCAGATACCTATGAATACATTGACCTTGCCTAGGAGACTTGTGTTTATAGAGTAACCCATATCAGCTATGACTAACATTATGGCTGAGTTACCCTATCACCTATCCTTCTAGTCCAACCTTATTTTAACACCTACATCAATTATGGTAGCCTAATCTATGCATGATCTATGATATCACACTTAGTCACATTTTTTGTGCTTGTTTGTGTTTAAATGCCCAACTAACCAATATTATCACCCACCTTGTGACCCACATATCTGCTTATCAAACTTGAACTCGACTTTATTTCACCTCATTGATTCCTAGTTTGAGGAGGAACACCTTCTCCCATACTTGGGGCATCTAACCTTCTACCAACCTATCCATTTTTGTTTTGTAGCTTGTTAATATAAACTATACAACAAAAAGGGGAAAAATTTAAACACTTGAAAACCGTGCAATGTGTTTCTAAGTCATCCAAGCACCCCATGACCCATTTTTTACCTTGGACCATTTACAAACTTCTCAACTACCAAAAATAAGGGAAAATAACTAATCTTAGCCATTTTGACTATGTCTCCCTCACCACTGATGGTCGAACCTTGACCATCGATGGTTGACATAGACCACTAGTGGTTACTTTAACTCTTGTATGATCAAAGGAATCAATTACAATTTGACCAAAACTCACTAATTGATTACCAACTATCTAATTTTAGTCTATTGTTCACATGATCAATGTATGATCAGACTATCTGATAAATTATTTGTTAAACTCTTTGATTTGAACCTTCATTTCCCTTATATTAAGAGATGAAGAGAAGGTTAAAATAATCATCAAGATCAATCTGGTAGATGCAAGAGTTTTTGACTCCCAGGTGAATCTAAAAGCTATGTATCTATGTTTTTTTATCAATATTCAATAATTAGATCTATTTATTTTATTGCTTGTGTCTTTCCCCTTTATTTCTCTTTCACCTCACTTTTATTATGTTAGAGTTCTATAACCCCAAACATTCCACCTCTTACCAAAAACTATCCATAACCTATTTCACTCACCCAAACACCCAATCCCTAAACTAGATACCTTTGAGTATCAATTCCTATCTTGTGACCAACATTCAACCCAAACACCACACCTAGAACCTCTCTGTAACTCTCACCAATAGATTTATTTTCCCAAATTAGATCCCATAATAACCTTCGACATTCTTACCTAACCACCAATGGACTTCCTTAACCATTGATGGTTAATAATTGTTGATGGTCACCTAACCATCAATGGTCATATTCTGATCACTGATGATCACTGTGTGTCCATCTTCATAACAATGAGTTGATTTAACCCATCTGCCCATACCTAAATTCCATTTTGTAAGATTTTGGTTCATCATAGAACTTTAACTTATTTTTTGAATAAGTCTGAGTAATTTATCATTAGTATTCAATCATTCATTTCTATTTTAAGTTATTCTTTCTAAGAATTTCTTGTATTTGATTTTAGTACCTTCTTTTATTTCATACAAGCACCTATTTTTAGCATATCAGAACTTAAGTGTTTTAAAAGTGTGGATTGACAACCTCCAAGGAAGCTTGTGCTTCTTGGATATAGCTCACGCTAAGTAATCCACCCTATTATCTCACCAATCAACCATTCTCTTCTAGTGTTTTATTATTTTTAGGTCATCCTTCTTAGAGAAATAGGAGTATCCATAATCATCTAGATTCATGTGCATAAAACGCATCAGGTTCTACTAACCTTACCTCTCTTCTAAGTTTTACATCTTTCTGTCTAAAGAAAATAAAGCAATATTTTAGTGAAATAAGGCGTTTACTCTTCACCACACAATAATGGTGATGATTTTCATGTCATTTGGAGAGATAGAAATAATGTGCAGTAAGGTTCTTAAGAAACATATGGATCACAATACAAGGGGTTTTCAACGCATTTATTGATTGTAAAGTATTACAACTTGCTTTGTGCATAGCTTGGTTTGGGCACATATATTATTGTTATGTTCTATGAGAAGGATCCATTGCATTTAATTCCTTATATCAAGGGATGATGCTAGGGATTCATTTAATATTCCATGTGATGTAGTATGATTTGATGCTTTGAGTTGTAGCATGCTAAGGTTTCTTAGAATTGTGTCTAACATTTTATATTTTTGGTGCACATAGTTTTGTTTAATTATGTTTGTGGGTTGTTGAGAAATATTGAAATTAGGTGGGTTTTGTGCCTTTCTAAGCAGGACCTTACACTTGAACCATCTACTCAAAAATATTAAATATAAGTAATTATTATGATATAAGCTATACTTTCAAAGATCGAGGAATAGAAAGCAAATATTTGTGGTCTAGTATTGTAATGCATCTCATTTGAGATTACATAATATTGTGTGTTTGGTGTATGTTCTTATCATAATTTCATGCAGTTGAAATATAATAAAGGTTAGAGTTGTGTTATTTCACTTGATCACATTGTCACTATGTATTTGAGGTTTGTGTGGTTTAAGGCATATCATAACTAAGACCCAAATCTATGGTTGCATCATTTTTTATCAGAGCAAGGTTTTAAGTCCTTCTTGGTATTTTTGTTTTCACATTTGTGAGTGTGGGTGAAAATTAGTTGTAGACATATTTTGATGAGTGTTGGGTCAAAGGTGTGTATTTTTTTATCTTTAGATTTATAAGGAAATGGCACAATGGGGAGGTTTAGGTGGAAAAATTCAAAGAGTGTCTAGATGCCAAGACTTGCACATCTAGTTTGATTGATGAGAGATATTGAGGCCCAATTAGAGTCTATGGAGACTGCACAATGTTAAGATGTTAGAATGGTGGATGATAAAAATAATACTTAAGTTACTATAGAATTTCTTGAGAGTTATGATGCAAAAAAAGAGGTTGATGAATTAGAATATTAATTATTGCAAGATGTTTCAAGAATGACTATTAAATCAAAGTTTGACAAAAAAATTTATTTTAGAAGTTTGAGTCTTGAAGAACAAATTGACTAGGTCATTGAATTATAGAAATACTTTGAGTATGAAAGTATGGAATATCCCAAGAGACTTAAGTTTCCTAGCTTAAATTTTAAAGTTCATGCATCCTTCCTATTGGAGCATGTTGAGACCAAGAGATTAGACAATTGTAAGGATACTATTAAGACTTGGAATATATTTTTTATGAAGTTAAAGTTCAAATTTATTCTTATGGATTATAGCATGAGTTTTCTCAAGAAGCCTCAAAACTTTTAATAATAGGGAGATGAGTGTGAGAATTTACATTAAAGAGTATGATAGACTTACCATTAGAGTGGGTCATGTTGAATATGATGTTGAGAAAATGTCAAGGTAATAATATGATTATGAATGGTAATTCAAGATGAATTTAATATGATCATATTGTGATATGTTGAAGAAGCCTATTAGTGGGAACATAAAGTAGAATATAATTTATCATACAAACAACAATGACGAGTGTGATGAAAATGAAAATTTACACATGGATGAGGATAAGGAGGAGGAAGAGAAAGGTTATTATACACAAATGTAAGGATAGGAAATGACTTAAAAATGTAATGATGTTAATGCTCAAATAATAAAAAAATTAGAGGTAGAGGATCATATATATGAGGTAGAGGCCATGTATTATGTAGACACCTAAATTTGGCCACCAATGACCTCTAACCAAGGTTTTGACCAATTTCCACCAAAGTGCATAATTTGTACTAAAAATACTAAAGCACATTAAATGAGTTGAAATTGACATATTAAAGTGCCAATTTTGGATAGGGTATCACTAAATGGGGGAATACAATTTATGGGCCAACTAACTTTGATAAGATCATTTCGAGTCAAAATGCCAATTTTGTAGCTAGGTGATCTGGATTGCTCTTTTCTATCAAATTTATTGTATGAGATGTGTGTCCTTGTTATTTTGTGTTGGAAACATCCTAAATGTGAATATGGTTCCAATGCATCTAACATTGATTTCCAATTCCAATCTAGTCAAATTTTGGATCAATAACAAGGCATTTTGATCAATTTGAGTAATTTGTGCACAAAGTGCTTAAATCATGCTTAAGAGATAATTAATCTAAATCAAGGCCTAATTAATAATTTTGTGGAAACTTGTTTAAAAATTGTTTTTATAAATGAATATTGAATATCTGCATCATCAGGTGACCTCATTTCTTGGGAAGACATCACTAGGCCATAAATGCCATAAATATCAAGATTATGTGTCTCCCATGCCTCTTTATTACCTCCCATGCCTCATTAATGTCCCTTATTCCAAATTCATGATGACGATAATTATGGATTTTAATTACATAATTCAATTAATCCATGACCACACATCTCAATCTTGAGATGGATGGTCATGGTTGATTCTGGTCATTCTTGAAAATCTATAAATAGAGAGGCCATGAACATCATTTTGAAGCTTAATTTGTGAAAAGTTACCATGTCAAATTGATTCCAAGAGATCTCACATGCCAAATTTATGATGCCAAAATATTAAGTCAAGCCAAGCCAAATCCACAAGGTGCCAAGGAGAAGAGGAGATAGCCAAGCCTCATTTTATGAAGACTTCATGAGCACAAGCCAAGCAAGCCAACACAACAAGAATTTGGATCATCCAAGAAAGGTGAAGGATTATTGTTTTTATTTAATTTTTAGTTGTGATTTTCATTTGTTTTTGTTATTAAGCTCACCCTACTAACTAGGCCTAGAGATGTATGTTAATTAGTGTATTTTTATTAGTTTGTTTGCATTTTTGGACTAACACAATACTAACCACCTCTCTGGAGTCAAATTCCTAGTTCACACAATGGCACACCCAATGGGACCACACCTCACAAATTTGATGAAATAACACCTACAAGTAACATACTAACCATTGTCATGCAAGATCTTGGAGTGTGGAAGCAAAAAAGGTTAATATTTGAGCAAAAATATTATTTTTTGGAACTCACAGTTTTGTTCTCAGATCCCAACTCACCCTGACTCAGATCCTAAATCACCCCAACTCAGATCCTAACTCACCTTGACTCGGATCCCAACTCACCCTGACTCGGATCCTAACTCGACTGTGTCAACTCGAGAGTTCATTTTCCTAAGTTAATTGTTTCATCTTTAAAAATGCTTCAAAGCTAAACCACTTGCTAACATTTTTCTTACAGGACCAACTTGAAAAATTTCTAAAATGTGTTTAAATCATATTTTGTATGCTTTAAAATGAATTTGGAACATTATTTTGATTCTTAATATAACATTTAGGTGTTTAAGTAAGTTTTTAGCATTAGTTTTCAAAGTTTACAATTTTAAGACCAAGGGGTCAAATGAACACCACCAAATCTTTCATTTAGGCTTAAAATTGAATGCACTTGTTAATTTTATTTTCATTGTTTCAATTAGCACTTTATTTTTGTAAAATACAAGGATGTTGTGTGTATGATCTTCCATTTGTCCCCTTTAGGGAACCCTTGGAATCAAAAGCGCTTTCCTTATTTGCAAATTGCCTAGTCTAAGGCATAGAAAGAATGTCATCTAAAACACTCCCCAAAAACTTGAAAAAGTATTGGGTGACCTTGACAATGACCCTAAAGTCTTTCTATTTTATGCTTTCTTTATTTCATGTAAACTTGGCTTGTGATGGGGTCGTCATTACGTACCGTGAGTTCCTTAGGGAAGCTTTGACCCAGGGTTTCACCTCCTGACATTGATTTCATTTGGCTCCATATTGGAGTTGCACATAGGATGTAGTGACCCTTTGGACATCGCACTACACTGAGAAAATAATAGGATGTATTGGTTGCAAAAAAGACTAGACCTTTTTGCAACAAGCTAAGTGATACGAACCCAAAATCCATGCTTTTCTTTTGCATTATTTGATGTAAAAGTCATTGTGTAATTGATTCCCCTAGAACATTTAGAAACTTGTAGATCTTAGACAAATCCCCACTTGCCATGGAAGTATTATTCGTGCAAGGTGCACTTCAAGGTCCATGTCATAGTACTATCATTTGAGAGAAGGGGGGTGTAAAAACCCTACTATATAATGCACATTTAATTTTGGATGAACACTTAAAATCCTCTCAAATGACATATATTGATGGATTCCAACAATACCAAGAAACCTTTTCAGTTTAGGATCTAAGAGCAATTAATTAGTTGGTTTTACCTTAGATTAAAGTCTTGTTTGGAGTCAAAATTTGGTGTAAACAAATGATGCAAACCAAACACATGGTCCTCATTTTCCTTTGAACAAAGAGGTGTTATGTTTCCCATGTGAAATCATAAATTTGCCTTGTTCAAATTTCATCAAAACTTGGAGTCATATCATCCACTTTGGCATAGTTACACTGCCTAATTAAGTCTAAACCTTTGACAAAGTTGTTTAAGTCCTTCATTTATAATCTAAATTTGAAATTGTGCCTTTATAAGTTCATAGGTTTGATGTGTTAAGTGGGTTTTCCATTTGCACTAAACTTGAGGGCACTTAGGTTCAATTTCCAATTTGGGTTGAAGGTCATTTAAGACTCATGATCGTTATCACCACTTGATAGACTTAAGTCATTTCATGATAAACACTTTCACTTTGAGTCTATGTACCACAACATTTTGAGTCAAGAAAGGTAGTGTTATGCTATCAAATTTATGAGCAATTATCTTTGCCTTAGAGAGTTTTTGAAATAAGCATTTTGTCATATCTTTTGGGTACTCTAGCACTGTTATGCTGCCCAAAACATTTCAGATGTTATTTTATAGGCCATCTTGTATAGAGTTCAAATTTGTTCCTACATTTTTCAAACCAATCCAAGTATACTTTTGTGAACCTTTATCTAGCACAGTTACATCGTTCACTTTTGTCTAGCTTATTTGTCAAAAGAACTAGGTTTTATACCATTATTTATGAGAAAATAAAATATCTCTAAAGTGCCTTTCATTTCATACCTTATACCTATTTGATCAATTCCATGTCCAAGAATCAACTGCCTAATGTTTGTTATAAGTGTTTCAAATCTGTTAGATTAAAAATTTCATCTATTTTCAAAGTCTAACTTTTGACACCATTTGGCCAAGAGTCCTAGCGCATGCCTTGTTTGAGCCTAGCTTTTGACACCACATTTGGCCAAAAGACCTAGCAACTTTTAATTTATTATATTAGACTAATTTGAAACACTTTGATCTTATAGTTTAACATTTTGATTTTTGGTTCATTACTTAATCTTTTTGTGTAAGATGTGTAACATTAGACACTTAACGTTAGCTTGTATTATCAAAAATCTTTGCATAAACCTTTTGATGAATCTAGACCAATTTTGAACATCATATTTTTAGACATTGTCCTTTTAGAGTTTTTATAATTCTCTTCCCTTTCTATCTCAAAGCATTGACTATGGATCCTAACATGTATTCATACACTCATAGTGGACTCATGTACAATCCAAGGATTAGTAATGTGGTTACATAGGAAGAAATGGTGAAAGACCCCTATGTGGATAATATTTCTTATGAGATGGATCTTTATCCCTCTTATAATACTCAATTAAGGGCACAAATCCAAGATCCATTAGCTAACTATTTGGTTAATAAACCACCGTATTCAGAACAAGACCAAGAATAAACTACACAATACCTAGCTACAATACTCATAGCTGATGAACCAGTTCCTCAACAATCATGTTCTACTAATACGCCTTCCACGTATGATTCATTTTTATTTGATCATCATTTATTGGAGAACAAAGATGAGATTTTGGTTCAAGCCATAGAGGTAGGGGCCAAGTTTCCAGCAGACTTCCCTTATGAGAATTTACTAAGCCTAGTAAGAATGCCCCATAACATAATTTACGATCAAGAGGATTCTTCTAGAAATCATTTGGCTCTAATCCAAATAACATATCAGGACCCTAATATGTCTAATAAAGGAAAAAAACTCATGGAAGATCACTTTAACCAAATGCAGATGGCATATCAAACCTACCTGAATCTAGCATGCAATTTCAATCAGATGACCATGGTGAGAAAACTTATATTGACTTAGTTCCTTCAACAGGAGTTTTGATAGAGTTAACTGGTCAAGACAATTAGAGTTTAGACCCATTCATGTAAAACACTTTGGTAGACAACTTTATACATATGCCCATTATTGAAGAAATGTCTTCTACTTTTACATAGAATAATGAATAAAATATAGTAGAGAATGTGCAAACAATATCCAATCCAAATCAAAGTGGTACTAATGCACAGACAACTAGTCAACAACATGTGCCTATAGTTAATACCATGATTGGACCATAATACTAGGGAGTAGGAGTTTTTTCATTCCAACCTCAACCAACTGCTTCATCAAGTGTGTAACTAACAAGATTAGGTAGTCAACTAGTAACTAATGTCATGCCTCAATAGCCGAATGTGATAAATCTTACTACTCATCAACAAGTGACGAGTAGTATTCCACAATATTAGGCACCATATAGTGTACCAACACAATAGAGGCCAAATATATTGCCACCTCAATAAGGAGAAACTAATGTTCCACCTCGTTAGGTAGTGGAAAATATACCTCCTCAGTCATAGACTAGTATACCAATCCAAAACCAAATGATGACTAGTTAACAACATGTAAATATTGGTCAGTGACATATGTCAAATCCTCAACATGATTTTTCTTCCCAACAAAGACTCATGTAATAAGGAGGCTCCCATGTTTCTCAAGTACCTGCTAGACAACAATCGGTTCAAAATGTACCACAAGTTCAGAGACAAAGTCTTGGTCCATAAGTTCCCACTCAATAGTAAGGTTTGATTAGTTAGTAGCATGTCCCTTTTCAACCACAATAGGCACAGTATAGTTATATCCCTCCATCCTAACCACAAAATCCTCTAAGTCAAACCTTCATAGCCAACCCAAACTAGAATATCTCAAAACCAAATGTGCAATTTCAAGTACATCCCAATCCATGTATGCATATTCCTAGTCCGTTTCCCAACCAACCCAATATACTCCAACATATATCTCCATCATACCCTAGTCAAAGTTTCCCACTTGTGACATCCCAACCATCTACTCAAACCAATATTCTCCCATAAACCAATGTTCCTTCTAGTTTCCTATCCCAAGAATTACAATAGATGAAGGAAATAAATGTTACCATTCAGGCTAAGAAATAGACTAAAATGTTTAAGTTAGATGACATGTGTTCTTATCCATTCAACATGGAGTACTTGCAAATATCATTTCTTTTAGGATATGAACCACTAAAATTTGACAAATACAAGGGGAAAGGTGACCCTAAGGCCCATTTAATCAAGTTCTTTGTCACATGTTAACTAGTGGCATATAGCGATATATACCTTTTGTTTTTGTTTCCAAGGAGCTTGGTTGGACAAGCCTTGGAGTGGTTTTCAAATTTGCCCAAGAATTTAGTAACAAATTTTGATGATCTTTCTGATAAATTTGTGCAACACTTTTCCTATAATCTCAAACATGAGTTTTCATTGGTTGACTTAACACAAACAAAACAAAAGGCTGGTGAGAGTTTTGAAAGTTATCTACAGTGATGGAGAGCCCTTGTAAACCAATTCACCCATAGTTTACTAGATAAATAATTAGCCATTATGTTTAATAAAAATTTGTATAATGAGATAGTTTATCATCTGGAACTACAATGTGTACATACTTTCAAGGAGATCATCAACAAAGGCTTGTTAATTGAGTGAGCCCTTATTAATAAAAGCATCATCAAGCTTATATCAACTAATTAGAATCAAGGTACCAATTAAGGAAGTGGCTAAAACTAACATCCAATCCAAGTGCAAACATCAAAACTAGCGCAAGCCAATAACCAAGATAGACCAAAGCAATTCAACCGTAATAGGAATGTTGTGGGTAATGGAGTAACTAAGTCACATCATGTCCAAATAGTGAAAATATAATCTACATCACATTTTTAGCTTAATCCTACCTAAAAACCTCTCTAACCAATGCCACAAGCACAACAACCAAGACCCATGCAACAAATGCAACAACTTTTACCATTACAAACCCCTCCTTCAAGGAGAATTGTGCCTATGAATCATGTCTTTAGTGACCTAGGAGAGCCTATTGAGTCTATATTTCATAAACTTGCCACTGCTAATCTGATTAGTTGGCCTATACCAAATCATTATCCATAAGGCATTCCTTATCCTGATTAGTACCATGAAAATGAATTCTATGAATATCATCAGGTCAATTGGCATAATCTATGAAGATGTGTGAAAATCAAGCATTTGATTGAGAATATATTAGAGAATGGGGATATAACATTGGATACTAGTGCTTCTACTTCCAATCAAACTCTTAGGATTTATCAAAACCTCTTTCCCCAACATAACACACAATAGTAGCATAACAATTAGCAACAACAACACCAGCTAGTGCAACAACAAAATCAATAGTATCAAAATCAAAGGCCAAACTACCAAAATTAGTAGACTCGACATTAGAACCCATAACATCAAAATAATGGACAAAACCAAGGTTAGAATGGTAAAAACCAAAAAACCTACCATGTAGTTACATATGACTGCAATAGGGTTATAGGTCATATTACAGGGGGCAGTGTTAATACCATCTCCATTAATCCTAGACCAAGCACTAATATATCTAGACCATTTCTAAACAATACCATTCAACCAAATTACATGGATAATCCTTCTTTGACTTGGGACTGCACATAGGCAAACTAATAAATTGAGACTCCTACTTTTTGACCATATACCAACAACTCACCCTTGCCACATGACCACATACAAGTGCACTAGTAACCAAGACTTATTCTATATGGTCCCACAAAATTCCCATTATTTGTTAGCAATTATGGTCCAGCATCTAATCCTAATTATACAATCACAACATGGAGGTTAAATATTACTATCCCAAGGCCATAACCATCTGCCACTTTGCCTATTATCCAACCAACCATTTAGCCTCAAAATAAACCATTCACCATTGACCAAGACAAAAAGTTTGATATTGTGGAACAATTGCAGAAGACACCAACACAAATTTCTATTTTAGATTTGCTATGAACATCAAAAATCCATAAGAACATTTTGAATGAGTTTTTTTAAACCCAATCCACTATTGCCAATGACATATCCCCTAATAAATTTCAAGCTTTAGTTGGACACCTAGCTCCAGCCCAACAAGTCACATTCAACCAAAGTGATATGTCTTCCCTTGGTCTGATCCATAATAATCTATTCTACTTAGAAGTTTATATAAAGTGCCATAAAGTGAAGCATGTCCTTATAGACAATGGATCAAGCATCAACATAGTGTCCCTAAAGCTCATCAAGCTTATTAGGTACACAATGGTAGATCTCCAACCAAAAATGATAACTATTAAAGCCCATGATAATCAGAAAAGAGAAACACAAGGCACCATTAGCTTACTAGTTATCATTGGGCCTTTGACCCATGATAGACTTTTCCATGTGCTTGATCTTGAGTTGTCATATATTATGTTTTTAGGTAGGCCTTGGTTACATGAGATTCATGCAGTCCCATTAACGCTACACCAATGTATAGAGTTCTCCCACTCACGGATGGAAGTGAATATTCCAAGAGATTTACACCCATATGAACACTACAAACATCTTGAGGCTGAGTTTCAAAGCTACAATTACCAATACAACATGAATCCAAGTTCCAAGTAGGATAAAGGAAAGACCATACGTATTGATCCTCCATAGGATAATTACATAGATCCTAATACCTTGGATTCCCTTTCCCATATGCCACCTCCTAAAGCTTCCAATCATTTCACCATTTCAGATAATGGCCCAAGGGAGTATGTGACCCATGATATCTTCCATATTACCAATCTTCCTCCAATTACAAAGACCTTTGGGCCACCTAAAAATGCCCCACACATGTATTGGTAATAAAAGAAAAAAGATAAGGGACCTGTCATGTTTGTACCAACATTTGGCCTAGAACTAGTCCCTCTTGAAGGGAATGAATCATGGTTGTACAATGATAACCAAGATTATTGTTATAAAAGTGCAAAGTATCCTATTCCCAATAGGATTGTGGAACATCAAGATCATAAAGGAATAGGCCTCGGAATGAATCAACAAGGAACCATTGAGCCAATTTCTATGACTAAGTATAAAAGACCCTATGGACTTGGATTTAAACCTCCTAAGGGTGACCCCACATATCTTATTTGAGTTCCATCACTGGTGGCTAGTGATGATGATGCTGATAGTGAAGTAGAGTCTGATCATAGCCTCACCTTTGATGACCTAGCTGAGACTAACATGTTTAATAATAATGCCATATGTACTCTTACCCCAATCATTTGTTATAACCCATTTCCATTATACTATCCCCAACTGATAGATTGGGACCAATAAGAATCCAATTTACCAATTGATGAGTTTCAGAATGATGAGGCATTCTATAACTTTTTAGGCCTTAGAGACAACATTTCATTGGGAGATCATAAATCAAGATTCTTAATTACATTAGATCCTGAAGCCTATTTTAGAGAGTGGGCGAACACCCTTAGCCAAAAATAAATAAATAAAACATTGAGGTACCTAAGTGAAAACCTCTTTGAGGCACTTTATAACTAGGAAAAAAATAAAGATAAAAGCCAATCTAGTGGTGAAAACTTGTTTTAGGCACCGTTAGATGGGGGTGTTCATTCTTCTTCGAATTTAGACCAGGATACCACCAACGATGAACTTGCATATGGATCAAAGTTTAGTTTTGGACAACAAGAAGTATTTGATCAAATTCTTCAAGAATTTATAATTTTTTTATCACATGGCTAGATCTCCCATTGGGGGACTCAGATTCATCATGCTTAGGAGACATTGAAGAGCAAGTCCTAACATAGGACCCTGATATAGTCCAATAGTTCAAGTCTTTACCTACTATCCTAGAAGATGGTTCAACCCTTATAGTCAAAGATATAATAAAGGTAAACATCAGGACTCCATCAGACCTGAAATGGATAAAATTAGGTGCATCCCTCATTGAGAAGGAATGTGAAGTCTTTACAGCTTTGTTGAGAGAATTTGTAGATATCTTTGCACGGGCTTATTCTGACATGCCAAGTTTAGACCATGGCTTGGTTCTGCACCACCTTGTCATCAATATTGATGCCAAACCAGTGAAATAAAATCTATGTAAGATACATCCTTGCATTATTGTATTGGTAAAGAAAGAGTTGGAAAAACTCTTAGAAGTGGGATGTATTTGGTCCATTGACTACTCAAAATGGATATCTAATGTTATACCTATTAGCAAAAATCCTATAAGAATCAAAATTGGTACTAATTTTTGAGACATAAAAAAAGCTTGTCCTAAGGATGATATTTCATTGCCTAATGTTGACATGATCATCGACTCTATGATATGTTATGAAATGCTTTCACTCATGGATGGATTTTTAGGATACAACCAGATTAGAATAGCACCAAAAGACCAACATAAAATAGAATTCACCACTCCATGGGGAACATTTTATTATCAGGTAATGCCATTTGGTCTTAAGAATGTTGGAGATACATATCAAAGGGCCATGACTATCATATTTCATGATTTGATGCATGATATTGTTGACTACTATGTCAATGACATATTAGGAAAATCCAAAACTAGGGCTGACCATCCAGTAGTGCTACATAAGATATTTAAAAGATTGTGGGAGTATAAAGTTAGACTCAATCCAAAGAAATGTGTGTTTGGAGCAATCTCAATAAATTTACTTGGCTTCATTTTATCTCATAGGGGCATTGAATTCAATCTAGCCAAAGTCTATGCTATAATTGAGATGCCACCACCAACCAATTGAAGCAACTCCATAATTTACAAGGCAAGATCCAATCAATCTGATGCTTAATTTCTTAATTAGCAAATAAGTGTTATCTATTTACACATATTCTAAAGAAGGGAGTTGCATTTCACTAGGATGACCACTTCCAAACAACTTTTCAACAACTCAAGGACTATCTAGTTAATCCACCTATTTTGTTACCTCCTATGCTAGAAAGGCCATTCTTGTTGTATCTATTAGCTACCAACAATGCCTTGGGGGTACTTTTGGATCAACATGATAACAATGGAAAAGATCATGTAGTATATTACTTAAGCCATACCTTGATCACATATGAACACAACTATGCACTTATTGAAAACACTTGTCTAGCCATGGTCTTCACAACTTAGAAACTGTGCCATTACATGTTGAATAATAAGACCATGGTCATTTAGAAAGTAGATCCACTCAAGCATCTACTATCTAAAACAACTTTACAAGGTAGATTGGCCAAATGGATCATGCTTCTTAGTGAGTTTGACATAGAGTATGTCAATCAAAAGACAATCAAAGGATAGGTCTTTGCAGATCAACTTGCTAAAGCACCCCTTATAGACACAAAGCCATTCACATTTCATTTTCTTGATGAATCCATAATGACCATCATTGACACACCTCTTAGGGAGTAACACTAAAAGCTATATTTTGATGGTTCATTTACTACACATAGATCAGGGGTAGGTCTCTTATTTATTACACCACAAGGGGTTCTAATCCCTAAATCATTCTTAATCAATTTTATTTATACAAACAATGTGGCTGAGTATGAAGCACTTATCATAGGACTTCGATAGGTAGTAAAATGGAATATATCTCATCTAAAGGTTCATATTGATTCTTAATTAATCCTTAATCAGGTCATAGACCATTTTTAGACCAAAGATGACAAGTTGGTTCCATATAAGGCTATGGCCGATACCCTAAAACAACAAATTGCAAATATCTAATTTGAGCATATACCAAGGGCTAGTAATAGAAATGTATATGCCATGGCTACTATAGGCTCTTTGATTTGACAAATAGACAAAGCTAGAGAATATCAGTTCTTTGTTGAACCTTTAACTATTGTAATGATTTGTGATATTTTTGGTCGTAATTTTATCTAGTACTTAGACCTTTACAACTACCTTCATGACCAATTTATACCACCTCACCTATCTCAAAAATAAACCAAAGCCTTTATTCATCATTCCACTCATTATACTCTACTCGGATCCACCCTTTACCACCGTAGTTTTGATGGAACTTTGATTCATTATTTAACTTCGATAGAGTCTACACTAGCACTAAGATAAGCTCATGAAGGAGTATGTGGAGCCCATTCCAGTAGGTAAATCCTATCCAAAAATATATTGTGTACTAGTTATTATTATCCCATGATGGACGTAGATGTAACTACATATGTAAAGAAGTGTGATAAATGTCAATGGCATGCTAATCTGATTCATGCCCTAGCACAACTCTAAAATTGATGTTAACACCATGGCCATTTACTACATGGGGACTTGACCTCATTAGGAAGATCAACCCCACTTTATTTTACGACCGTAAACATATCCTTACCACCACTGAGTATTTCACTAAGTGGGTTGAAACTATACCCCTCACGTGATTGGAAAGCAAATTTCCAAATTAATCTTCAGCCATCTCATTTGTCACTATGGTATCCCCTTCGACATTATATTTGATAATGGAGGATCATTTAAGAACAAGAATGTAGACCAACTATGTATCAAATATAACATCACACAATATTTTTCTACAACATATTACCCTCAAGGTAATGGCCAAGCTGAAGCATCAAATTAAACCATTGTCAATACTCTCAAAAAGATTGTCAATGATGCCAATCGTGATTGGTACCTATAGATATTCCATACCCTTTGGGCATACCATATCAATCATCATACTCCTATAGGATCCACTATATACTCACTTATTTATGGTACTAAAGCCATCCTTCCCATTGAGGTTGAATTACCTTCACTATGCATATCTTTCAAACATGTCCTAGATGAACATGACTATTGAGTAGCACGCTTGTAGGAGCCAGACCTGCTTAATGAAAAATGCATAACTATGCTCAACAATCTTCAAACATATTAGAATCAACTCAAAGGCGACTACAATCAATGTGTCAAGTATAGAACATTTGAACTTGTGATCTTGTTCTTAAATAAAATTAAAAGAATACCATGACTGAGAAGAAGCATAAAGGTAAATTCAAACCAAATTGGATAGGGCCTTTCATCATTACTATAGATTATGGATCACAAGCATACATGCCTGCCTCACTAGATAGAGATGAACTTCCTAAGTTGATGAATATTATTCACCTCAAGTGGTACTATGCTTAAGCGCTAAGGTGTATTATTTTTAAGGACTGTTTCATGTTGTGTCATTTTATCACTATTCTTATTTGTAGAAAAGTATCATTCTTATCCATCCTCTTAGACTTATACATTTTACCATTATGTTCTATCAACTAAACATGTTCTAAATCTTAGCCCATTTGACCTTGATTTTTTCCATTCCTTACACATTTTTAGCACTAAGGAATCTGATCAATTTTATCAATTATTTCAAGTACTTCAAATAGAGATCATATTTTGGAGAAGTATGATAGAAGTTTTAGCAGTTGCATCCTTCGTTTATTATTATTTTTTTATCACCAATCTTGCTACTAATTATAACCATCTTTGGGAAAATTAGTACCATTGATCTATGATGTTGTGTCCTAGTTATAACCACCTATGAAAAACTAGGAGCAACATTTGTTTATTAAGTCTTGACGTACTAACTTGCCACTTCCTATGCCATACTATGCCTTTTTACCACCTATGCCTATTTTGTTTGAATTGACTATTACACTAGTTGAATTCCTCTATTATAGGGTGGAACTATAGTGAATTGAGGTCTTACTCAGGGACTATGTAGGTAGCACTCGATACTTGTTGAGGTTATCTCAATCACCCCCTTGTCATGTTCTCATCATTTTACAAGCAACCTAAGTTTGAACGCTCTCACTTTTTTATGAGCAACCTAAGTTTGAACGCTCTCATCATTTTGTGAGCAACCTAAGTTTGAACACTCTCACCATTTTGTGAGCTTGAACCATTTAGTGTCTTGTCATTCTTGATCGAGTTGAGATACTTCAAAAAATTCCAAAAACATTTATAAAATTGTTAGAAAAAACCAAAAACATTTGACCACTTCTTTGCCTTAAGGATTCTGGAAACCTTTATTAAGTTGTAAGAAAACCACTTGCCACTTAGTTTCCCCATCCTTTTTGTCCTTTTCTCTCATGCACTTACCATTTTGCAAGACCATTTCTCTTCTTCTATCACATCTATTATGTTTTTTTCATCAGTTATCACATTCGTCCCATTCCCTAGGAGAACTACATTTGGCCTAAAGTTTTTTATTGGATATTACATCCATAGAACTATGTAGGCAACATCCACTTGCCTAGAGCATATGGAGAAAGCTCAGCCACCCCCTTTCTTTTCATTTATTCCCCCATTTTGTTCATTTGTTAAGTTGTCACCTATTTTCTAGGGGTAATGTTTGTATGGTTTCTATTGTGTTATTTGTTTGTTTGTCTCTACTTATTTTATTTGTTTGTTTGCTTTCAATACTATTGCCTTGATTTGGTTTATGTGTGTTCATTGGGTGATTCCTTGCCCACACTTATACTTGAATCCATCCATATTCATATGTTTACATTACCATCATGGTTTCTATCATTGGTGCATTATTTTATATTGAGAATTAGATTACAGGAGTCAGTTCTCATGCATATTTTGGCTAAGTCCTCATGATGTCATACCATGATTCCCATCAACATGTGCTATAATAAACCTCAGCTTCAAGAAGTCTATTCAGCAATGGTGGCATCAACATCTCTTTAGTATCGACATCCTGATTCAATCCCAATCATATCCCAAATAGAGTAATTAACCATTAAAGAGTTTCAACTTTATTAGTTCAGACAAGCATCTCCCTACTAGTAGGTTATTATAATTCATGATTACCCTCTATGTTAAGTTATCATCATCCTCAACCAGGTTTATCATGTTTACCATAATTGAGGTCCAATGATTATAACCACCTATGGGAAAATTATTGTACACCATCCCACCTGCATTTTTCAATGATTATAACTGCCTTTAGGCAAATCATTGTGTTCTCACCATTTTAATTATTATACCCACACAAGGGCATGCTTTTATCTTATTTATCTATCCTAACTATGGTATCTCTATCTTCTCAATGATTATAACTACCTTTGGGAAAATCATTGTATTATCATACCACATTGCCATTATCAAGGTACAATGCTTATAACCACCTTTGGGCAAACCATTGTACACTATCCCACTGGCATTCTCAATGATTTTGAATACTTTTTCAAAATCATTGTGTTTTCACCCCATCATCTTTCCTTTCTTTGGTCCCCTCATTTTGCTTCTTATCAAGTGACCATTTGCTGACCTACTTGTGCCAACCATCCCCTCGAGGGGAAAACCATCATACAATTAGTTTATCATCCTTTTAGTTGTAGTCATATAGGACCTTTTCATTTTATTATAAGACATTACTGTGCTTATAGCTTGTAATGCCTTCCCAAATAATGGCAAACTATAGACACCTAAATCTGGCCACCAATGACCTAAAACCAGGCTTTTGACAAATTTCCACCAAAGTGCACAATTTGGTCTAAAAATACTAAAGCACATTAAATGAGTTGAAATTGACATATTCAAGTGCCAATTTTGGCTAGGGTATCACTAAATGGGGCAATGCAATTTATGGGCTAGCTAACTTTGATTAAATCATTTTGAGTCAAAATGCTAATTTTGCAAATGAGTGCTCTAGATTGCTCTTTTCTATCAAATTTCTTGTACGAGATGCATGTATTTCTTATTTTGTGGTGGCAACATCCTAAATGGGAATATGGTTCCAATGCATTTGACATTAACTTCCAATTCCAATCTAGTCAAATTTTGGACTAATAACAATGCATTTTAATCAATTTGAGTAATTTGTGCACAAAGTGCTTAAATCATGCTTAAGAGATAATTAATCCTAATCAAAGCCTAATTAATAGTTCCATGTAAACTTGTTTAAAACTTGTTTTCAGAACTTAATATTGAATATATACATCATCAAGTGACCTCATTTCTTAGGAAGACATTCCTAGGCCATAAATGCCACAAATATCAAGATTATGGGTCTCCCATGCCTCTTTATTACCGCCCATGCCTCATTAATGTCCCTTATTCCAAATTAATGATGAGGATAATTATGGATTTTAATTACATAATTCAATTAATCCATGATCACACATCTCAATCTTGAGATGGATGGTCATGGTTGATTCTAGTCATTCTTGAAAATCTATAAATAGAGAGGCCATGAACATCATTTTGAAGCTTAATTTGTGTAAATTTACCATGTCAAATTGATTCCAAGAGCTCTCACATGCTAAATTTATTATGCCAAAATATTGAGCCATGCCAAGCCAAAGCCAAAAGGTGCCAAGGAGAAGAGGAGATAGTCAAGCCTCCTTTGATGAAGACTTCATGAGCACAAGCCGACCAATCCATTACAACAAGCATTTAGAGCATCCAAGGAAGGTGAAGGATTCTTGTTTTTCTTTAATTTTTAGTTGTGATTTTCATTTGTTTTTGTTATTAATCTCACCCTAGTAACTAGGCCTAGATATGTATGTTAATTAGTGTGTTTTTATCAATTTGTTTGCAATTTTGGACTAACACAATACTAATCACCTCTTTTGAGTCAAATTCCTAGTTCACATATTCTTGGGTATGTATTTCATATGTGGTGAGACTATACATTGATCATTTGAGTTAGACAAGCTATGAATGAAGGAAGTAGGAGAAATGAGGTGAGTGTGCATGTCACACAAGTGAATAAGGATAACATTTTGTCTATTCATAACATAGATGAAGAAGAAACTAGGGAATCTCTTATGATGAAGAGGGTATTGTTGAAACCTAAAAAATAGGAAATTAGGCATATGTAGTGAAATAATTTATTTAGAACCATTTTTAGGCCTAGAGGTAAGTGTTTTAAATGGATTATTAAGAGTGGCAACACTAATAATATTATTTTTTAAGAGATGGTAGATAAAAATGTTTTGAAGATAACTATGCATCTAAATCCATATAATTTTTTTTGGTTTTTGAAGGGTCATCAAATTATAGTGAATGAACAATGTTGTGCAAGTTTTTAGATTAGTATATATAAGGATAAAATTGTGTGCAACACAATTCTTGTGGATGTTCTTCATTTTTTCCTTAGAAGGCCTTGTAAATTACACCACAAGGCATAGCATGATGGCTGCACAAATAAATATACATTATGGAAAGATGGATTAATACATAAAAAAAATTCATTGAAGGATAAGTGTAAAAATGTTGATAATTATTCAAACATCTTGACAATTTCAGGTAAAAAGTTTTTGAAAGAAGTGAAAGGTTAAAGTACATGTTATGCATTGATTTATAATTTAGTGTGAGAAGTGAGTGAATGAATAACAACATGGAAATACTAACACATGAATTAAAGGAGATACTAAGTGAGTTTGCATAGATTATGTCTAATAATTTACCATATGGGTTTCCACTCATGAGGAGTATAAGTCATCACATGGATTTGATTCTAATATCTAACTTAATGAAAAATTTAGCACATAGATTGATTTCAAAGGAGAATCCATAGGTAAATATAAAATTTCAATAGCTATTGGATAAAGGGATAATTAGATAATGTTTGATTCCATGTGTAGTACCAAAAATATTTACGACTAAGAAGAATGGAGAGTGGAGAACATGCATTAATTCTAGAGCCATTAATAAGATAACCATAAAGTATAAATTTCCTTTTCCTCACATGGATGATTTGATGGATCTATTAACTAGAGTTAAATACTTCAAAAATATTAAATTGAAAATTGGATATCACTAGATCCACTTAATTGAAGGTGATGGATGGAAGACTGTCTTCAAGACCCATGAAGATTTATATGAGTGGTTAGTTATGAAAGTTGGGAGAAATAATGCACCAAATACATTTATGATATGGGCTAATGAAGTTATTAATCCATATTTTCATAAATTTTTAATTGTATATATTTAGAATATATTAATTTTTAGTATAATATATGAAGAGAACTTGTGACATTTGATCTAAGTACTGAAGAAGTTGCAAGATGAAATTTTTATCATGAATTTGAATAAATGTATTGTTATGTATAAGTAATTGGCATAGTTGGGTTTTATTATTTATTAATAGGGTTTGAATATGGGTCCATAAAAGATGCAAGCTATATTGGATTGGACTTCACCATAAAATAACATTGAGGCACATAGTTTTCATAGATTGGAAATTTTTAATAGGAATTTCATTAAGAATTTTAGAGAGAGAGAGAGAGAGAGAGAGAGAGAGAGAGAGAGAGAGAGAGAGAGAGAGAGAGAGAGAGAGAGAGAGAGAGAGAGAGAGGAGAGAGAGAGAGAGAGAGAGAGAGAGAGAGAGAGAGAGAGAGAGAGAGAGAGAGAGAGAGAGAGAGAGAGAGAGAGAGAGAGTAGAACATAGTTTTCAAGAATTGAAAAAGAAGATAACTAAGCAATAAGTGTTGAAATTTCTAGATTTTAGTAAATTATTTCAAGTATATTATGGTACGAATGGCACAAAAATAGGAGTAGTGATGATTCAAGAAGGAATACCTATCACATATTTTATTGAGAATATAAATGATGCAAATGAAAAATATCTAGTACATATGAACACAAGTTCTATGAAATTATGCAAGAACTTATGTAGTGGAGATAATATTTGTTGCATAAGAGGTTTATATTTTATATAAACCATCAAGCATTGTAATTCATAAATAGTTCGAGTAAATTGAATCAGAGACATATGAAATGGTTTGAATTCCTATAGACTTATTTATTCTTGTTGAATCATAGGAGTAGAAATTCAAATAGAGTGACAAATTAATTAAGCCATAAAATTATTTTTTTGAATAAATTGAGAGTATAAGCCACATGATTTGATCTTATGAATTATATGTGTGAAAATGATGAAAATATTAAGAAAGAATGTAATGCAAGTGTTAAACTAGTTATTGGAGACAGAAAACTTAGTTTGATTATTTTGTGTAAAAAGGTTTATTTTTCTAAGTAGTACATTTGTGTATAAAGAGAGGTTCAGTGCATGAAAATTTGATTGAGTAAAATCATATTTGAGGTTTGGTAGGTCATTTTGGTTAAGAAAAAATATTAGCAAAAGTAACTGAAAATTATTTTTTGGTCATGAATGAGTTTAGATATGTAAACGTATGTTAGAGAGTGTAAAGTTTTAAAACTGTCAAAAGGAAAAATATAGAATGCAAAGTTGTTTCATCCATTACCTATCTCAAAGAGACCATGAGATGATATAAGTATGGATTTTATTTTAGGATTACCTAGAACATAGAGAGAAAATGATTCAGTATTTATGGTTGTTGATAAAATTGTAAATATGACACAATTTGTTTCAAGTAAGAAGACTAGTGATGCAAAAAAAATTACTTACTTTTCAAGGAAGTTGTGTGATTGCATGGTTTATCACACAACATAATATTAGACAAAGGTGTAAAATTTGTTTACATTTTTTAGGATGTTAGGGAATAAATAGAACATTAGGTTTCAGTTTAGTCTAGCATAGCATTCTTAGATAGATGGATAGATAGAGGTAGTTAATGTAAGTATTGTTAATCTATTGAGATGTTTAATTGAAGGTATGTTAGGAACATGAGATAGTATTATTTTATAATTTGAGTTTGTATGTACTAATTTAATGAATAGGAGTACAAGGAAGATGCCATTTGAGATTTTTTATGGGTTTAGTCTACGAGAATTTATAGAGCTATGTGATATTAGAAGTGAGTAAAGAAAAAAATTTATAGTAGAGGATTTTACATATCATATGCAAGAAGTGCATAATAAAGTGCATAAGTAGTTATAAAAAATTAATGTGTAATACAAATAATGTTCATATGTGAAGAAAATAGGAATAAAACATTAGGTTGAAGATTTAGTCAAAGCACACTTGAGGAAATATATATTTCTAAAGAGAACTTACGATAAGTTGAAATGAAAAAATATTGGGATACATAGAGTGATGTTTTATTTTTTCAAAGAATGCATATGAGATAGACTTACTCAAAGGGATTGATATATCACCTATTTTCAATGTGATTAATTTATATCCATATTACGAAGGACAAAGTAGTGGGTCATTTGACACATCAAATTAGGTAGGGTGTAAATCCACCCAACATCTCCTAAAAGGAGACAAAATATACCCAAGGTCTTTTACTATCAAATCTTGGATTGCAGGGTAACCTAGTAGTTGATGTGAAACTACTTAACTTCAAGGACGTGTTTATAATAAATTTAGATAAATGATAGATAATGCAAGTCTTGTGACTTTTTTACCCATGAAATTAGTAATGTGGATTTAACATAAATAAATTTTACTGATTAAATACATGTTCATTGTATACATAGATTCAACAATGCATAAATAACAATGAAAAGAGTTTAAAATCAAGATAATACTTTTAAACATAGATTATAATTTTAAGATCTAATTTAAAGCTACTCTAATTGAATAATTAAAAAAAATCAAAAGATGAGGGTTTAGAGGAAATAAATGAGCCTTGTATGTAAATAAATTCCATTTCATTAATTAATAAATTTCCATAAAACCAATATTTAGCTTGACTAGTATGCACACAACCACCACAAAAGATGATGCAAAATTATGAGTAAATTCTATCTATGAATAAGATATGAAAAACATCACCATGTGCATGCACAAATAATGAAATTCATCCTTTAATGCCTTTCAATTTGATATATATTGCATAGAAAATCCTTGTTGAGATTGACCATAACCATTTGAATACAAATTTTAGCATCATAACAACATAACTTATGTTTGGAGGAGGATGAAAAACATAAAATAAAACTAAGTAAAAATAAAAAATCTGATTTCTCTAGTAGATCCTCCAAAAACCTATTCTAGTCTTATTACAAGTTGTATGTAGACTCTTGGTCTATAAAGACAAAACTTCCACTCATGAGGAGGGTAAAAATATTAAATATAGGGGACAATATCAAAGGACCATATTCACTATGAAAATGGATAATCTCAAGGCAATGAAATCCAAGATTAAATACAATACACCCAAAAAATAAATTATAGTAACAAGGGAGTTTAAGAATAAAATAATATTCCATGTGCTAATGTCCAGGACAAAGCCTCCCTCCTTGATGTACTTTTGATTTCATTAAATGTTGGTAACAAGTTTTATCTTCAAGTGGAATACTATTTTTGAGTGTGTGCATCCTCTCCTTATCTAATTTCTAAAAAATACAAACAATAAAGTTTCATATTTCTTGAAAAATAAATAAAATATCAAAATTAATAATTATGTGATGGATTATTGAAAAATATTAGAAGTCACAAAAATTTACAAGTTTAAAATTTGTATTTTTACATATAAAACCTATTTCACTATGATTATAATGAAACTGACTTTTTGACACAACTAACAACATAAAAAATAGAGCCACAAATCAAAATATATGGCATAAAAACCACTTTTAAGTGTTTTTGATCAAAAGTTGGCTACGTGATGAATCTTCTCAAAATATCTATATAGTGTAGTCATATATTTTTGTTTAAAAAATTAAAAACTACAAAAAAAAAATTAATTGTATTCTCATATTATTTTTATACCATCATAAAAAAAATTAAAGTACATTTCACTTTTTTTGATAGTGTAAAATTGAGTTTGAAAAGTACACATTGGTTAGATTTGAAAACTAGAAAGACAGAGAAAATGACTAAGTAAAAATCAATGTAGAAGTTAGTTTTTATTTCTATGATTTTTTCAAATGGAAAAGAATTTTTAACAAAAAATTTAACCATTGTATTTTAGTGACATTTAAATGTCATCTTGAAATTTTTTAATAAAATTGGATCTCCTTTGACTATGCAAAAAGTCTTCTAAAAAGAGTTTTTTGGTTAAAAAAAAGAAAAGAAAAAGAGACTAAATTGCACACCTAAAACACTTTAAAAATTGAATCCAAAATCAAAACCAAATTTTAAAACATAAAATTAGGGACACCATAATTTATCAACATGAAAATAGGGTGTGTTGTGCAAACAACAATAAATGACCACTCTACTAGTAAATACTCCTGAGTATTTAAAAATAAAATAAACATGTTTATGAACTCAAATTCTTAGATTAAAACAACAAAGCACATGAATAAATTTGTGAAAAGATAATAATATAATAGCCATTAAAAAAATAAGATATTCACCTAGACCATAGTGTGTGTGCATGCATTCATTTCTTTTTAAAAGTTCACAAAAACTAATCATAACCAAGATCTTCAAGCTAATGTTTAGTCTTACCTTGTTAAGTAAACAAATATCTTATTTAGAATAAGTATATTTATAGGAAAACATTTTATTGATTTCTTGGACATTGCTCACTACTAGCAAGGCCACTATAGGGCCGATAGAGTTATAATTGATCCCACTCTAGGCCTAGCTCTACACCCAATCGTTCATCCATAGCCCTGATAAAGGTTTCTTGAATCACCCAAGATGATTGAGTTTTGTAGATCATAATTTCTCTATTTTATTTTTATAAATTTATCAATCTATAGGTAGTGAAGCCCATTTCTAGGTTGGGGACCACTATGGTAATCAAGAAGATTTTTTCTATATTTTTCACCTAAGATATTGACTATACCAAGCCATCCAAGTAAACCTAGAAGTCATTAATATGTATTTATAATGTGAGGTTTAGAGGGAATATTTTCAAAAGTCACATAGCCTATCGAAACTCATCAAATTTTTAATAAATTCATAAAATATATGACTATATTATACTTCAAAACTGAACTCATAAACATAAATTTTCACTTGAAAAAACCCAAACTAATCTAACAAAAAATAACTACTAATGTTGCTTGTTAACAACCCCTTTCACTGTGATCAACAGGTACCCACAAGAATCAAACTGAGGTTAACACAAGATAGAAACCAAAAATAAGGAAAATATACAATAAAAAAGAAAACTATATACAAACAACAAACTAATCTAAAATAACACAAACAAATCAAATGAAAACTATCTAAAAGACCAAATAATGTCATAGTTGCAATGATGTTGTCATTTTATCTAATGCAAAGTATCCCAAAGAATTTTATTTATGATTTTCTCAATCAAATCCAATAATTGTATACCTTTATATGTATAAATATCATTATTATTACTTGGTAGATAAAAAAGTTTGAGAAATACCTCAACTTAAATATTAAACTATGAAGAGGGAGAATCTGAGCTATTATCACATACTAGAGTAAATGGCATGTCAAATTTGGTAAAAATTTACACTTATGAAAAGTTGATCACAATCTTCATTGTATGTGGCTAATTTTGTGACATGAGTGATACAACAATCTCAATTTCATTGTCCTTCTCCTTGACATCAATAATGTATATGCTTTGTTCCTCATTTGAAAAGGATACTTTGATATTTTCCTTCATATTTTTAGAAATTAACTCATATTAATAAATTATTACACTATCATAATCAAAATCATATTCGCTCTCTATAACTATTTCTTGTTTAATAAATGTAGCATTTATATAAAACATAACTTCACCAGTTGCAACACGTGGCATTTGGTTCGAAGTTGCATCCAAAGACATTTGATTATTTAAAAATAAAAGAACAACTTGTTGATTACTAGCTAAACTAACAAAACTACTTGCATTATGCACAACAAGAGTGTTATTACAAGATAAAGGGGCATTTTTTAGATTATTTACTTGAGGAAACATTTGATTAGAATGCATATTCTGATTCAAAGGTATACAAAATTGATTTTAAGGTGGATATGTAGCACTTAACGATAATGGATCAACAAAATGCCCTTGTGGCGTCATTTATTATCCAATAATGTTAAATTCCTGATATGTCAAAAAAAGTGATGCAAATGTTGGAGTTATTTTGATAAGCATGGAAATCAATGGGTCTAATCATTTTAAATAAATTTGAATAGAAACAACTTATGTTTATGTGTAAGGGTCTTTCAACCTCTTGTACAAATTATGAAAGTGAGTGTTAAACACAATCATGGGCTCACTTGGATCTCTATGTGTAGTATAGAAATGATGATATAATATGGTAGGATCTAAAGGCATGCTAAAATAATGAATAAGTACAACATTAAAATCATCCCAAGACGTAATGCATGCATCTAAAAAATTAAGATACTAGTCATATGCCACTTCATTTATGATATAAGGAAATAATCGACAAACTACATCTTCATGTTGGATATGGGTTCTTACTATGGAATATTTGAATTCCTATATGTGTTTCTATGCTATCTAGATTCTTCCATTAACATATCTTGGAGAAAATTTTATGGGTTTTTGGGTAAATCATGGGTAACTCCTGGAATGTTCATGGGGTAATTAGCTCTTCCAAACTAAGTGAGAGCCATTGGTTAATGTTAAATCTCAATTCATGCCCTCCTTCTAGTGTTAATCTATTTATGGGTCATTTTTCACACTAAATTATGAAAGGTATAAATCTACTCAACCTCTCATGAAATTAGATGGAATCTCCCCAAGGTATATTATTGTCAAGTCTTGGTTTGTAGGATAACACAGTAGTTGATGTGAAACTATTCCATTTTAAGGGGCATGTTTGGAATAAATTTAAATAAATGATAGATAATTCAAGTATTGTGTATTTATTTCTCACTAAAATTTCAATGTGAATTTAACATAAATAAATGTAGCTGATTTAATATATGTTCATTGTATACATAGATTCAACAATGCATAAATAACAATGAAAAGGGTTTGCAATCAAGATAACACCTATAAACATGGATTACAATTTTTAGATCTAATTTACACCATAACTAATTCATAAAAAGAATAAAATATGAGGCTTTAGAGGAAATAAATGATCTTGTTTGTGATGTAAATAATATTGATTTCTTTGATTAAGGAAATCCCATAAAATTAATCTTTATCTTGACTAGTATGCACATAACCATAACAAAATATGATTCATAAGTATGAGTAAATTCCATCTATGAATTAGATAGGAACAAAATGACCATATACATGCATAGATGATGAACTTCATCATCCTATTCCTTTCAATTTGATATATATTAAATAAAAAACCCTTATTGAGATTCACCATAACTAGGTGAATACAAATTTTAATAGCATAACATCATAACTCATGTTTAGAGGAGGATGAAAAACATAAAATAAATCTAAAATAAAATTAAAGATATGATTTCTCCAAGAAACCATCCAACAACCTATTCTAGTCTTATTACAATTCTTATATGGAACCATGGTCTAAATGAAGACAAGCCTTCCACTCATGAGGTGTGTAAAAATATTAAATATAAAGGATAAGATCAAAGGCCCATATTGAGTGATAAAATGGATAATCTCAAGGTAATGAAAGCCAACATTAAATGAAATAGGTCAGAACATTAAATTCTAGTAACAAGGGAATTTACGAACAAAGAATATTCCATGTGCCAACATCTAAGACAAAGCTTCCCTCCTTTATGTACTTTTGACTTCATTAAATGTTGGTAAAAAATTTTGTCTTCAAGTGGCATATTAATTTATGTGGGTGCATCCTCTTATTGTCCAATTTATAGAAAAGTCAAACAATAAACCATCACATTTATTATGAAATAAATAAAATATCAAAGTTAATATGTGATGTATTATTGAAAAGCAATAAAAGTCACAAAATTTAGGTGATTAAATTTTGTATTTTTTCCATATAAAACCTATGCCTTTGTGAATATAGTGGAATTAAATTTCCAATGCAAATAAAGACATTAAAAAGGATCCATAGATCAAAATATATGGCTTAAAAACCACTTTTAAGTGTTTCCTGATTAAAAGTTGGCTACGTGATGAATCTTCTTGAAAGGGCTATTTTATGCAATCATATATTTTTGTTGTCAAAATGAACAACTACAACAAAAAACTAAATTTTATTCTCATATTATTTTTTTACCATCATAAAAAATTTAAAGTAAATTTTATTTCATTTGATTATGCAAAAATGAGTTTTAAAAGTTCACACTTGTTAGATTTGAAAATTGAATAAAAAATGAAGTAAAAATCAATGCAGAGGCTAGTTTTGATTTATGTGAATTTTTCACATGGGAAGGAATTTCATGTGATTTTTTTGCCGTTATATTCTAGTGAAGTCTTAATACCATCCTAAAAAAATTCAATAAAATTGGATCTCCTTTGACTGTGTGAAAAGTCTTTCTTAAAAGTGATTTTTGGTAAAAAAATAATAAAATAAACTGCATTGCAAACCCAAAACACTTTGAAAATTGAATCTGAAAGAAAAACTAGATTTCAAACAATAAAATTAGGGGTAACATGATTTATCAACATAAAATTAGGTCATTTTTTAAAATTAACAACAAATATGTAAATTCTAAAGGAATGGATTGGATAGCACACATGCTAGAAAAATAACACAATGAAGTGGCATAGGTGATTGACATGTGAGATGGAAAGACTACACATAAAATGGAATATACAAAATATATAATAAAGTTGAAATTCTAAGTAATTTAATATATGACATAGATAATTTTATCATAGCCACAAAATAAGGAATACCAATAACATAACTCTTATAAGACACATGAACAGGAGCTCAGGTTTTTTTTATTACCCAGGGTGTATGTTGTAGGAGCATACAGGTTCACATGGAATCTCACATAAAAAATGTTACTTTATGAAGATTGGACTTTTTTTTTTGGTGTGTGTCTTATTGTGCACATATTTTATTACATTTGAGCAAACCCTGAGTTGTGCATAAGCTTTGTTATGCTATATTACACTGCCTTTGAGCGTGTGCCTATTTTGTGTAGTTTTACATAGCTTATAAGTGTTTATATGTTTATTATTTTTAATTATTATGCATATTTGTTTCACACAATTTTAAATATAGTTAATTTGAATAAAATTTCTAAGTTTTATGTAATAAGTGATGTTGATATTTTACATAAGCATATATTATAGAGATATGCGAAGAAATTTAAGAAGTATGTGACATCTTCTAGATTATCAAATGATTTAAATTTGGTTCCTAATGTAATATTCATATATAATAGATGCTTTTACCATATTCAATTGTATGTAATTAATGCTTTTAAAACATTATTGTAAGACATTTCATATTCAAAAGATTAGACCAAATACATTAGAGTGGCAGAGCTAATGTAGGAGTGATCTAAACATCTTCATAATGATGAAGTTAGTGTGTTATAGATCTTAAAATGGAAGGTTTTATCATAGATAGTGGAACCACCACTATTTTTAGATTGGTGTTTCTATAACCACCTTGATCGTTTTGAACCATTGATCTACATACACTAGTAGTTTCATCATGAGCCAAATAACGAGAATGGGAAGGGTTGAATACCTTTTCAATTGTTAATGGTGATTCCTTTGATATTTGTGGTGGAATCCAAAGTTAAGAGAGAAAAAATACATGTCTAGTGCAAGGAAAAAGACTTCATAAAATGCAATGAGAAGTCTTGAAGTTTGATTCACATTAAAATTTATAAGTCTAAGTCTTTTTCTTTGTCTCATTATTTCCTTATTGTAGATAGTTGTTTCAACTATGTTGGAGTTTTGAAAAGTGTATGATAAGTGCATACCATCCTTGTGTGCAATATTTGGATAGAGTGGTAGTGAAAATTATTTCCATGAAGGCCATGTTTGGTAGTAACTTTTACATTTATTTCATTATAAAATGTAATATGAACACAATTGCCTCACCCACATGATTTTTCCCATATCACGTTTCTCTGGGATAAACCTTGTGGTTCATTTATGTTATTTCTTAATTCTTATACTTCATTTTCATGTCAAATATGTTTTATATTTCATTTCCAAAACATTTTTATCTTTGCTTTATCATTACAAATAGCCTAAAATAGTCATCTTCCAATCTTTGTTGAGCTAGAAGTCATAGTATCCATGTTGGTGAAGATCAATATGGAACATCCACTTAGTTTATGGATTAGATTGGTATCATATCTAGTTTAATATCAGTCCTTTGTGTTGTTTTTTTTTTCCCACTAGATTATGAGTTTATTCCCATCACTAGAGTAAGTTGTGCTAGTGTTTAATATATCCTAGTCCTAATTGAAGTAGATATTTACACAAGGAAGTGGAAATAAGAGATTATAAGTATCACCCATTATGATGAAGATGATTCCTAAACAACATAATATTTATTTCAAAAGTGTGAATAAGGATTAGTTATAATATCTCTTTCTATGATCAAGCTTGACTTGTTGGAGTCTTTCATGGGGATTCTCATGGAGAAGCTTGGTGTTGCTACAAAGGCATTGAAATAAAAAAAGGAAGATTCTCTTGAGACTCATGAAAATAAGTAAGAGAGTAACGATGCCAAAAACATATCCACCTCCATTCAAGGATGAGGTAAGGATAATGATTCAGTCATATGATGGGGATGTGAATGCAGAGAGGCTAGACCATTATCTAGAATGTCTTAATGTATATTTAAGTTTACATAATATTAATGATTGATAATAAATTTGTTATGCATGGTTAAAATTAACCAATGATGCTTTAAATTGGTTTGACAATTATGTTCATACTTTGGTTGTAAAGAAGTTTGTTATTGTTATTAAGTGGGATGATTTTAAGATGCTAATGGAGAAGAAGGATCCTCATACATCTCAAAACACTTCAAAGTAATAAGGAATGTCTAATAAAAATAGGAAAGGTAGAGGTAAAGGTAAGCATAATGATAATTCCATTTCTAAAAAGGATACTAAAAGATATAATGGGAGATGTGATGTTGATATTCATTCTAAGGATCAAGTTTGGAACCTCCATCCAAAATTGAATCTGTTCAAGAAAAAAAAATAACAAGGACATCCCCTCTCTTTAAGGTGAGAATATTAGTTGTAACTCTAACGTAGATGACAAATTGTGTTGTACATATGTCAGTAGAGATATATGCTTGGGTAATAGCTTTCTCAATAGATTTAAATTTATAATCTTTTTAATTATAAAATTTAAATGAAGAAAATAAATTTGAATTCTCTTTTTGATACTTTTTTACAAGATAATTTAATAAACAAGGATTCAGTAAAAAAATTGGGGTTTGAAATTTAAAACCATCCAAGTCCATATTCTTTGGGCTAGGTGAAGAAATGTGTAGACATCAAGGTGACCAAGAAATGTAAAGTTAACTTTGGTATTGATGAAAATTTCATTAATAAAGTTAAATTTGATGTTGTGCCTCTTGATGTGCATGGTGTAGTGTTTGGAATCCCTTTCTTGTATATCTAGGATGTTATCTTCATGAGGAGATCCAACCAATACCATTTGATGAAAGATGGAAAGATATACATCATTTTAGCATAAAATGGTGATTCTAAAATCTTGTTTATAAGTGACTCAAAATATAATAATCTTATTAATACTAGTGGGAAGTATACTTTACTTATTTTTAAATATACTCAAGATAAATAAATAGTTACACATAAGTCTTCTTGTAGCATGTTTACTAAAAAAGAGTAGAAGCATATGGAAAATTTGGTGAAATAATTCAATGAGATTTTACATGAGCCTATGGGGTTCCTACCATTTAGGCCTATTGAGCATGAAATTCATTTTCTACTCAACATTTTGCTTCCAATTTTTACGTTATATAGGTAGTCATTAAAGGATGTCCATGAGGTAAACCAAAAATTGTAATAATTGATTAATCAAGGTGTAATCCATCATATTAATTCTCCATGTGGTTATCTTATTTTTTATTACCTAAGAAAGAAGTTTCATGGAGAATTTGTGTTGATTATAGATCACTTAGCAAGATAACCATCAAGAATACGTACCATCTTTTACAAATTGATCTTCTTGATCAACTTTAGTATGTAGAGTGTTTAACCAAACTTGATTTTAAATATGGTGTCCCCAAGTATGAATTAAGGAGGAGGACATTTAGTAAAAAACATTCAAAATAAGGTAGGGGTTTTATGAGTGGTTGGTTCTAACTTTTTGGGTATGAAATTCATCATATACCTTCGTCAATTGATGAATGAGGAAATGATCAATTTTTTTGATTCCTTTGTCATTTTTTATTTGATGATATTATTGTTTTTATTATAAATTATGATGAGAATATTAATCATTTTACACAAGTTTTGTAAGTTTTAAAGGAGAAAAATATAGTTTTAAATAAGAATAAAAGTAATTTTTATCAATAATTATGTGTCTTATTAGGGCATGTGGTTAGCAATGGGGAATGGAGGATTAATATGAAGAAGGTAGAGGCCATCATGAAATTTACAAAGCCTTAAAATGTGGCCTAAATAAGAAGCTTTATTAGTGAAATTCAATACTCAATGAATTTTATCAAGAACTTATCCTCCATAGATACACCTATTGTCATTCAAAATGTTCACCCATGGATGATCTATTATGCAAGAATATTTTACAGTGGGGCACTGAGCATGAATTCCTTATGTTGGGCACAAAAGTGTTTGACATTGGGCATGGAAGTGTTATCATTCACCTATGCATGTAGAGCATCAGTTGTCTCTTTGCAATGATGAGAACGTCTCCAAGGTGTAAGACCTTTGCACTCCTTGGGATGAGCCTCTAGAGTAGGCCAAATTCCTCCTATTCTAAGTGCACCTCATTTAAGAACAACACGTAGACCTAAAGATAATAAAGGTAAATCTATGTCTAATCTAAACCTAATATTTTTTAGGGAAAAAGGAGGGAGAAGGTAAGAATTTTTTTAAAAATAAAAAGGTGATACACCAAGAATAGAGCGAGTGCTCCTACTTCCATGAACACACTACAAATATTTAAGAATAAGATGTTATCATAGAAACTTCACAAAGGCCAATCTAAATGTGTAATTATTTCACATAGAGGCATGATAACGTAGTGAAACATTGATAGGGATGATACATGATCCATAGATAATGTCTACATAGACCTGAGTATGCATAAGATATGACATGCAAGTGAATCTTGAGTTTCACATAGAGGTACTAAAAATGGACAATGGTGAGAGGGGAGAACATTACCCACAAATAAGTATAAAAATACGCAAATAACACATAGTGCATAATAAGAATAGAGGGAGGTGAATTTAATTCTCATTAACTTGCAAGATTCAACCAATAGAAATACTCTTGGAGGGCAAATCTTGGCAACATGAAGTTGCCAAAAATGTGTCAACATTTTTTACAATGAAGAACAAGGATTTTATAATGGATCAAGCCTTTTTAAAATTAGTGTGCCTCTTGGGGTGGTAGATATAGATTTTAATTCTATTACAACATCGTGTTCATGATTTTTGAATTCTACTTGGTGATTTAGACCTGGGAGTTGGTGGTATGATTCATCTAGATCCATGTGTGTGTTTGAGAGTGGAATATTCTTAGAAAAGTTAGAGGGTGGTGTTTACTCATATTTTGATGTCTAATATCCTCTTTCATATTTACTTATTTTGATAAGACCTTGAATGTCACTCAACTACTTTTCTAACTACCTCTTTATACCTTACTGCCTCTTAGCAATCATTGTATATGTCTCTCTTGGATTTGCCACATCATCACTACATAACATGAATTGTATTCTATGACATATGATATCCTAGAAGTGAAAAACTACAATTTGGAATGGGAATCATTATCTTTTGCCTTTTGGGGGCATCTACATACTTAGGGCTATGTAGTTAGACTGCATAGTGGGATATGAGTTTAGTGAAGGGAACTAATGTATAAATCCTATGTGAGGGTGTATGAACTTTTACCATTTTTCACCAAGTCCCCACTTAAATATTCTTCTCAAGTCTATGATTTACACTTGAGGTCTACGTTAGTTTGTGAAGTAACATGTGTGCAATAAATATTGTAGTCTATGATTTATGAGAGCGTAGAAGCAAAACTCTATGATTTGGTGAGAGTCTTCATCATGAAGGCATAGGGACCCTTTTGAATAAGAATTTGCATGAAGATGGGAGATATTTGGTGCACTTCTTCCTATGTTGTTTGAATATGGGGCTCTACGTAATTGAACTTGCATGCCATTTTAATTTGTATGATGAAGGATCTCTTCATGGGGCATGCATTGGGAACTCCTTATGAATGAAAGTTGACACTTAGTAAATGTGTAGATCTGTGATCACTACCTTAGGCATGGGCATAAATGAGAGGCATCTGTGCATGGATTTATTTAAATAACTCAACACTTCATAAGTGATCAAATATTTTTTAAGATCCTTGTGATCTCTATGTAAGATGGGTGTGACTTAGAAAGTCAACACTTTTGGTGACCTCTATGGGTCATTTGCCTATTAAATAAGAATATAGTAGCCTTTGAAGTAATCCATTGGGCATGGATTCATTGAAGTCATAACCTGCTTGGCCTATGCTTGAATAAACTGAATTGAATCTTGCCCTCAAAAAAACAAAGGGAGAAAAACAAATAATAGATGTGAAAAATGCACATAGAGGTAAACAAAACTAAATTAAGACTATATAATGTGCTTATAGGTACTTAGGGAAATACAATACAAACTATTATAGTCTACTAAATATAGCTTACAAACATGAGCCTTCATCCTCCTTGATCAAAATAGAAACCTTTTAGATCCTTTACATTATGCACCATCCTAGTGTTGATATGTGACAGGCTTAGGTGAAATGACATATATTTACTATGAAGGAGGCATGCCCTAGTTACTTTTGAATAGTGCACAAGGAATTTTATTTTCCTAGGCTCCCTTTCAATAAATGACTCCATCAAGATATGTATAAGCTTTCCTCCTAGATGGCTGATGTATTCAAAGTTGAGCCAATCCTTCCCAAATTTGTTGATGCCTAACTATGATCTTTGTTTAGATTGAGCCTTTTGGAGATTGAGAGGCCTGTGCCTGATGCTAAAGAAGTTCATGAACTCAATAGGCTCCCCCCCTCTCATCTTTTAGCTACTTTGAGTGTAATATGTCTTTTGGAAACACCTATGTGATGTGTCTAGGTGTATGAGGATTGATAGTGCTCATTAACACAACTTCCTTTTCATTTTCATGTTTCTTATTAGGATTTACTGGTTGGTATTTCTCCCTTAATTTGAAAAATACTTTTAATGACTTATCTATTCTTGGATGTATGCCTAGATCCCTATGAGTTTCTTCTATTTGTGAGGTTGTGACTTCCTTTGTGTGTACACCCTAACTCTTTATGATATGTGATTAAAACTAAAATTTGTCATAGAATTGGTCATGGGTATGCTATTGATGGGATGTTAGTTTATCAATCATACTCAATTAGAATTATTATATCTCATCTCAAAAGGATTCTTCATCTTGTGCTTATGATTGTGCTTGTGGGCTAACCTTGAGGTGATCATGGTCATTATCTTTAAGCGTGTGCTATTTTTGAAAATTTGATTCTTCTTTGAGGTCCTCTTCCATAACATAAAATGGTAGCTGATTTACCCAAGAGAAGTTTGGATTAGGATTTTAGATGCATTATAAAATGGTGTATATTGATTCTTCCTCATTAAGATCCTCACCTTCTACTACCATTTTGTTCATTCGCTCATAAAAATAATACCCTATCTGATTATATCTATCCTATTCTTGTAGCAAGGTTGATATTTTTGGTATGTTATCATAGAGGGGACTACCAATTATTATCTCTTCTTTTTTTGAGATACCCTCCTCTTCTTCTATGTAGATTTCATCTATGCTCCATGTAACTAGTCCTCTTTTGAATAGGGAGATGGTGGGAGGGCAAAAGGTTTCAACTAGATCAAAAGGAGGTTTCATAAGATTGGGCATTATGAAGTTAGGGTATGTTACCCAAGAAGGTTGGCATGACTACATTTGAGGTTCTTGAGGAAAGATGGGTTCTTGAGTTGGCATGTGTGTAATCTCTTCTAAAGGAGGGGGACCTTTAAAGCTTGGTAATTTGAAATTAGAGGATTTAATTGAAAGCACAAAGGATTTATCTTGCCTGAATCTAAGGACTTTGGGTGTAGAATATTTATGTCTCAAAGGTAGGCTTGCAAGCATAAGGGGAGCCTACTTGAAGATAGGAAAGGAAGGAGTGAAGGTAGTTAACTGTGATTCAATTCTCTACATTTACACAAGCAACTAAGGCATCTACTCTTCTTTGGATATGATCTACCTAGCCAAACATTCCTCTTCAAATTTGTGTTGCTCCATCATCTCTCACTACTGAGTGTGATCTTGATGAGAAATATCTTCTTATTTCCTACCATACCCCTGCTCTCTTTCAATATCCCTCAGTTGTCTCTAGAAATCTAGACATATCTTGTTAATGCTCTTTTGAGGTTGATTAGGAGGGTATTAATGCTAATTAGAAATAATGTAGATTATGCAGGGTTGATTAGAATCATAAGCAATTTGCCATAGAGGCTAAATTGGGGAAAGGTTATAAGCACTCTCATGATATTGGTATGATAAATAAGAAGGCACAACAATATTATCTTCATGAAATGGGGGTGGAAAGAAATTTTTAAGCACTCAGACTACTTAAACTTGAAGATTGGAAATTTAGAGTCACCAGGTGCTCTATGGAGTGTCTACAACACTTGATAGCTAAGGGTAACACTAATTCATTAGATATTTCTTTGAAATAGTCCCACTAAGAATGCTAAAAACTATTTTCATTAAAAATATGTACCAATGGATGTTCTGCTACATAGGAATGTTTTATGGTGGGGTACTGAGCGTGAATACCTTACACAGTGTGAAAAAGTGTTCAGCACTAGTTGTGGAAGTGTTATCACTCACTTGTGCATGTGGAGCATCAGTTGTCTCTTCACAATGATGAGAATGTCCCCAAGGTGTGGGACCCTTGAAATCCTTGGGATGAGCCTCCATATTAGGCTGAAGTCCTATTATAAGTGCACCTAGTTTAAGACTAGTGCACAGACCTAAAAATTAGAAAGGTAAATCTACTGCTAATCTAAACCTAAGATTTTTTATGGAAAAGGGAGGGAGAAGGCAAGAATTTGATAAAAGATAAAAATGTAATACACCAAGAATAGAGTAAGCTCTCCTACTACTATGAACACACTAGAAATATTTGAGAATAAGATTTTATCACATATAATCTACCAAGGCTACTTTAAATGTATAATTATTTTTCATAGAGGTGCGAAAACATAGTGTAACATTGATAAGGATGATAAATGATCCATAGACTTGAGTGTGCATAGGATATGACCTACAAGTGAGACCTAAGATCCACACAGAGGTGTTGAGAGTGGACAATGATGAGAGGGATGAACATTACCCACAAACAAGGATTGACAAACATAAATAACACATAGTGCATAATAAGAATGGAGGGATGTGAACTCAATTCTCATCAACTTACAAGATTTAGCCAATAGAAGTACTCTTAGAGGGAAAATTTTGGTAGCATGAGGTTTCTAAAAATGTGTCAAATATTTTTACAATGAAGAACAAGAATTTTATAGTGGATCAAGCATTTTTATAATTAATTTACCACTTGGTATGGTATATACATATATCTTTTAATTCTATTATGGTGTCATGCCCATGCTTCTTTAATTTTTCCTGGTGATTAGGATTTGTGAGTTGGTGGGAGTATTCCTATAGATCCACATGTGTGTCTAAGAGTGGAATATTTTTGGAAAATTCAAAGGGGTGGTGTGTACTCATATTATAACATCTGATAGCCACTTTTGCATTTAATTAGTCTGAGAAGGCCTTAAATGTTACTTAACTACTTTTCTAACTGCCACTTTATACATTACCACCATTTGACAATCACTACATAGGTCTCCCTTGAACTTGCCATTCATTATTGAGTAGCATGAATCTTATTATGTGTTTTATGAGATTATAGAATTAAAACACTACAATTTGTCATCAGAATCATTACCTTTTGCTTTTCAAGGACATCTATGCCCTGAGGGATTTGTAGTTAGACTATGCAATGGGTTGTGAGTTTAATGAAGGGTATAGATGTAGAAGTCCTCTATGAGGGTGCATAAAATTTTACCCTTTTATGTCAATTCCCCCATTAAATAGTCTTCTCAAGTCTTTGATTTACACCTTAGGTCTACACTAGTCTATAAAGTAGCATGTGCGTAGTATAGATTGTAGTCTGCGATTTATGAGAGTACAGAAGTGAAACTCTATGATTTGGTACAAGACTTCATCCTGAAGGCATATGGACCCTTTTTAATAATAATGTGCATGAATACAAGAGATCTTAGGTGAACTTATTTCTACATTATTTGAATATGGGGGCTTTGTATAATTGAACCTACATGCCATTTTAGTTTGTGCGATAAAGGATCTCTTCATGGGGCAAGTATCAAAAACTCCTTGTGAATGTGTATATCTATGATAACTACCTTAGGAATGGGAAAATATGGGAGGAATTTGTGCATGGCTTGCTGTAAATAACTTAGCACTTTTTAAGTGCACAAATCTTCTATAATATCCTTATGAGCTCTGTGCAAGTTGGGGGTGACTTAGAAAGTCAACAATGCCCTTGTATGCCATTACAAAAGGTGGTAATAATATTACTTAGGATTATATGAAAGAAATTTAATTTTGTATGTTTAAACATAAGATTAGCCATACTCTAGTTTTAGATTTTCCTAACTTGTAGCTTCCCTTTAATGTGGAAAATAATGCTAGTAACTATGTTATGGGGGATGTCCTACTTTAAGGAGGTAAGCCAATATGTTACCATTCAAAGTTATTTCATGGTGTAATTATGAATTTTTATGCATATGAAAAATAAATGTATGCTATTTTTAAATAGATCAAGAAAGTGAAGAAATGTCTCACATGTAAGGAAACTATTTTCCATATGAATCCTCCACCTTTGTAATATTTTCAAGATAAAATTAAACTTAAGAAAACTATAAATTATAAGTCTATGAGTTTTTTACAATAGTTTCATTTGGTTATAAAATATAAGAAAGGTGTGACTAAAAAACTAGATGATATATTATCTAGAATTTCTTTTCTTTAAGAAATGGGAAAGATAACTTATCTTGAGCCTTTTATGTGTGAGTGTTATGGACAGGGATATAAACATGATGTGGATTTTAGGGGTCCATTTATTGAATCAGATAAGTCCCAAGGTTTAGGTTATGCACACAAGGTGGATTATTATCTTCAAGATGGATTTATCTAAAACCTGGGCAAAATTTGAGTTCATAATGAGGAAAGGTTTAGCTAATGAGGGAAACACATACTTAAAATGTTGTAAGAAATTTTGGTGTTACAAATATGGTAAACAATTTGCATAGTTATGTTTATTGGCCTAATATACAAGTATATGTTTCCCTGTTCATAATAAGATGTGTATTGTGTATTAAAATTAATCTTATTAACATGAACTTGGGTTTGTATATGTCATTATCGGTTCCTTCTAGTCCACGGGAAATCATTTCCATTAATTTTATAGATGATTAGTCTATGTCAAAGAATGGTCATGAATTTATGTTTGTGGTTATGGATCAATTTAGTAATATGTAAATTCTTGTTCCTTATAATAATATCCTCAAAGGTAGTGATGCAGTTGATTTTTTTCTATAATGTGGGTTCATTTTGGTTTACCTAGTTCTATTATTTCCAATAATGACTCAAATTTTCTTGTTACATTTTGAGATACATTGTGAGATAACATGGATACTAAGTTGAAATGGTATACTTATTCTCATCTAAAAATTGATGGTAAAACTAAGTTTATGAACATAACATTGGTAAAACTATTGAGATGGTACAATAGGATCTATCCTAAGTCCTAACATGAAAATTTGGTGTATATTCAACATTCCTACAATAGGGAAATGAATTTTTCTACTATTAAAACTCCTTTTGAAACTTGTTTTAGATATTTATCTCCATTTAAATTTGATGGTTTTTTGAGATATCCATGTAAAGGCAATGGGAAAGTGGATCCAAAGGTCAAAAAAGTGGAAAAATAATTGAGAAGATTTATAAAATTCACCCCCAAATGAAATATAGGTTGAAGGAGACATAAGTGAAGTACAAAAGTAAGACATGAACAACATAGGACTAAGCATAGTTTACTTGTTGGATAAAATGTATTATTTTTACTAATTAGAAAAAGGCTCCAAGGTAAGTCTAATAATATTAATCCAATTAGGCATGGTCTATTTGAAATTCTAGAAAAAGTGGGTAGGAATGCTTATAGACTTTATTTGCCTCCTTATATGATCATCCATTAAATTTTCATTATTGAGAACCTACATAAATTTTAGCCTTCTATGTTATAAAATTAATATGAAGGGGTTTTTATACATTCAATTGAATACCTTGATATGGATAATCAGTTGGAATTAGAGGATGATGTTATATTTTATAAGAAGTAAAACAACATGAAGAGGAGTACAAGAATATTGGTTGGTTCACTGACAGGGTCATTTATTTGAAAAGGCTAAATGGTATTCTAGAGAAGGTGCATGGAGTAAATTTTTTGACATACATTATTCCTAAATATTTTAGTGACTTAAAATGCATCAAATTAGGGAGGTATGTTCCATATTTGGATCCTAAAGTACTAGTCATGTCTAATATATATTTTTACCATGCCCAATTGTATGTAATTCATGCTTATAAGACACTATTGTAAGACATTTAATATTAAAAAAATAAGATCAGATATGTTATGGTGGCATATTTAGTGTGGGGGTGATCCACACATCTTTATAATGATGAAGTCATTATGTTCCAGCTCTTTAAATGGAAGGGTTTATCATAGATAACATAATTACTACTATTTATAAGGTGGAAGTTACATAACCAATTTATCATAGATATCATAACCAACATCATTTTCATGATGGTTTTTATGTAACTATATTTATGATTATGTATCCACCAATGTTTATAGGACGCGGTTGTGTAGCTACCCCAATAGTTGTGTAATTACCTTGGTAGTTTCAAAACTCCCAGTTTGCATACACTGGGAGCTTTATCATGAGACAAAGCATGGGAAAGAGAATGGTTTCAAATGTTTCCAATCCTCAACAATGGTTTGTTTGATATTATTGGAGGAATCCAAAGTTGAGAGAAGATAAATACATGTATTTTATAAGTTAAAAGATGTTAAAAATGTCAGTGACAAGTCTTGAAGTTGGATTCACATTAAAAGTTGCATGTTTTCATCTTTGTTCTTTTTGTCTCACTATTTCCTTGCTTTATATGGTTGGTTAAAATGTGCCAGAGCTATGAGAAGTGTTTGATAAGTGTAGATAATTCACATGTGAAATTTTTGGATAGAGTGGTAGTGATAATTATAACCATGAAGGCCATGTATACAAGTAGCTTGTACATTTATTACTTTGTATAGAATTAGCTTGTACAATTGCCTTACCCACTAGATTTTCCCATATTAGGTTTCTCTAGGATAACTATTGTTTTAACTTTTTGAGATTTGTTCATTCTTATACTTAATTTTAATGTGAAATATATCATACATTTCATTTACAACACTTCTTGATCTCTATTTTAGCATTAAAAATAGCCTAGAATATTCAACACCCAATAATTGTTGAGCTAGGAGTCATATCTAATTTAATATCAATTGTTTATGTGGTTTTGTGTGTTTTTACTACATTTAAAGTTTATGCCCATCATTAAAAAAAGTAGTGATAGTGGTCAAGTTATCCTAGCTCCCTTTGAAGGAGATATTTCCAAAAGGTAGTGGAAATAAGATATTAAAAGTATGGATCTTGATGATGAATAAGATCACTAAACAACATAATATCAATTTCACAAGCTTAAATAAGGAATAACTAGCATTTTTATTTATATGAGTAAGCTTGACTAGTTGGATTCCATCATGGGCATTTTGATGGAGAAGATTTTTGTTTCTAAGAAGCTATTGAAATCAAATAAAGACAATGGTCATGAGATTAATGAGAAGGAATATCAACCCCATGCCTACCAATATCCACCTCCATTCAATGACGAGGAAACTATATATATTTAGTTGTATGATGTTGGTGTGAATGTGGATAGGCTAGACAATTATCTAGCACAACTTGAGGTATATTTTAGTTCACATCAAATTTATGAAATACAAAAAAAAAAATTCAAGGTTAAAATTAGTGAGTCATGCTTTAACTTGGTTTGTGTATATTCTATTTATAAATTATATAACACCTCAATCTTGTACACTTGGCAAACTCAGATCTTGGTTGTTCCTCTTAATTTTAGGCATTTTCTACTTCCATAAGCCTCACATCTACTCTCTCTTATGCCCCTTGGCCTATTTATTAGTCCATCTTGCCTTATGTTGATGACCTAGACCTTCTATATTTCCCATAATGCTTAAAACTTGCTTATCTTTCACATCTACAAGTTTAGGAAATGTACCTACTTTTCTACTTCCTAGACATTTGCATCCTAATTATACACCTACATTGACGTGAGTGTCCTTACCTAGCATAAGTGTCTAGTGCCCTAAAGTCATGTAATTCACAAATGAAATGTATCATAATGGTCAAAATAAGTGTTATTATTCGAGATATTCTCCCAATAGGAGTGGTATATATGCATGATCACTCCTCATTCATTCCTCACCTAGCACAGACCTAGATTCATACCAAAGAGCATTCAATTAATCAAAAATTCCCTATTTTATCCTATTTCCATATCATTCATAGGGACAACGCATCTATAGGCCTAAATTACCGAAGGAGTAGTCCAAGAGCTATATTTTCCAAGTTACAAGCTAAGTCACTATTGTACTTGCTTATCACATATTGCATGATTCATACACAAGCCAACACATAGGGGAGAACTACATAAGTCTGAGGCCTCTTTTAAAGTATTATATATGTAGGTATAATTCATTTAAATAGGGGTCATTGGGTGAGCTTGACACTATGTGCCCACTAATCCATTTTTTCCATAACAACTATATAGATGAAGAACTAGGGTTTTGATCATTTGACAAGGAGTAATAGTCCATGAACCAGATCTAAATACACAAGATTGAGGGTAATGACAAACCCAAAAGCATCCAAGTGGACACATCTTATTTCAATAGTTATTTTGTACAGACATTTGCCTCTAATCCAAACACTAGCATCAACACAACCATCTTAGGCTGATGTAAGTTTTTGTAGCTATAGAGACACTTAATCCATAATTTGACTACTATTATAAAATATTCTTATAGCATGCTTCTTGCATATTCTAGATCCATATCTATATTAGCATCATAACTATATAAGTATCTTATTTTCATTATAATTTTTATATATATCATAGTTATACTTTCAATTTTTAACAAATCTTAGCATAATAAAATTATTATATGTTATATCTTAGTTTTCCAATTAGTTGGCCTACTATAGATATGTTTATAACCCTTGTGCTTATTTATTTATATATTCCTAACCCTATCTTCCCATATTATAATACATATCTAATTTAGGGTTAAACATTTAGTGAACCCAAATCTTTGATCTCAAAAACCCTAGTTGGCTTAGGGGTTTCTATTTTTCAAAAAACAAATATGCTTTCTGATTTTCCTTACAAAAAATTTAAAATTTACAAAGAATCCAATTTTATTTTCCTAAAATCATGTTTGTTATGGTTATCTCTATTAATTATTTCATGTTTCAATACCTTATGTGGTTGTTACTTGTTATGCCTCATGCATTATTAAATAAATTCAAACTATAAGGGGTTCAAATTTTACTTATTACAAAACCACTACATTTTTTCATACCCCTTCTTTTTCTAATATTTACAATGAGATTTTACGTGTTACTACAAAGTGCCAAAGGGAGTGCATGAAAAAATAAATCTCCCCATGCCTAGCTACCACCCAATCAAGGGTATTATTACTAAAACTTCACTCTTAGACGTGTTACACTATTCATTCCATTATAAGGATATCATTTTGGACACATTGTGTATGGCCATATTAGCTTTCAATGTGGAATCACCATATGTGGATTCTTTTTTAAATTACATCAAATGGACTGAGAATATTATATCCTTTGAAAAGGAGGATTTACCACCTCAACATCTTATAAATAGTTGTTTTTCAATCTACATCCAAGTGTGTATTTGTAATAAAATAATAAAATGAGTTCTTATGGATAATGGTTTAGGTCTCAACATTTACAACATATATTTTCTCTCCTTAATTGGCATTGGACCTTTAGATTTGGAACCATCTAATATGAGCATCAAGGGATTTGATAATATTTCATGACAAGTATTGGGACAAATAACTTTGAATATTATGGTGGGTCCATGTACATTACCTACTTTGTGCCAAGTTATGCCAAATGATTTTAAATATACCATTCTTTTAGGATGGCCTTAGATACATTAGATGTATGAAATTCCATCTACTTTGCATGCATGATAAAAATTCTATCACTAGAGATTCATTTACACTTTTATAATGGATAATAATCCCTTCAAATATTATACAATGGTCTAACAAATGGATAATATTGACTTGTAATCCTACAATCCTAATTTTGGTTCTTGATATATTCTTAAATATGGGTACAAAGGATAAGGGTTAACTAAAAATTAACAAGTCATAATTTAGCCTATCTCTCCTACAAATAATATAAACCGTTAGGGCTCAGTTTTTTTTTTAAATGTTGTAATTCACAAGCATGATTCTCATAATACATTTTCAAAAGGCCAAAACATAATGTATGCACACTTCTACAAACAATCTCCAATTGATCAACCCTCATCTAATCAATGAGAATGATTCCCTAAATTTTTTTATATTAGATGAGTTATCTGATGATGAAATATTACTAGAGTACTTGGGGGTATATGAGGATCTCCCTTCCTTCTATCATAATAATAGGTTTCCTCATGCTACCTCTACTCATGCTTACTATGATGAGAGTAATGATACCAATATCCAACATGATGCATTGAGCACTATTCATACTACACCATTTATCATAGAGATGTACTTTTATAAACTAAGAAATAGTCAAATATAATTATGAAATAGATAGATATCCTCGACTGGTTCTACTTGTTGCAATGATGCAAGATGATGAATTCAAAGGCTATCGATATGTCCTTCATGATTTTCTCCAAAAAAATTAGTGTATTCAAATATTCCTAGGATTGACCCATCAGTGGCCATGCATAATAGATTGTTTTACTTAGATGTAAAGTCGGTTAAACAAAATATTCACAAGATGAATCCTAAATTAGCTTTATTGGTAAAGGACAAAATTCATAAACTCTTAGACACAACCTTTATAAGAGCTACTGTACATTCTGACTCAATGTCTAACATTATACATATTACTAAACTTATGTTAATATTCATTGTCTCATTGATTACCATGATTTAAACAAGGCTTGTCGATAATAAGGGTTTTTATTACCTAATATCAACATTATTTTTTATTATACAAATAGATATGAGAAATTTTCATTTATGTATGGCTTTGCCAAATTAAAAAAAAAAAAACTAGCCATGTGGATCAAGAAAAGACATCATTTACTACACCATGGGGCACATTTTTTTATATGGTCATTCCTTTTGGACTTAAAAATGTAGGAGCCATATACCTAAGGGCCATGACTCATATATTTCATGATTTCATTCATAAAACTATTGAGGATTATGTCGATTATTTACTTGTAAAATTCAAACATTTCCAAGACCATGATACTGATTTAAAACAAATATTTGAATGTTTTCAAAAGTTCAGGGTTTGATTAAATCCCCCTAATAATGTTTTTGGAGTATCTTTAGGAAATCTCCGTGGGTACATTATTTCTCAGTGTGGCATTGCAGTTGAAAAAAAAAGGTAAAATCCATTGCTGACATGCCACTTCCAACCAATATAAAGTAGTTACATTGTTTACAGGGTAGAATTTAGGCTATTTGACACTTTATTACTCAGTTGACTAATCAAACAATTCCTTTCATGTGTTTGCTAAAAAAGTCAAAAAATTTACATGGGATGATGTTTGTCAACAAAGTTTTGATAAAATCAAATAATATTTATCAAACCCAATAGTACTCATGCCTCTTATTCTAGATAAAACATTACTTATTTATATCTTAGACACTCATGAGGCCCTAGGGATCCTATTATCACAATATGATGATAATCACACATAGTGCACAATCTATTACATCAGTTTCTAGTTGGTTGATTATGAATGCAAATATACAACAATATAAAAATTATGTTTAGCCTTAGTTTTTACTACCTAAAAGCTACAACATTATCTAATTAATATTAGGTTCATGTTATAATTAAATAAGATCCATAAAATTTCATTATGGATAAAACATGCCTAACTGATTGCATTAAAAAATGGGTGATGCAGCTTACAAATTTTGATCTAAAATTTGTATCCAAAAAGTCAATAAAAGGTCAAGTTGCATATAACCAATTAGTTATATCTCCCTTACTAGATCCTTTTCTACTCACTAAATATTTTCATAATGATTTTGAATCATATAATTTATCTTCCAATCCATGGACAATTTTATTTGATGGATCCAGATGTATAATAGGGGTGGGTGTTGGCATTGTATTTCACACCCCAAATGGTGAATACATGCCCTTATCCTATAGGTTAGCATTTTCTTGCACCAAAAATATAATCAAATATGAGGCCTTGATAATAGGGTTATCCATAACATAAAAGCTTCATAAAAAGGATATTGAAGTTTTTGGTGATTCTCAATTAATTCCTAATCAAGTTACCAATAATTACTAGACCAAATAGGATAATCTTCTGCCATATAAAGAAATGGTGGATAAACTCATGGAGATGTTTGATACATTTCTATTTATATTATTTCCTATAAATATAACCACCATGTAGATGCCATGTAAAGTGAAACATCCTTGATTCCTTTTGATATCAATTATGATCATACAAACTTTACCATATGATAGTTATGGGATCTTTCCATTTCTTATGATAAAATGGATGCCTTAGTTTTTCTTTCTATTATTTGTAGTTCTACAAACACATAATGGTACAGTGATATTTACAATTTCATCTATCATTCTTATATACCAGACCACTTTACATGGAATGATAAGAAAAACTTATAATGTGAATCACTTCATCATGTTATTATTGGAAATGATTTGTTCAAACAAGGTTTTGATAGAAAATTAACTCAATGTTTAAACAAAGATGAAACATGCACTATGCCCTTAGAAATGCATACAATGAGTGTGGTGGGAATTTCAATGGATGAGTCATGTCCTAGAAATATTACTCCAAAGTTATTATTGGCCCACCATGGAACAAAAAAGTATTGAACATGAAAAATTAAGTTTACAATGCCAAAAATACATCAATTTGAATCATCCATTGTCACACGAGTTACAACCTATTGTTTCACCATGGCCTTTTTCCTTATAGGGTTTTGACTTGATTGGAAAGATAAATTTGTTATCTACTGGTGGACACAAATTCATAACAACAACAATAGAATAATTTTAAAAATGGGTGGAAGTGATCCACTTTAGTTTACCATAGGGGATGACATATGCAGGTTTTTATGACCAATATTAATTCCTATTTTGGCATACCTTCAGCTATTATTTCTAATAATGGAGCATCATTTTTAAAAAAATAGTAAAATGCATTTACAGTAACTAAAAAATTAAACATAATTTTTTTACACCTTATTATCCATAGGGTAATGGACAAGCGGAGGCAACCAATAATATTATTAAGATAATTGGAAATACATTTGAATGATTTATTACCAATTGGCACCATCATATGGTGTATGCTTTATGGGAATATTGCACCAATGTTCACACACCTACCTAGGATACACCTTATTCATTGGTATATGGTATAGAGGTATTTTTACTGATTAAACTTGAGATAACTTCCTTGCATGTTTCTCTCAAAGACATCATAAAATATAATCAATATTGTGAGAATAGATTGCATCAATTAAAAAAATTGAGTGAAAAATGCACATGGTATGTTGAACACTTATGAGTTTATCAAGATCATGTTAATCAAGTATATAACAAAAAGGTTTGGCAACATTAATTTTTTTTGGGTGATCGATACTAAAATAAAATCACAAGAATACCAATGCATAAAAAGGCAATAAATGAAAGTTCAAACCAATTTTTTGGGACCATTTACAGTTATATAAAAATTGGGAAATGACATATAATGCCTTGTTACACTTGAAGAAAAAAATCTAAAAATCCCAGTGAACATCATGCACTTGCATAAATATATTACATGAAACTCTTCCAATATTTAAAATATATACCAAAAAAATAAAAAGACATTCAAAAATGCAAAAAATATTTTACACATCTGCATATTTTATTGGCTCCTTAGCATCTATGTGTTAGTTCCATGTTGATGGATAACATATCAGTTACTTCTACATACACATGTATTTCACTCTTATATTTGAGTGTGGTACATTCATACATACATACATGATCTATATACTTTTGTATTTTGGGATTTACCTCTACTCATTTCATAAGGACATTGGTGGAATCCACCTCTATGATCATGATACATCAAGGTTATATCATTCTATATTCACTTTAAATTATCATGTTTGAGCTACTATGTACTACACATACCTTTATCCATGTTTATATATTTTATAGTTTAATTAATATACTGTGTACTTAATTTTTTTCTAACTCATTTGATCCATGGGCTACTATGTTATGTTTATGTTGGTTACTTATTTTTTCATTATGCACTTCCTTGAGTGTCTTACCTTGTTATTGTATCTTTTGTTGAGCATTTGAATATGCTCCATTGTTTGTGGCCCCCATGCCTTTGTTTGTTTCTTGGACATTTGAATATGTCATTGCTTATTGCATGGAAATTTTAATATGCCATTCATGTTTTTGTGGACATTTGACTAAGTCCTATCGATTCACTTCTATAGAATTTGAACATTCCCTTTGCTTATGATCTCCTTGGACCATTATCTTTTGATTTTATTTTGAGTGCCTTTGTGTGTGTGCTTGATTACTTATTGAGATTGTACTATTACTATTTAGATATTTACATGATATTTATCATGCATCTTAGGCCTTGATGTGAGCACATTATATACACTTCAATGATAAATTTACCTAGATAGGTTCTCCTATATGCTACATGGTTCATTCATAGTTATATGGTTGTATTATCCTTTTAAGGTGGGGTAATTACCAGTTTCTATCTCTCTCACCTCAAAGGGGGGAATACAAGTGAGGGCATGTCATATATTCATGGATTCCACACATTCATAGTTTCATATTTAGTGGGGGCATGTCATATAGGCATGGCTTCAACATGTTCATAGTTTAAGATTCAATGGAGAAATATTTTGGAAACATGTTCTCAACACTTAATGTTCAAAATATCCAAATTATAGTGGGGGCAGTATTGGAAATATGTGCTCCACATTTTCACTTATATCAATTCTTAGTTTTAGATTATAGTGGGGGCATGCTTTGGAAGTATGTTCTCCACACTTACAGTTTCAAATTGGCCAAATTACATAGTTATATGATTCAAATACACATTTGTAGAAGTATTCTATACATTTACTATATATATACATGGTTGGTGCCAACTTCCAGGTGGTAATCCACCTTTTTTCCAAGGTTGGGGGCATGGGTCCTTTATATATATATATATATATATATCCTTAGTTATATACACTTTATAGATTTATATTTGTCCTAATCTCAATTTCGATTCATAATGATACATTTTTCAAATGAAATTGCCAAAAGGTAAGACGTTTACATTGATATACATGTGTACTCCTAAACTTTGATATTGCTAAATTTCAATCATTTCAATGCTTTCAATTTCAGATTATATTCATTGATTATATATTGTAACATGCTCTTGGTTTTAGGTCAGTCACCAGTAAAGAACTCAAGTTAGACTCAAATAAAGGCAAGATGTGTTATACACACCCAGGTATGCATTCCTTTCCTTTAAAAAAGAAATTTAAATACTAGATTAAATGAGGGGAAAATGTAGATGATATTTATGAATTATATATCACCTTAGTATTGTACACTTGGAAAACTCAGACCTTGGATATTCCTCTTAGTTATAAATCTTGTTTGCTTCTAAAAGCATCAAATCTACTCTCTTATGCCCCTTGGCCATCTCTTAACTTGACCAGTCTTATGTTGATGACCTAGGCCTTCTATCTTATCCAAAAATTTTAAAACTTGTTTATCTTCCACCTATGCAAGTTTTAGACTAGTACTTACTTTTTTGCTTCTTGGACATTTTCATCCCAATTAGACACCTACATCGATGCAAGTGTCCTTACATAACAAAAATATCTAGTGCCCTAAAATCATATAATATACAAATGAAACATATCCTAATGATCAGCCTTAAGTAATATTATGTGATATATTTTCACGATAAGAGTTGTATTTATGGACGATCACTCGTCATTCATTCATCACCTAGTATGGACCTAGATTCATACCAAAGAATATTCAAAGAACATTCAATTAATAAAATCTTCTCTATTCTATCCTATTTCCATATCAATCATAGGTACAACACATCTATAAATATGAAATATTGAAGAAACATTTTAAAAGCTATATTTCTAAGTTACAAGATAAGTCATTATTGAACTTGTTGATCACATATTGCATGATTCACACACAAGCCAACACATAGGGTAGAAATACATAATTTTGAGGCCCTCTTTGAAGTATTATCTATGTCGGTAGTTCTTGTTGATATACGGGTCTTTGGGGTAGCTTGACACCATGTGCCCACTATCTCATTTTTCCCACAACCACTATGAAGATGAACTTAGATTTTGATCATTTGATAAGGAGTGAAAGTTTATGACTTAGATATGAATTCAATAGAGCAAAGATTATGATGAAACCAAAAGCATCCAAGTGGTCTCATCTTATTTCATTAGTTATTTTATAATGGACACCTATGTTTGATCTAGACACTAGCATCAACATAACTATCCTAGGTTGATGCAAGTGTTCATGGATATAGAGGCACTTAATATAGAATTTGATAATTATTATAGAATATTATTTTAGTCTACTTCATGCTTGTTCTATATCTATATCTATATTATCATTAAAACCAATGAAGTATCTTGTTTTCATTATCATTTCAATATCTAGCATAGTTGAACTTTATATTTTAAGCATATATTAACATAGTAAATTTATTATATGTTCTATTTGAGTTTTGAAATTAATTGGCCAACTATAGGTATATTTATCACCCTTGTGCTTATTCATTTATATATTCTTAACCCTATCTACCCATAATAGGATCCATATCCAATTTAGGGTTATATAGTTTGATATCTATGTTCACACTTTAATTTTTTAGAAGCTTCCTCTTATTACTAAGTAGGATTATTTTAAGATGCTAATCAAGGATAAATTATATCCTATTTATTATGAGTAAGATAGGTCCATGTATTGGAAATATATTAGGAAAAATAAAAGATAAACTTGTAGAAGTGCACAAGTGAGTTTCACAAAAAAATTACCCAAATGAAAATATATATATCATACCCTAACATCTTGATGATGTATGTGGGTGGATTCCATATCCATTTGAGCATACATGTCCTCTTGGTGAATCTTATGGATATAGGTGAGGCTTGTTATTAATCTCAATACTTGGATATGGATAATAATAAGTATCCATCTACCACTCAAAAAAAATCCAAGCAATAAGGAAGCTCCAAAAAGAAGAGGACATATTAAGGGAAATGTAAGCATAATGATAGTTATGTTTATAAAAAGGTTAGTAAAATACATTGTGGGAGATGTGATGTTGATAGTAATTCTAAGGATCAATTTTATAAGGTCTATCCAAAATTAAATCTATTCAAAAATAATAACAATAAGAAGGATATTCCCTCTCTTTAAGGTGAGAATAATCAATGCAACATTAATTTGGATGACAATTTATGTTTTACATTTTTTAATAGATAGGTATGTGTTGTCACCAACATGCCCCATTTATTTAATAAATGGAGAGCCCTTATTTTGGATTGAAAATATTAAACAAGTGAATTATTATCCTTATTTGATTAATATTTCTTAAGTCAAAATGTATGTATGTAAAGTAAACACCTTTTAACGTTAAATTTCATGGTTTTTCTATTCAAATTTATTGACTTATTCAATATTTGTCTCACAATTTTATAACACTTATTCAAAGGTCTTTGCACTTCGCTAAATATTTCATGGATTAAAAATCACTAAGTTTAACGATTTAACATTTTGTTGTTTGAAAACTTTTTTTATCTTTTCACATTTAACACATGGGTCTTAGTTTCTAACTTTCATATTATTGCATCTTTGTTCATATATATTTCTAGTAAGATGCATGGACATAATGCTAATGTGAGATGAATCCATGCATTACATTTATGTATGTTTACATCTCTCCTAGTCTTTGTGACTTTCAAATTTTAAAATTATTGACTACTTGGACACTCGTATTTATTTTCACCTTTAAAAAAAAAAAATTCAATATAAATTCTCAAGAATACAAGACAACATGATGATGCCACCTATCATAATATCTCTCACTCCCAACCATGCACTAAATAAGTATTGAGGTAGAGTTTCCAAGTCTGAGAATAAAAGATAATACGATGATACCACATGTCATAATATTGATCACTCACAACCACACATTACATTTGTAACAAGGTAGGGTTTCAAATCGCAATAATGTGAGACAACACAATGATATTGTGTGTGAAAATCTTGATCACTCATAATCATGTATTGCATGATTATCGAGGTAGGGTTTCTAACCCAGATATTGTGAGAAAGCATAATGATGACACATATCACAATATTAATCACACACAACCACATGCTATATAGGTATCAAGTAAATGTTTTCTAGGTGTGTGACTCTTAAGCAATATCAAAAATACATGTGTCATGTAATGATTCATTATGTATCTTGAAGAGGTTCAATGGTATAAACTAGAGAATTTAAAATTGTGATGATGTAAGGTAATAAAAATAGCCCACATATATAAAGGAGGTTCTTACAGCTAGGACAACTCAACAACATATTAATAGATCAGAGGCATGGCATGAACCTAGATTAATTAAAAAACTACTACATGGCATGTGAATGTGACACATTTTCATTTTTTATTCATAATATCATGAAAAATAAGAACATGTGCATAGACACTCTTTCTTAATCAAATTCTTAGGGGAAGGCACTAAAATCAAAATTCTAAATCGATAAAATCATACATTTGATCCATATTTTGTAATTAATTAAAAGTCTAGAATTGAATGAGGAATGGATTCATTGCCTGAAATTACATATGATAAAAACCATTGGCTAATAAAATTAATAAAATATAACATAAATAAGCTCTAGAGTGATTCTTCTATCATGAAACAATTATAGAACATATTGAATTCTACCAAGGTTGAATTTTATACAATAATGGCATCTTATTTGTTTTCATTTGGCACCCCTCAAGTTTTCACTAATAAAAAATTCAATCAAAATGAATTGGCATTGGGTTTCAGTAATTATAGTGCACTCTTTGAAGAGGTGGAGGTGGAAAGGCCTTAATTTAAAAATACATCCCCAACTCAATAAATGTAACACCTATAGATGGCCTAATATCTTTAAAGAACACAAAAATCCATCATCTTGTAGGCAAGTCTAAGGCCTTTCCATGTATTGATCTATTCTATAATGTTTTTAACAAGACCATTTACCATAATGATATGATTTTATCCATAAGGCAACACAATTGTACTACACTCATAACTAGGTTATAAATTGAAGGATAATATAAGTTGTCTCCATTAAACATGGTATATAATAAAGTAGTCACATTGGAATGGATAAACAATAATAATCTTAGAGAATTTTTATGAGATTGGGAAAAAATGTAGGCCATTGGTTGGATAAAACCATTTTTAATCGAATCCCCATTCATGTATTTCAACCTAGAATAAGAATAGGGATGACACTAATGAATAAACTATTTTTTATATAGATATTGTCCATGTGCATAAAATATGGGTTTACCTATTGTCAATAGTGATCAATGATGGATAGATACCAGAATTTAGGGATATTATAAAATTCAAATTAGCAAAAAAAGTAAGAGGATGGTGCCAAGAAATTTTTTTTCTATATGATGTCCTCTTTGGTTGAGGCCTATTACTGAACTGGGACTTTTACTTCCTATCATACATGGACTCCTACATATGGTATGTTATTACACAATATGTTTTAAAAATTATATTTTCATATGTCTCAAATATTTATTGGATAAATTTGTGATAATATTTATTCACCAATATATATGGTGATCAATGAAGATCCCATGCTTAGACTATTTTAAGGAATCACAAGGTCATTTATGTAAAGTGAGGCTTATTAATATTAACACAATTGTATTGTTATCAAGGTCGATGGTATCATGGTTTCTCCTCTCAAGATTTGTCATTGTGTAATTGAAAATATTTTAGAGCAAGAAATTTCAAACCAAATTATTGGGGTGGTATTGGAGTTGATTGGAAAGAAAAGAAACATGCACCTTGGCCACTTATCCCATTCAAAATTTGAAGAAGTAATGTTAAAACTTGGCATACCTTATATAAAATGGAAGTACACGTGTTCAGTCAATTTGAATGATCACAAGCTAAGGAAATAGGATACTAAGGGGAGAGTGAAAGCATATTTTTAATATCATTGAAAATAAAAATTCAAATATTAACATCATCCACATCCTCAGGATTGGATTTATGTCAATGCCAAGAATGATGAGGAGGTAGTATAAAAGATGCAAAGAGAAAAAAATATCATATTCTTCTCTAGGGTAGTGATTTCAAGTACAAAAAGAAGAGGGAAGGCTAGGTGAATTAGTTCTAAGAGATGACGTAGTCCACACCCTTCACTCAGGAAGAACATATTGCAAGGACTTCCATGTCTTCAACTTCAGAAAGAATACTATCAACACAGATAAATCAATCCCCTATTTATATTATTTTTCAATCACCTATTTATTTTGAAAATAAATCATCTATTGGTACATTTACTATGGAAATCATCATTTCTAAAGGGTCTCCTTCAATGTTTGTTACCATTGAAACCACATTCATTTAGTTTTCGACTCCACCCTCTTCACCCTCTATGCCTCCTTTGGAGGAAGTATTAACTAAAAAACCATAACTTATATTGTAAATTACAAAATCAACACCCCATAATCCTAAGAAACCTACTTAGGTGACTAATGTCTACAACAATTAATCCTAGAAATTTCACTCATATGGTGTTTTAGTTGCATTTAATCAATACCCATGGAAGGCATCTAAGATTGTACTCACTAAAATTTCTCCTCAACTGGTTATCACATCAATTTATTCTTTTAAAATTTTTAGCATAGAGCCCATAAATAGACCAACCCCTCCTAAAGGACAATCTGAGCTTTTTCAAGCATCATTGTTTAAGAACACAATGCCTATAGTAGATCCCATCAATACCACCCCTTCCTCCAAGGTCACTGTTAGGACTAGGTTACTAGGCATCATTGATAGAATCATTTATAAACCTAAGGAAATTTTTGGAAAATGGAAAATACATGAAGATATTTTGCAAGTTATTCTTGAGATAAGAAAAATAATATCTTTAGGGAACACGACAGTTTGACCTTCCACTTACTCACCACTAGTTACCTACACATCCACCATATAACATATTATAATCTCTTCCAACACTACATCTACGTACACTTCATTCATCCTTATGGACCATACCACTACTAATTATTTGGTCCGTACTAGTTTATTCATATTAGCTATTCCAATCACTCCTCCAACCAATTGTGCCTTGACAAGCTAGAAATCTATTTATGGAATGGTAATGAAATTATATTTCATGATTCAAATTTAAATGGAAGAAAATAATACATTTATAAGCTAAAAGATGACTAATCACTTCACCTACCAAAAAGTCCATTCAACTACCTATGGGACTCTTGAGCTACACATTAGAAGGCAAAACCAAATGTGTAACTACTCCTAGGAATTAGGAAATATGATACACAATAATATTACATCCCTCCTTAATTCATATGGGTTATTATCAGACCAAACATTCCTCTAAAATTTTCAAATTTTTATCATCAAAGCGATTTTGTCAGGATGTCTACTGGTTACTTTATTGTTGGGCAATGTTGCAACTTGACACTACCATCTTTCACATAGAGTTAAATTAGATGAAATTTGGTATTGATATACTTGGTTCGATCATGAAAGTCTAGATTATTTTTCATCTAGATTATATAAGTGTTTTCAACCATGAGAGGTGTTGACAAAACCTATTGTTCTTCTAAATTTGAAAGAACCCTTTTGAGCCACAATATATCTCTAGTTGCCTTTGAAGTGGTCATATATTATGTTTCTACTAAATAAATTTCTAGCACTGATTACTTCTTGGATTTCCAACTGACAGTTTTTGTTCCCAAATTCATTAGAAAACCCAAGATGGACTTTCTATCTTCATGATCACCAGCATAGTTAGAATCTGAATACCCAACCAATTTGAAGTCTCCTATCCTAGAGTATTTAAACCCAAAATGTTGTTTTTTTTCATATATCTAAGAACCCTTTTTGTTGCTGCCCAATGAATTGCATTGGTTTATTACATGAATCTTGAGAGGACACCAAATGCAAATGATATATCTGGTCAAGTGGTAGTCACATAAATCAAACTTATAATGAGTTGTCTATATTTAGTGGCATCAACCAAATCTGTTGAATCTTCATATGTCAATTTGAGATTTTATTTCATGGGCATGTTGAGAGGCTTACAATATTCCATTATAAACTTTCTCAGAATGTCACCAACGTACTTCTATGGAGTGATGAAGAAATACTTTGGTTTCTAAATTACTTCAATACCTAAATAGTAATGAAGATAACCCAAATCAAGCATTTCAAAACTTTTCATCAACTCTGATTTGAATTTTGTAGTGTACCATTCATTTTTCCCTGTGATGAGAAAATCATCAACATACACCACAAAAAATACAACTATTATTTTGACAAAAGGAGTTACATCTCCAAACTCAAAACATTTGAAGTTTATGTTCATGAGGTGTTCTGCTAATTTTCGTACCATGCTTGAGGGGATTATTTCAAACCATAAAATGATTTTTCTAGTTTTCACACCTTGTGATCTTGTCCCTTTATTACAAAACCATCAAGTTGTGTCATGTACATAGTTTATTTAAGGTTTCCATTCATAAATGTAGTTTTGACATTCATTTGGTGAACTTTCCATCCATTTTGAACTGCAAGAGCCAACATGGTTTGAATGGTAGTCCATTTTGATGTAGGTACAAAGGTCTCATTATAGTCAATTCCTTCCTTCTGAGTATACCCCTTTGAGACAATCCTTGATTTGTGCTTGTCAAGTGAGACACCTATCTTATATTTGTTGTGATAGACCCACTTGTACCCAATCAATTTTCAACCATATGGTGGATCAACCAAATTTCAAATCCCATTTTTCAAAAGTGAATCATACTCATCTTTCATTGTTTTTCTCCAAGAGTCAAGCTTCTCATCTTGTTTTAAAATTATTGGTTCTGAATCAAATGCAACATTGAGTTCCTCTTGAGAATCATCCAATGTGATTTTTCGAATCATGTCCTGAATTTCATCAATAGACTTGTTTGGTTGAGAGGAGGTTGCATGTGCACTTTGAGTGCCTATTTTCCCAACTTCATTAGGCCTAACATATTTTAGTGTTTGAGTGGCCCACTTAGGTATCTTGTTATGTGATACATGTTCTTTGATTTCATCCTCTAAAGTTACTTCACTATCTACCTTCTATTCTGTTGGCCCCTATTCAATATCTGATGAAGTTTCACTCTTTCCTTCAGGAGGAATTTCAAGCTCATGTATAGGAGATAATATAAAATCAATAGATCCCAAAATCTGTGTCCCTTACTCATTGTCTATAACATTCAAATCACTCTCTTTGTAGACATCAAACTTTGCATATTTGTCTAGTTAACTCAACTATAAATTAATATGCTCTTTGTCCTTTGCAGTCTCATAAAAGACAACTTCTCGTATGACAAGAAACTTCTTATCTTTCTCATCGTATAACTTGAATGCCTTGGAGGAATCTTAATATCCCAAGTGGATGCATGTTTAACTCTTATGGTCCAATTTATATCTCTTCTCCTTTAGAATCAATGCATAACAAGTGGATCCAAAAATCCAAAGATGTCGCACTAAATGGAGATGACCACACCACATCTCATATGGAGTCTTTGATTCAATAGTTGTTGATGTTGATCTATAATGAAGGTATACTATTGTTTTGGATACTTTAGCCCAAAAGTGCATATTTACCCCTTTGAAGTACAATATTGCATGAACCATATTCATCATAGTTATGTTCATTCTTTCAACTACTCCATTTTGTTATAGAGTGTGAGGAATTGTGAGATGGTGTTTGATCTCATTTTTCTCAAGATAGGATTCAAACTTCTTTGATGTGAATTCAACACCATTATCTATCTTGAGTGTCTTAATGTGGGTTTGTGCTTCATTTTCAATCATTGTTCAAAACTTTTTGAAAGTATCTAAGGCTTCTGATTTCATTTCATAAAGTATAGCCATGTCATCATGCTATAGTGATCAATAAACAACATTAAGTACTTATGATCACCAATGGAGAGGATTGGAAGAGAACATAAGTCTGAATGAATAAGCTACAACTTTCTATCTACTTTCCACTGTGACTTTGGAAATGGTTCTCTTGCATGTTTATCCAAGATGTAAGTTTCACACTTCTCATCTGATTTCATGGGCAATGTAGGCATGCCAAAAACACCCTTATTTTGTAATAGACGAATGCTTTTATAGTGATTGTGCTTGAATCAAACATGACACAACATGTTTATAGACATTCCACCTTCCATGAGATGAGCATAATTCCTTAAATTTGATGGCTCACCCTTGAGTTTGAGAAGTTAACATTCCTCATATCTCATCAAGATGACTTCATTGTCACTTTTCCTCTTGATTGTGACATCACCATTATCTAACATGATGGAATAGACTTATTTCCTTATGAGAACTAAGGACAACAAGTTTCATTTCAATTAAAGAAGGTAGAAAACATTCTCAAGTTTGTAGTCTAAAAGCCCTAGAGACTTGAGTCAAATTGTACATCTTCCTTGTGGTTGTAAACTTGATCTATCTATGAGGTATACTCAACCATAAATTTTTTTATTGTAATCCTAAAATAATTCATTTCATAAATCCATGTGTTGAGTGGTGCCAATATTAAGAACCCAGGCATCAAACCATGAGGAATTGATCACGACACTATTTACCTCATCATTTGTACTAGAAAACACACATTCATTAGTGAATTGGGATGAGTTTGACTCTTTTGAATATTTATTTGAATTTCCCTCTTCTTTTTATCATATGATTCAATTTTCTCCCATGGAGTCCTATATTTTTTAGTCTCATGGCTACCTTTTATGTCACACCATTCATAGTAGAGGTTTTGTTTATCATTTTATTTATGATTTTGACCACCATGATTTTCATTTTTTCCACATTTTGCCTTATACTTATTATTGTACTTGTTATTGCCTTTATTTTTGGAAGTTATGGCTTTGTTTTATGTTTAAGAGGAATTTTATTTGACATAGCACACACTTTCACCTATTGTGGTTTTAGTTTTCCTTCTAAAGGCCTTTTCTCTTTCTACCATCTTTTCAACCAACTGGTCAAATGTGTTTCTTCAACTGATTGCTTGCTTGTAGAGACTCCAAATAGGTTGAATAGTTTGGAATAAGGTATTTTATAAATATGGTCATGTATATGTAAATTTTGACACTTGTTACTTCAACATCATGTTTGATAGCTCATATCTATGAAGCTAATCTCATCACATCACCATCTTTCAACTCTAGGTTGAATAGCTTCAACTACAACTAAATAAATTTCAACTCTGAATGGGATTCATATAGGTGTTTTAGTTTATGAAAATTTTCCCATGGTATATTGCATCCTTGTATATGATGAAACTCATATCCATCTAATGATGCCCTCATCAAGGCCAATGCCTTCTTGTTTTTCTACTTCCATGTCTTAGTGTCCTTTGCATTCCATATTGTTTTAGCTAGTTGTTTTTTCCCATCACAAATATTGAACCATAGATCATTGAAGATGAGTGTGTTATCCACTTACCAAGACCATTCTATCCAACTATCTTTTCCAGTCAAGGTAGTGCCAATAATAGATTTGATGGAATGCATCTTTTTGAGTTTTTGTTTGAGTTTTTAGAGGTTTTAAGTTTTTGTTTAACCTTAATTAGTTCCTTATCACTAAAAAATGGTCCCCTTTTATATATACACAAAGGTATTGAAAAGGATTTACTTTATCATTAACACTGACTTAAAAATAAAACCTCATACATCAATATACTCAATTTATCTTGATTTTTAGATTTACATTTTTTGACATATGGGTAAAAAGAGTGGCTCTTTTTATTTCTCCTTGAATTGCATGATTTGGTTGTTTTTACCCAAATCCACTTAGAGTAGCTTGTTTAAGGCAATTAAAAATTGCTCAAATTTTTAAATACTTTCAAATTTAAATGTTTTCAAATTTTGAAAAAAGCATTTAATATAAAATGAAATTTGCTTTTTAAATGAAAAATCATAAAAAATTGTATACATTCTCTCCCCCAATTTACCTTATGTGGAAGTTTTTCCAATATTAGAAAAGAGAAACAATAGACAACCCTACACCAAGCTCCATGCAATTGTGAACAATAAAGCACTAAGATGCCTTGGACAATTTCACTTAATAGAATAATTTGTCAACTACATTCCAAGTCAAATTACCATGCTTAAGAAAAATTATAGTTTTTCAATCATAATGACTTCAATGCTAACAATAAAATAGTCAAATGATATCTAGACATATTTCACAATGCAAAAAACAACCACACCTCCAAGGTACGTAATAGAGAAAGCTTCCACATAGGTCTATGGGTCTCAGCACCTTCTTCCACCTTCCAATCATATGTAGCATAGAATAGACCAGTAAAAACTAGTCAAAATAAGAATAAAATTATGCCAAAATAGAAGTATGTAGTTTGAAGTTCTTAAAATGCATAATAACACCTTTTCAAATGTGAAACACTTTCATCTGATCTCTCATACCCTTTATTCTAGATGATTAGCCATGCTTGAGGTCTAAAATCATAAAAGAATTAAGAAATTATGTGGAGGTTGTATGGCTAAAAGGATGGAGGAGAAGTGAAAAATAAATTAATTATAAATCCTACTTTGATACTAATGATAGGACAAAAGTTATATTTACAGAATGGTAATGAAATTATATTTCACGATTTAAATTGAAATGGAAGCAAACAATACATTTTATAAGCCAAAATATGACTAACCACTTTACCTACCAATAAGTCCATTTAGCTACCTACGAGACTCTTGAGATACACATTAGAAGACAAAAACAAATGTGCAACTAATCCTAGGAATTAGGAAATATTATATATAATAATATTGCATGCCTTAGCCTTGCCACAAGGAGAACAAGACTAGATTCAAACTTTACAATTGGATAAAGTTAAGAGACAAGGGATTGTGATAGTTTATGAACCTAAGATCATGTTTAAACTTGAGTAAATAATAGGTGTAGTCAAGAGGGTGATAATAAGAAAAGTGTCAAGTGGGGTTATAACTACATTTTTTAAAATATAGGATAATTTATTGTCTTTGATAAGGAAAAGGAAAAATAGACAAGGGGAAGTCCCACTATTCAATGAGAACCTCATGTCAATAATTTGAGCTACTGGGCAAGGAGCAAAAACTCTAGTTTAAGGGATGGATTAATAAATACATTGAATAAAAGTAAATACCATGGTCATGATCCATAAAAATGCTGATATTGATTTATAAAATTACTTCTATTCACTTTATATATTGTTGGTCATAGTATGTGAGGCTAGAGGTAAGTTTGCAACTTTGAGACAAAAAGCCAAATCATACCAAGATAAGCTAGTACTATTGAAACTCAGGTTGGATACCTTGGAAAAAGTACTCAAGAATGGAAATTGATCCCATATATAAATAATGCCTCTAATACATATAAATCTATTTCAGACCTAAGCTACCAATATGAATCTCTTTCTCTAAGAGTGGAATGGGGAAATGGTGTCCATATTTAGATATTTTGATAATGCCATGAGATTTTTTTTGGAAATATTTAAAGAGGATGAGATAAATGTAGTTGTGTTTCCCAATGGATAATTTTTACCATATACACACTTCATTCCTCAACTTATCCCATTCATGATAAGTTTTAAAGAGAATATATTGTAAGAAAATGAGGTAACAATATCGAAGTAAGTGAAATAATCACATATGCTAAAGAGAAAGTTGAAAGGGAAATTGTAATCAAGGAAGTTTTGCATATGCCACTAGATAATCATGAACTAATCTTGAATAAATCAAAGGTGCTATTTAGGGCACCCATAGTGGACACAACTAGAATAAAAATATAGTCTGTGTAAGTATCACTTTCCATGTGGATTCAACAACTAGGTTCAACTGGGATTACAAGGACAATCAACTCTTCTATTGCAAGAACCTCTTTGACACCCAATACCACATCATCTCAAGTTGTTTTTCAAACTTCTAGTCAACCTTAAGCATTTGTGAGGCTTTTTTGACATGCATTAAATTGGTTGTAGTTCAAGTATTATTTCTATTTTCATGAACTTCATATTAATTTATCATAACCATGCCTTTGGGATTATATATACTTTATATTTTGACCCATCAAAAGACAAGGAAGATCATATCAACATTAATATAATCTACATAATTATAAAAAAAGTCCTTATGTACTTTATTTTTGTTATCTTTGTCAAATTTTATAACATACATGAGTAATTTCAATTAAGAAAGTTAATTTATGTGATTAACATATGCATATGATCTATGAAGAGTTAGATTGATTTAGTGGCTGTTATAACCATTTTATTTATAGATTCTATGATTTAAATTTTGATTTATGGTTGAATGTGATTCGTGTAATTTATCATAAATCAGAAATCTTTAGGCTAATGTTATGAGATTTATTTTACAAATATGTTTCCATATACTCTCTATTGTGTATAATTTGATCTGAGTGACTACTAAAATAGGATAGATATTGGTTTAAATTTGCTTAAGCAATCTCATGGGTTGATCTATTTAAAAGACTTTATTCATACAAACATAGAACACTTTTATTTTATGCCTTAACCTACTCTTTATTTTTGAAGCTTTTATAAAATCCTCCTTACTTTAGCATAGATTCATATTTGAATAATATCACAATAGGTCTTGCTTCAAAATATTCTAGTTATATAAATTCATAACTATTTGAAGGTAATAGGTAATGTTACATATAAAACCAAATACCCACAACTCATACCATGGAGTGCATATTCATTGATCCCAAAATGAGAGGGATTTGTCCCATCAATCTGTGAGGTGAGTTTAAATCACATTAATAGGAATAAAATTGGGGCTATAATGAGGACCCCTAACCACAAACCCAATAAATATGGATATATCACGAAGATTCAGTAGATCCAACATCAAATAAGACCTGAGGTTGCTTTAACCATTAGATACCCATTGAATACATATATATGATAAGGGGAAACCTATAAATTCAATAATCGAACCTAGATCCCCAATAAATTTTAAATTTAAACTATATATCCATATGGATTGGTTGATCTAGTATAAATGTTCCTAACGCATTACCCAAGAACCCAAAAAGGTATCTCCCTAGATTCACACATGAGAAAAGACACACTATTTAGGAACATATAACTTTATTTAAATCCTCCTTGACACTTTTAAATGTGAAATATGAATACATGACATGTAGGCTCTTTATATTGGCATTTCAATTCTCTACGTATGACTGATTCTTAAACTTTCTTGAAAATTATATCATTAGATGGGCTACATTTCAATATACCTTTTTAGCCTAGTTTGGTCACGTAATTGATCCTATTATCTTGTACCAATATTTTGGTATTAGGAAAAGAGAACCTAATGAATCCATAAAAGCCTTTAATGCAATGTTTTATAAAATGTATAGTCAGGATATAGCTTTATATAGATATGATAATCCACTAGCACTAGAAATTGAAAAGAATGTCTTGAACCCCATGACAATAGTGTTTATTCATAGGGATGCTACTGCAACTAAATTAAAATTATCATATGTTTTATCCATTAAGGTAGATAGACAACTAAACCCTCAAGTTCATATAATACCTACCATCTCTAATGTAAACCCAAATGTGTTAGTCCTGAACTCTATCCCACATAGGAGTCAATATGTCACATTACCTAGTATAATTTCAATCACTCATGTGTTACCTATTGACCAATTTTGACTCCCTAGATCAAAATGTCAACCCCTATAGGTGAAAAATTTTGGTCACATTTTAATAACCTAGTTCAAGGTCTTGTCATGCCTTATGTATCCTTAAAAAAGTCTTCATAAATCTTTATTAGCATTGTTTAAGGTTTTTTTGGAGAAATTAAGGTAAAGTTCTATAGTGGTCTTATAGTGGTCTAGTCTTGTCATGGAGTCATGAGAGTTATTAAAGAAATTTTATAGGTATTTAGGTGTCCTTAAAGGCCATTTCAAGCCTTAATTAACGTATACAAGCATTTCATGATGTTTTGGAGCATTTAAGGTTCATTTGTGAACTTTAAGGTAGTGTTTAATGAAGGAAAAAGAGATTATTTACTAACTCCAATGTATACTAAATATCCCTAAGTAAAAAATACATAAAATACACCTTCAAATAACCTTGGAGAAGTGACATAACTACCACACCTATTAACAAGTTAGATACAAGTCTGAATCTTGAGTTTCAATGCCAAAGAAGGGAGTTAAGAGATTTGTATGAACTTATCAAGATCACTTATATGTAAAAATAGGTTAATAATGTATTTTAATATTCCAAAGTTCATATTAACTCTTGGGATTAGGTTTCAAGTCTAACAGTTGTAGAAAACTCTCTCTCTCCTCCATCACTCCCTTCATAAGCTCATGAAGGTTATTTTCAGATGCATGGTACAAGCCATATAGGTGAGGTTGTGGGATAATATTTTAGATATAATAAGGAACCCTTACATTATTGAAATTTTTTGCATTGGTCATTGGATTGAGGTACTTATCTTTATGAACAATCGCTAAGGAGTTAAGGTGCTTTTTTAGGCTTAAATCCCCATAGGCTAATTTTTTTTGCAACTCCAATGCAAGTGTGAACTATTTGGCTGCATGCAATTAATTTTAATTGGTATTTAGAGGTATTTAAATGTATTTCACACTTTCATCCACCATGTTTTCAAGTGTGAGAGGTCATTTGGCAAGGAGAGCTACTCTTTTGCATAGTTTACAAGCAACTGTCAATGTTTCTTTATGTTTCATAGTTCTCCACATGGAATAATGCATTCAAGTGATTATCAACTATCTTATAATATATTATCAATCCATTAAAGGAACTCTAATTACCTAATCATTTTATACTAGTTGTAAAATGGTCATATCATCATTCACCTTTAGGACTGTGTCATAAAGTTACCTGCACAACATGATGAATTGAGTGGGGTATAAATATTCATTTAAAAATAGTTTGAGAGTTATGAATTCTTGATAAAATTTTTGATAAAAATGAGGAATAATCCTAAATCCATAATAAATATGTTTACACTTTTTAAAGTCTAAGACATAGGGTTGTAGACCTATAGGTCTACAAACTTGTAGGTCTACAACTTTAATATAAATCTAATGGTGTGTCAATGTTTAATATGTTAACCTAAGAATGAAATAATTGTAATGTAATTTATGTTTTAAGAAGGTCATAAATCAATTAAGATACTAGAACATTTAAGAGACAAGGAGGATTAGATAAGATAGAGCCTACAAACCTAATACTTCTACATAGGCCTGAGTTTAAAGAATGGACTAGGGGTTTGAAGATGCTAAAAAGGGGGAAATTGAAACTTGTAAGAAGTAAGAAACATCCCTCAATGAGGTTTTTATACTATAGGTGTCATGGTAGAGTTGAAAAGAGATAGACTCAAAACCTCATACATTTAGACCCCAAATCAACACCTACAACCACCTAAAACTGGCCAGTCTAGAGCAAGAGTATGCTTGGAAAAGATACAAAGTTTGGATAACTTCAGTAAAGAGTTTTAAACCCTTAGTAGGGTGGTTCCATATTCAATGTCTTCCATTAAGGTTTTGAACCTAAGATACTGTCAAGACCTCAAGAATTGGTACCTATAACTAGGATAATTTAAGAGTGAGAAGGGTATTGTGTGTGGTGAGGTCATGATGACTTAAAAGTGAAAATTAAAAGGGTTAAAAAATCCCAATGATATGACAGATCCATGGATATGTTCAATAATTGACAATGGAGTCTAAAAGCTATGATTTCACTCAAATTCCTCTTAATAGACACATATAAGTTATAAGGTCAATAGATTGGTTCTAAACCTAAAGATAAGGTAGGGTTTATACAAAAGAACATTGGGATCTAGCCTAGGTGAGAAGAAAGTTAGGAGGTCATTGAGACTCAATGAACTTGAAGCAATAATTCAAAGAGAATGACTTAATTAACTCTCAACATTGTACACTCAGATTTACCTATAGGCCTATTTACCTCATGAGAAGTTTTTATTAACTATGGAAGTAAAATGTCTAAGAGAGGGAAAGGTTAAAAATTTGAAGGTGATTTAGAATAGTAAGATCTTATTTGGATCTCAGACCTAATAGCCAAGCATTTGAAACCCTGCCTACTCAGCCAAGACAAGCTACAGGCCTACCTATTTTTTAGAAGTATTTTTTTATTTGATAGGTTTAAAGATCTATGGAGTAATAAGGGAAATTAAGATATTTTAATATGATTATATGGTTATAAAATAAGTCTGTTAGCTCTCAAACCCATCAAGAAACAAACATAGAATGATGTCAAGTCTTATTCAAGCCTAAGAAGTTTATAGCTAAATTCACAAACCTATAAGTGTAGCCATAAGAAAAGTGGTAAGTTGGAGTTGAATTTAGAGGTTTGAAGACCCTAAGGAAGTGGTAGGGACTCCAAATAATAATTTTATAAGACCCTAAAACTCTTTTAATAGAAAAATAAGGATCAAATACAATCAATAGGGTTTCTTATCTTTTCTTGCTTAAGAACCCTATGCCTAAGAAAATGGAGTTGTAGGAGACCTAATGGAAAAGATGGTGAGTATGACCATTAAAAGTGGTCAGGTTAGATCTCTCAAACCTATGGATGTCATTTTAAACTCAAAACTAAACTAAAATCACTAGCTACAGGCCCCAATTCTTCTTGGCATCATAGAATGCAACCCACCAACCTGAGAGGTCACCTTATCTTGCTCAGTATAGGAATATGTTACATGGGACCTTGGGATCCTAGGGAGAGTTATCTACCCTAGTTTACTTGAAATTTATGACATTGGTCAGTTGATTGATGCCCCAATCTTTATGAATCATCCTTAAGAGTGCAAGGTACTCACATGCTGTTAAAGAGACCAGTTTTGACATGATGACATAGATGATTTTAATAGCTCTAAATGGATTACATGAAATTAAAAATATATTGAATCATGTTCAAAAATATTTTGAGCAACACCTCATGCTTTTGGTTTGTACTTTTAGGGTATGGAATTATATGGAATATGCCAAAAAGTACTATTTTAAGCTACTTGGGAGGTCCGTACATGGTGTTAGAATCTCAAATTTGAAATGGAGGATCATAAAGAGTTAATAAAATTGAATCAAATGTTTATTTTAGGTTTTATATGTGTGGGAAGCTTATGGAGCTAAAATTTAGTATCTAGGCAGGGAAGCCTAATTGAGACCTAGTTAGGAGAAAGAAATAAATGAAAAGGACACTTCCACTCATTCTCAGGACCTAAAAATGGTATGGAGTTGTAAGGACATATTGGTTCCTAAAATATGCCTTTATTTTATAATTACCATCTGTACACTTCTTTACATAAGGAGGTTCGCATGATTTTAGGGCTACAAGGAATGAGGCCTAAATAGAGCTTTTGGTGTAGAATGAGTTCTTAGGGTTGGTTTGAGACTTCCAAATAAATTTTTTTAGGTATAATATGATGTGAATAGACCATACATGGGGATATAATGAGATAGATAATATCAATTCAAGTTTTAACTCTTGTAAGCAAGATTGGCTTAGTGAGGTAAAGAGATTTATACACACCTAGAAAGAGAATGAAGTGATGTGTCAAAGATAACCTGAAGAGATCATTTTAGATGTGTAAAGAGTAGATAAAATGTATAAATCAAATGATATGACCATAAATAATTCCAATTGTCATTTAACAAACCAAAGCAAAGCATAGTTTTGGAGAGCTAGTCAAGGTGTTAAGTAAAGTTTGAAACTTCCATGCCACTTAGATTAAAAGAGTATATTTAGAAGACTAACACTTATATTTGAAGACCTAATGGGGTATTTTTAAACTTATTTCTTCTTTTAAATCATTTTGGACACCTCTCTCTCTCTCTCTCTCTCTCTCTCTCTCTCTCTCTCTCTCTCTCTCTCTCTCTCTCTCTCTCTCTCTCTCTCTCTCTCTCCTTCTTCTCTCACTTTATTTATATATTAAACCTTAATTGTCTAATTTTGTATAATATACTTTGGTGTGGTGAATCCATACCCATTTGTAGCCTTTGATCAATGAATAATAACCTAGTTTTACCTTCTCCATGGATTAGTTTTAATGTGCATTCTTGATTAGTTGATCTTGCTAAGTGATAGAATTAATTCCTTGGTATTTTTATCCTTGTTTAGCATTCATGTTTAGTTTGAAATCATTTTTTTAGTTCTCTTGAAGTGTTCAAATGGAGTGTGTATGGGTTTAGTGAGTTGTCTTATCATTAGTGTCATTTCATGACCTCTTGACTAGTCCTCCTAGCTCAAGCTTTCTTCACAAACCTTCATGAGAGACATTGATGTAGAAAGGTAGATTTTGATTAGTTTCATGTGTAGGTTAGTATATTATTTGAATTGAAATTATAGTTGGTTGGTAGTGATCAGTTATATTTGGTGCATCACCTCTATAAGAGTATGTTTCTATCCCTTTTCCTAACAAGTTTTTATAGTAGTGAATGAGCCTAAGTGTTTCATCAAGGGGAGCTATCCCTTTCACCTATAGATTCACCTCTCTAATAGGGTACCCATAACCTTGACGTGTTTCCATGTTACATAAAATTTGGAAGGGTTAAATTACCTTCTAAAGGATACAAATTTGATTTATAATAGTTTTGGCATGCACGACGGGACTAAGGTCCAAATTTGTGGAAGAATTCTTTGTGTTGTTCTTATACCTATCATCCTTTGGAGGAATTAAAACATAAATGGTAACTCTATGCATGATCAACTAGTTCTATTAGCCCAATCAACTGTTCAAATTAATTTGTGTTTCATTTCATTGTCTTGATGAGCTTATTATGGATTAGTTTGAAGTAGGGTTTAATTTCATGCAAGTTGGTGAAGATTCTCAAGTCTATAGTGATATATATCAGTCCTATAACACTTCCTATTAGACTCAACATAAATCTTACCATCCATATGATCCATATCAATTTGATTGCTATCAACCTTGTCATAAACCATATCAATCTTATGGTTGTCTTACAGTCTCTTCATATGATTCCAACTACATACCTTAGTAGCCTTACCAAGACTTGGAGTAGTCATACTCTTCCCTTCCTACTTCGATGCCATCTCAAAATTATGTCTCCCCTACCATATCCTTGTTAGCACTCAAGCCAAATCTTATAAAATCAAAACAGGTGATGATAAAATAGGATATAGAACTAGATGTCATCCCTTTTCATCTCATAGAGAAGATGAGGAAGTTAGTTCAAATGTTGATGGATTAGTAAATGTTAATTGGAGAGGAAACCCAATATGTTATGATTTATGAGTTGTATGAAATGATAAATTTTATCCAATGATGGGTAGATAAATTACAGAGGTGGGAGAATCAAGAGACCTAATCTAAGCAACCTCAACCATCATCTCCTATCCCTAGTCCACCTTATTTGATTCCAAGTTTTCCTCAAGTTACACCTATACTTCCTCAAGAAAGACAAATCTCTTCATCTTGGAGGTCTTTTTAGACTATGATTCCTAATCATACCATGCCAACTCTTGTGGAAGGATCTGAACCTATGTAAGTCTCTCCCTCCCCTCCTCAAGAATCAACTTATATTCTATATCAATTTTATTATGATCCATATCCTCATGAAACCATTCACTATCCTCAAGAGCAGACTTAAAGAGATCCAACCCAATCCTAAAAAGAGCCTACTAGCTTCAAATTATCAACTTGGAACCAAGCAATGAATTCTAGGGGAAAGAAAGAGAAGAGAGGCAAGACCAAAAAATTCATGTAAGGGAAGAAAACCCTATGCATATTCCATATTCATTTCCCATTCCTCAAGAATCTCAAGTTACTCCATCTTGAAAATATATTCAAGAATATATTCAAAACAAGGAGGTATTAGTGGAGAAGTGTGAAGATCAGTTTGCAACTGTTGAAGAGCCTTAAGAAGGCTATGAGAAAGATGAGGTGCTTGTTGAAGATAATGTCCCTTCTATTGCCCAACTCAATTTTTTATCTCTTCAAGAGTTCCTTCAAGGATCTTCTATATCTAAGGTTTTAATTTACAAGAGTATCCCTTCTATTTCCATGCCCATTCATTATCCATCCACCATACCTCATATTCCCTCTCCAACTTATGAACTTACTCATCACCCTCCCACCATCTCCCTTTTTGAAGATGAACCTTTACTATAGGAAGCAAATAAAGAGGAGTTTGCATATACAATTGAATATCAAATGAAGTGTAATGAAGATGATTAAAGTGAGTTTGATGAGGATATCCTCATTAGTACCCCACTTGGTGAATAAAAATGCATTTTTGTATTCAAGGATGATGTTCTTGGAGATAGTCTTAATGGTGTGTTTCAAGAAGAATATCCAATTCCATATAACTTTGTTGAGGTTGTAGCTAGTATTGGAGTTGAAATCTCTCTAAGCAAGCAAAGTGAGGTATTGAATGATCTTGAAATGGTTCTAAATGAGCAAAAGGTTAATCTTGAAGAAGTTGCCTTGCAATCACCTCATGACTGCATAGAAAGATTTGAAACTCTTAACAGACCTGTGATTCTTGAGGATAAAAAGGAAGATACTCTTCTAATTGGTCTTGTTCATATTGATCAAAAAGAAGAGTCAAAGGATGATTGAAACTAGTACCTTCAGTATCTTTAAGAGATTTAAAGTCTTTGAAAAGGTATGCTTCCTATTGAATATCGTGCACATAAGGAGACTGAACAAGATATTCCCATTGAGGATAATAATGCGGCTTAGAGTGAGTATGCAAATTTCCTTGAAGAGTTTGATGGGCTTACAACCATTGGTAATAAGTGTGGTCTCACTCAATATGCCATTGAGGTCCAAGAAACATGCCTAGATAGAGTATCATTAGTTTAAATTATAGCTAAGGAGCATCATGAGAGATCTATTGAAGTACAAGACGAGTTCACCTTCATAGGTGACTTGTTTGTAGTTATTTTTCACTTGAGAAAATGCTAAGAGGAGTGAAATTCAAGAATAAGATAGAAACAACAAAACTGAGGATTAAAAGGCAAATTATTTCATGTCATTATTCATCTCATGGAGTAAGAAACTATACAAACTTGCCATTTTATCCAAGAGGAATAAGTTGTTTTTAGGTTAGTTGTATATAGATAGTTTACTTATATTGTTTATTATATCCCCTAAGTTCTTGAATAGCACGTGTATGTGTGTTTGTTTTGCTTTGTGTGTGTTGTCTTTATTTTATGTGGTTTGGAGGTCAAATCAGTTTGTTGTATCATGATCAAGGTTTGGTTTTGTCTGAATATGAGTATAAATGACTCTAGTTCCCAATGGAAGGATAAGGCTACTAGTCCATTTAGCATACCAAGCATGTTATCTCCATGAATTACCAATTTATTGACCAATTTTAAACCCCAAGGTCAAAATTTCAACCCCTATAGGTGAAAACCTTTAGTCATGTTTTTTAACCTAGTTCAAGGTTTTGCCATGCCTTATATAGCCTTCAAAAAGTCTTCATAAAGCCTTATTAGCATTGTTTAAGGTTTATTTGGAGAAATTAAGTTAAAGTCCTATAGTGATATTATAGTGGTCTAGTATTTTCATGGAGTGATGAGAGTTAGTAAAGAAATTTTATAGGTATTCAGGTGTCATTAAAGGTCATTTCAATCCTTAATTAAATTATACAAACATTTCATGATGTTTTGGAGTATTTAATGTTCATTTGTGAACTTTAAGATAGTGTTTAATGAAGGAAAAAGAGATTTTTGATTAACTCCAATGTATAATAAATATATCCAAGTATAAAATACATATAAAAAACCTTTCAAGGACCTTGCAACAATTACACAACTGCCACACCTATCAGCGTGTCAGATAAAAGTCAAAATCTTGAGTTTTAATAGCAAAGAAGGGAGTTAAGAGACTTGTATAGACTTGTTGAGATCACTTGTAAGTAAAAATAGGTTATGAATACCATTTAATATTCCATAGGTCATATTCCAAATTGGGATTAGGTTTCAATTCCAACAGTTGTAGAAAACTCTCTCTCTTCTAACACTCCCTTCACAAGCTCATGAAGGTTGTTTTCAGATGCATGGTGTAGGCTATATAGGTGGATTTGGGGGATAATATTTTATCCAAAGTATGTAACCCCTATGGTATTCCAATTTGTGGTATTATGTTTTGGATTGAGATCCTTATCTTTATGAACAATTGTCAAGGAACTAAGTTTTTTTTTTAGGCTTAAATCCTCACAGGGTGAGTTTTGTGAAACTCCAATGCAAGTGTGAGCTCATTGGATGCATGGAATAAATTTTAATGGGTCCTCAGAGGTATGAAAATGTATTTCACACTTTCATCCACTAGGTTATCACGTGTGAGAGGTCATTTGGCAAGGAGATCTAATCTTTTGCATAGTTTTCAAGTGATTGTCAATGTTTCTTTGTGTTTCAGAGTTATCCACATGGCCTAATGCATCCAAGTGATTCTCCCTTTTCTTATACTATCCTCTCAATATATTAAATAACATTTTATTAGCTAAGCATTTTATACTAGTTGTAAATGGGTCATATCATCATTCACCTTTTGGACTGTGTCCTAGAGCTACCTGCCTAATAGGATGAATTGAGTGGGGTTTAAATCTGAATGTCCAAATAGTTTGATAATTATGAATTATTGATAAATTTTTTTATACCAAGGAGGAATAATCTTAGAGCCTTATTAAATATGTTTTCACTTTTCAAATTCTAAGACACAGGGTTGCAGACCTATAGGTATGTAGACCTGTAGGTTCACAACTTTAGGAGAAATCTAATGATGTGTTAATGTTTAAGCTATTGACCTGAGTATGAAAGCATTGTAATGGATTTTATGTTTTAAGGAGGTCACAAATTAGTGAATATACTATAACACTTAAGAGATAAGGAGGATCAGATAAGAAAGAGCCTAAAAACCCAATACTTCTACATAGGCTTGAGTTTGAAGAAGGGAGTAGGGGTTTGAAGATGCTAAAAAAAGTGTAATTGAAACTTTCAAGAAGTAATAAAGAGCCCTTAATGAGGTTTGGATATTATAGGTGTCATGGTGGAGTTGAAAAGAGATAGACTCAAAATCTCATACATTAAGACCCCAAATCAACACCTACAACCACCTAAAATTGGGTAGTCTAGAGCAAGATTATGCTTGGAAAAGATACAAAGTTTGGACAACTTCAGTAAAGAGGTCGAAACCCTTAGTAGGTTGGTATTCATATTCAATTTCTTGCAATAAGGAACTTACCCTAAGACATAGTCAAGACCTTAAGAATTGGTACCTACAACCAGGCTAATTGAAGAGTGAGAAGAATACTACATGTGGTGAGGTCATGATGACTTAAAAGTGAAAATTTAAGGGTTTAAAAACTATCAATGATATGATAGATCCATATAGATGTTTATTAATCAAAAGTGGAGTCATAAAGTAATAAGTGCACTCAGATTCCTCCTAATATTCACCTTCAGGTTATAAGGTCAATAGACTAGTTCCAAGCCTAAAGAGAAGGAAAGGTCTATAAAAAAGAACATTGGGATCTATCCTAGGTGAGAATAAATTTAGGTCATTTAGACTAAATTTACTTGAAGAAAGAGTTCAAATAGAATGACTTAGTTAACTCTCAACCCTACACACTCAGATTTTCCTATAAGCCTGTATGCCTCATGAGAAGTTTTACTTAACTAAGGAAGTAAAAATTTTGAGAGAGGTAGAGGTAAATAATTTGAAGGTGTTTCAATATAGTAAGATATCATTTGTCTCTTATAATTAATAGCCAAACAATGGATACATTGCCTACTCAGCCAAGACAAGCTATAGGCTTGCCTACTTTTGAGAAGTATTAGTTTGTTTGAGAGGTTTAAAGATATATAGGAGTAATAAGGTAAAGTTATATATTTGAATATGATTATATGGTGATAATATAACTCCATTATCCCTCATACTCATTAAGAAACAAAGACATAATGATGTCAAGTCCTATCTAGGCCTAACAAGTATATAACTGGATGCACATACCTATAATGGCAGCCATAATAAAAGTGGTAAGTTGGATTTGAATTGAGAGGTTTGTGTACCCTAAGGAAGTGGTAGGGAATCCAAACAAGAATGTTATAAATTCCTAAAAATATTACAATATAAAAATAAGGATCAAATATAGTCAATAGGGTTTCTTGTCTTATCTTGCTTAAGAACCCTAGGCCTAAGTAAATGGAATTATAGGAGATATAATGGAGAAGATGGTGAATATTACCATTTACATAGGTTAGGGTAGATTTATAAAACCTATGAAGGTCATTTTAAACTCAAAACTAAACTAAAATCACCACCTATAGGCCCCAATTCTTCTTGGCATCATAGAATGCAACCCACCAACCCAAGAGGTCACCTTCTCTTGCTCAGTATAGTATGTATTTATTTCATGGTAATTTTGGATCCTGTGGAGAGTTATATAACCTATTTTAATTTTAATTTATGGCATTTTTTAGTTTATTTATGCCGCAAGCTTTATGAATAATCCTTAAGAGTGCAAGGCACTCACAAGCTCCCAAAGAGACCAGTTTTGACCCGACAAGAGAGAATATGTTTTTAATGCCTCTATATGGATTATATGAACTTAAAAATTACCTAAATCATGTTCAAAACTATATTTAACAACACATCATGATTTTAGTTTTTACTTTTAGGTGTGGAACTATACAAAAACTATAGGCCAAAAAGGACTATTTTAAGCTACTTGAGAGGTATGTACAAGGTTTCATAAGATAAAATTTGAAATGGAGGATATTAAATAGGTAATATAATTGAATAACATGTTTATTTTAGGTTTAATATGTTTGGGAATCTTGTGGATCCAAAATTTAGTCTCTAGGCAGGGAGACCTAATTGAGACCTAGTTAGAAGAGAGAAATAGATGAAAATGACACTTCTACTCGCTCTCAGGACCTAAAACTTGGCATGGAATTGCAAGGACATATTAGGTCCTAAAATATGTTTTATTTTTCTTAGTAACATCCATAAAATTTTATACATAATGAGGTTTTCATGATTTTAGGGCTATAAGGAATGAGGCCTAAATGGAGCTTTAGGTGTAGAATGAGTTCTTGGGGTTGGTTTGAGACTTCTAAATGATTTTTTTTAGTCTAATATGATGTTAATATACCATAAATGGATATATAATGATATTATAATATCAATTAAATTTTTGACACTTGTAAGCAATATTGGCCTAATGAGGTGAAAGATTTCTAAATACCTAGCAAGAGAATGAAGTGATGTGTCAAAGAGAACCTAAAGAGATCAGTGGAGAGGTATAAACAGTAGAGAAAAGGTGTAACTCAACATGATATAACCATAAAAAAGGCCAATTTTCATTAAAAATCCAAAGCAAAGGGCAATTTTGGAGAGCTATTCAAGGTGTTAAGCAAAGTTTGAAACTTCCACACCATTTGGAGCAAAAGAGTATCTTCAAAAGACTAACACTTATATTTAAAGAATTGATGGGGAAGTTTCAAACTTATTTATTCTTATAACTCCTTTTAGACACTTCTCTCTCTCTCTCTCTCTATATATATATATATATACATATACATATACATATATATATGTATATATGTATATATATATGTATATATATATATATACATATATATATATATACATATATACACACACACACACGCACGCATGCACGCACGCACGCACGCACGCGCACACACACACACACACACACACACACACACACACACACACACACACACACACACACACACACACACACACACACACACACACACACACACACACACACACACACACACACACACACACACACATATAATGAGATTTAATTTTATAAGTTTGTATCCTCCACCTAGGTATGGAAAATCCCTACCCATTTTTATCCTTTTATTAATGAATAATAACCTAGTTTTACCTTTTCCATGGACTAGTTTCAATGTACATTCTTGATTATTTGATCTTGATAAGTGATAGGCTTACTTCTTGGCATGATTATCCTTGCTTAGCATTCATATTTATTTTTTAATCCTTTTTTTATGTATCTTGAAGTTTTAAAATGGATTGTGTAGGGGTTTAGTGAGTTATCATTAGTGTCATGTCATGACCTCTTGATTAGTCCTCCTAGCTCAAGCTTGCTTCAAAAATATTCATGAGAAACATTGATGTAGAGAGGTATATTTAGATCAATGTCATGAAAAGGTTAGTCCATTATTTTAATTAAAATTTTAGTTGGTTAGTATTGATCATTTATATTTGGTGCATCACCTCCATTAGAGTAGGTTTCTATCCCTTTTCCTAGCAATTTATTAGATTAGTGCATGAACCTAAGTCATCCATCAAGGGGAACTATCCCTTTAACCTAGATATTCACCTCTCCAATAGAGTACCCACAGCCTTGAGGTGTTTCCATGTTACATCAAATTTGGAAGGATTGAACTACCTTCCAAAGGGTGAAAATTTGAGTGATAACATTACCGTTAAGACATGTTGCTTTAAATAAACATCTATATTTCCTAGGTGAATTATATATTCAAAACACAAGTGAATATAAAAATCAATTCTTGGCCCCCACCACCAATACTACACAAAATTTGACACAATAATCTACAAAGGGGAATTAGATGTAGTATAATATATGGTTCAATAACTTAGCAATGACTTCCTTAGTCTACAAAATCATTTAGGAAACACTAGTGTTGTAAAAACCAATAGAAACTTTACATACCAAAGGTACAATATACCATTTAATCATTAGAGTAACAATGTGGAACCCTCACTAAATAGACTCCTTAAAATTAATATCTATGAATTAGGTTTACCAAACTAGTGTAGGGTGCATATTGCTACTCAACATGGTGAATCGATTGTGTTGAATTATGCAATGAATTAAAAATTATTTGAAGGAGAAGGAGGGATATGAAATGGTACCTAACCATAAAAACAATTTGATAACACCTTATCCTAAAAGCTCATCAAAAATTCACATCACCATTATGATGTTGGAAAACTTTAGCTTCCCTAGTCAAAAAGATAATGAACTTGAAGAGAATGTAGACAAAATACATGTTTTTCAATAATATTAACAAAGTAAATATGTAATCAAAATAAGAAAATAATAACCCTTAATAACATCCACCCAATAAAACCATGGTATCATACCTAGATATATAATAATAGATCATGATCCTCCACTCACTAAAGGTATTGACTAATGCCTTACTATATATTCTTAATACATTATTAGTAAAGGCAGATATAATATAGTGGAGGATATGAAAAGAATAAAGGAGAACATAAGTTTATATGAATTATCTCACATCACTAAATAATGAAACTTTCTCATAAAATTCATCAAATAAAAACCAATCTCAAATAAGTAGAAAACAATGCATACAAATGTGGATATACATAAGAAAATAACTAAAGTACCCCCATTCCTTATCATTATAATAATGCTCAAAAATAACTTACAAATTTTCTTGGTGGAATCAGAGCAATAATGAATGTCATGCCTACTAGTATTTTCCAAAAAATAGGATTGAATCTCATGAAATATAACTGAATTATTATCTAGGTGGATAAATCCAAAGTTAAAGTAGGTGGGGAATTGTTGAAAGTCCACATGCAACTAGTCTTAGAGCCTAAAATCTAGTAAAGAGGTGTAAATCCCTAAAGCCTATAAAATGTTACTAAATAAGGATTGGTAAAAACTAATTAATGGATATATGGCCATGTAATTTTCACATATGTGGTTGACTTAGAGAGGCATGGCCAATCATATCCAAGTTGATAGATAATCTAAAATGAAATATACGATTACTAATCTAACTCAAATAATGAAAAGGTATTTTTTTTATATTTTGACATAGGTGTGTATGTCCTTATTACCAAAACCATTAAATAAAAAAGGGACATATAAGTAAACACAATAGTCTTGTGGACCTTAAAATTTTATAGTTCTCAATACAATAATGGCTCAGTCATAGGCATAATGTTGGCCAATCCTAATGGTAAACAATATCTTATGCCCTATCATTTTAAATTCTATTGCACTAACAACCTTGACAAATATGAATATTTGACATTATTATTTAAATATAATTTAAACCATGGTATAAAATAATTATATATTTATGGAGATTTTAAATTGGTAGTTAATCAAGTGATGAGTAGAATCCAATGCTAATTATCATATTTAAGGAAGTATAAACATAGGGCTTGAGATCTGATTGAGGCATTTTATAGTTTCAATATAACACTTATACCTAAGAAACAAAAACAAATAGATGATTATTTGTTAACCTATGTAGAAAATCCATTTCCTCTAAATGAGTCAGAGTTACAATTATTTTAATTAAACTAATCTTGTGACTTTTTATCCCTAATAATAATGATAAATTTTAGGTGTTTGATGATAATAAACAAATTATTCAATTTTTTAACAGTACAAGTGTTTTTAAATCATGTGATTTATGAAAAATATAGGGATGTCTCTCTGAAAAATGAAATATGAGATGATGGGATCATCAAACTCAAAGAAAATAGGATCTTGAAAAGGATGGTGTCACTAGAAAGGACATTCAATCTAGATAGACACATTGGACATTCACAATAGTCAGAATCTAATGGATAAGAGTTAAACCCTATTAATATAGGGTCAATGGAACATCCACAATATTTAAACATAGTTCATAGCTACAATGAATAAGATAATGAAGAATTTAGATCCCAACTCCAATAATATAAGGATGATATTATTTGGTCATATGATGACTTAAATATACTTGACCCAAGGGTCATTACTCATTAAAATAAGGACCAAATAATTTTAGTCAGAGGAAAATACCTATGAATCCCATGATGAAATGCCTCATTCATAAGGAGGTGCATATCCACAAGTAAAATGACACACTAACATTAGTACACTCAACTTCCTAAGGTCTAGCCAAGATTTGTTATGAAGGGATGATATGATGAATGGTCTATGGGTTTGGTTGGCTAGGTTGATGAGGTTGAGGGATTTTGTTTGGAATGGATGAAAGAGAAAGTTTTTTTGGTTGTGGTATATGGGAAAGGTTTTAGATAATAGGTGGTAAGGGGTACTCATGATGATAGGTCAGAATATCTCTCCTAGGTCTTAGTGCTCATTTAGAGTAGTGAATTGAGGATTTATAGAGTTCCAAGAACTCTTAAAATGAATAAAGATGATATATCTAATCTCTTGGTCGATGCTAGGTATATGGAATTAGGTGTAGTTGGGATGAATAATCCTAGGGAATTGGTTAATTCTATCATTCTAACTATTTTTAGTCAATTTCATCTACAAAGCAAATGAAATATGAGGAGGTTATTCCTAAAGAGGAAGAAAAGGAAGGTGGAAGTTATACATCATTCAAGACTCTGAACATGATTATGAGCTTAGCCTTCTAATTGGATTTGTCATATTTATATTGTTGATCAATGTCAATAGCATGTTAACACTATGTGACATCAATAACTATCCATATGTCCTCAAATTCAAAGTGAGTTTTAAACTTATTTTTTCATGTTGCATAGTTATCACCTCAAATAATTTGAGTGTCTAGAAGAACAAGATGCAATCCATTTCTGGCCATGTGTGTAAATCTGATCAAACTATAGAAAGGGGATGGATTGGTGACTTATAACTCTAAAAGTTTCACCTTTATATTTACTATCAATCAACATACATGACCTCTTTATATACACACCTTCCTATATGAAAGAGTTTACAACACTCTTCAACCAAGATCTCTCCAATACACCATTACCATAATCATGTGTGCTTCAACATACACACAAGGAATAAACTATGGATAAAACCAATTTTTATTCACACTAAACATATGAAAAATATGTATAATAAAATGTAGAGCCCTTGCTTAAATAGGTAAGGAGAACCCTAACTCAAGCTAGTCTAAGCAATGTAGAATAAATCCATACATAAAAAAACTAGGAAAAGATAAACAACCTAGTTAGAAACTAGAAAGCATGAGAAATATGATCTAACACCCCCCCTCAAGTCAATCTAGGGGATAAAAATAGAGGATGTAGTGTGGAGCCACATGTCCCTATGGATGCCAATCCATCTTGCTGGAGTACATGGATGTCGAGTCGTTGTAACCACCAAGTGAAAGTAAGAATGGTGCTCAATACAACAATAATTGAACATGAATGATACACTCCAAAATACTAGGTAGAATGATAAATCTAATGAATAATTACTTTAACACCCACCAATAAGATGGTGAGAAGTGATCAAAAAATACTAGTGGGGCTAGCACACTGGTGTCACTAGTGGGGATACCACATTGGTGTCACTATAAGAATCACCAAGAAAACCATGGAGTCAAGTAACAAATCCCCATATGGGTTATAGAAAACAAAGTGCCTAAATAAGATACCCATGTATAATAGATGAATCCAAAAAACACTCAAAAAGTGCAACATATACATATAACTCTCATAAAGTGGAGAAAAGAGAGAAAGCTTGTAGAAAAAAATCCCCCACCCAAAAGAGAGAAAAGAAGAAGAGAGAGCTAGAAATCCCCCCAAATATGACATTGAATTAGTACACAATCCAAGTAATCATAAGTCACAAAGGAACTCAATCTACACAAGTGGTCCAAATCCACTACTTAATCACAAAATAAACTAATACTAGGCTTCACTAGAATAGCTTCAATCAATAAGATTGTCAGTGATGATGAAAGTATAAAAGATTACTGCATGTGCATGGGATGCTCAACACCTAAGAAGTAAAATGTATACCACACCCATCCATATTTTTTATTAGGTGGAGTGATGGAAAAAAGGTCAGCATGATTGGTTTGAATCCACTACTCGAACATCGAACAAGATGACAATATATACACCATAATAGCTCTATATCATGGTGAAAGAGACTATCAAACTATTTAAAAATACAAGATGACACTAGGATTCACCATAATAGCTACATTTTATGTTGTGGGGGACTATCAACTATCTAAAAAGTGGTGTGTAAAATATAGATAAAGTTTCTCAAAGATAATGGCCCATATTGGTGATGGAAGAGACAAGAAACTAAAAAAAGTGAAAAGATGCCTAGAATAGAGCACACAAACATATGAAAGTAAATAAGACTAAATTAGTAAACCCTCCATGGCACTTTATAAATTAGTGTAAGTACAATATAACCCATACATAAAAGAATACCAAATAGAAACAAGGAAGACATTGGGCTTCACCAGAATAGCTCCAAATGAGAAGATTATCACCCTGTTAAATAAGTCATCAATTATAATGAGAGATGATCCAAAAAAAGGAAGTGAAAAAGTGTCTCCATAGAATAAGTCAAGGTGCTAAGAAATGGACCTTGAAGAGACATGACATAAACTACCAGTGTGTCAAAGTACTAATGCATGTGATGGGTTGATGGAAGAGTGTAGTAAATGGCAAAAAGAGCCATTATGTATGCAAAAACACACCATAAAAATATTAACATCCAAAAACAATAACTTAAAAATCACATTCAAAAAGATGTTGGGATCATCCAAAAGTACATTTGAGATAGTACATGCATGAAGTACAATGCATAAATTAGTAGGTCCCATAGCACAAGTAACCCCCTTGAATATGACACTTTATAACTTTAGTATGTTTACAATAAAAATATGACTAATGGAATTGTAATGAAAAATAAATCACTTTTGCAAAAAGTGGCACTCAAATCCAAGTTACCGAGCAAAAGTTATGGCATAATCAATTTCTTGTCATTAATGGCCTATTTTAATTAAAGGATCATCAACAAGATCATTCCAAGCCCAAGATCTAAAGCATTAACAAAAAAAATATCAAAAGAAGAGTTGTAAGAGTTGCAAAGATGATATGCAAATACAAAGACACTATCATAAAATATCAATAAAATAACTTATATATGTTACAAAAGAAAAGTCTTGCATATATAGGCAAAGAAAAATAAGAAGTAAGTCAAACTAACCAATGTGAGATAAATACACAAAAGAAAAAACTAGAAATTAGATAGAAACTATCTATAGAACCTATCAAACATGAGAAACAACTCTAACAACCACCCTCAAGTGAAGCTAGGGGGCTAAAAATATCCAAAAAACAAAATGGCATATCTACAATACGAGTCCCAACAACAAGGCCTGATGAGGTACTCATGTACAACATATATCCATGAAATGGAAAAAGGAACAAAAATTGTAGGAACAAAAATCCCCTCCAAAAAAAATGATGTAAAAGAGAGAAAAGAAGGAAGGAATGACTTCATGTAGAATCCCCCCTAAGGATGACTTCCTTCACCCCACATGAATATCAATACTATATGTCTTACATGAATGGAAAGAATGTAAGGAACCATCTACATAGGTGGTGAGATATTCCCAAAAATAAAATTTCTTCCCATAAATGTACCTTCTTTCTAAGTGCTACAAATAATATGTCCCAAAGACACATCACCTGTAGAAATATCGATGTCAATAGGAGATATAATACCATGTAAGAGTTTGGTAAGACCTCCATTCCTATATCCTATATATTGAAGTATACAAGATCCAAATCTAAGTGAATATTTCTCAAAAGAACCAAGCATATAAGTATGTGGATCCAAAATGGGACAAGCAACAAATATAATATCAAGAGTATCAACAAGCTCCAAATCAAATTATGCAACAATAATAGGTTCCTCATTAAAATCACCATCAAAACACATATCCTCACAAAAAAGAGGAGTAAGTGATGAAAGAACAACACCTATGGCAAAATAAAAGTCATCCTTAGGAAGTTGTGATGGTGTCTCATCTATGATCTCTAAAAGAGATGGTGAAGGTGCCACATCCTCAAGAATCATGTCCTCTCGATCAATGAAATGAATAGGAGTACAAACTATATGAGGAGTGATAGGTACTTCAATCAAACCATTGTCAAAAGACAAGTTATCACTAAAAATTGAAGAAGTTTGAATAGTGAGAGGTGTAGGATGTAAGAATGCCTTATCTAGATCACCGTCAAGAAGTATGTCCTCATAAAATGAAGAGGAATCTTGATTTATGTCACTCGTAAAGAGTGAATACTCACTAAGAGGAGAAGAAGGAAGTGCTAATAGTGTCTCACCCATGTCACTATCAATACTTAAATATTAAAGAAAATTAGTGCCATCATCAAAAGTTAAATCCTCACTAATAGGAGGAGAGGGAAGTGGAATAGAATAACATGGAGTAAAAGAGGATGCAAAAGACCCAAATAACTTAGTGTCCTTAAATAAGGTTACAATATCATATCAAGCTTCCTTTGGTGATGTGGCACATGTGACATAGCATTACAAACTATCTAAAACATGGAGACAAATTAAACAAAGAGTCTCATCTTGCATGGATATAATTTAGGCAAGATATTCTTCATCTGTAAAGTGGGGAATGTCACCAAGCACTATTATCCACATGCCTTTCAGCTATAAGTAAATCTTCATTTTGATCTTTCAAATAATGTAGTTGGAGGTTTTGAGGGGATCAAAGAAGTAGGAATCCATTGTCAAAAATAAGGGTAAAGTCAAGATTAAAAACCCTCTTGAAAATACAAAACCCCCCATGTCAATTTAATGTCTCTCAACAAAACTAATGAACACTCCAAAAAAGTGTAAGCCCCCACCCCATATTTGGCACTTTATAATTTAGTACATTTTTACAATATAAATTAAACCAATGGATGTAGAATAATAAACACACACTTTAAAAAAAAATAGTACTCGATTTTGAGTCACGGTTCAAAAATTATAGTTTTTACAAGTTTCCCATCATTAAAATGGGTCAAATAAGTAAACATTGCACAAAAATTAAATGCTTGGAGAAAAATTAAATTATTTATACTAGATCTAAAAATAATAATTTGAAGGAAATTTGTAGCAAAGGAAAATAAGAATCTTCCACAAATCAATTTTTCATGTTGATTTTTCACTTTAAATATAAGATCTAGTTTTTTTCTTGATCGAGCAAAACTTTTTTGTAGAAAACTAGATTTGTAGGGTCAATTTTAGAGCCCTATATCTCCTTTGATACTATTCATAATTCTTATTATGACCACTTTATGCAAACCTCTCAAAGTCCTCTTTTCAATAGTGAAATAATTTTATGAATCAGACACATGTATGAGGAGAAAATTGATTTGTAAGAGAGTCACAATTTTATGTAAAAACAATTTGAAATTTATCCAAAAAAATGTCAATGGCCAAAGAAAATCTCAAAGATCCATACAAAACACCTCCCTTCACTAAGAATAAATTTTGATAAATAGACAAACCCTTGAAGTAGCAAACTCATAAATAGATGGCTGCAACACCTCTAGCTTTGATACCATGAAAGAGTTCACAACACTCTTCAACCAAGATCTCTCCAATACACCATTACCACAGCCATGAGTGCTTCAACATACACATAAGGAATAAACTAACTATGAACAAAACCAATTGTTATTCACACTAAGCATTTGAAAAAACATATGAAAATGATGTATAATACAATGTAGATCCCTTGATTAAATAGGTAAGGAGAACCAAGACTCAAGCTAGTCTAAGAAATGTGGGATAAATCCACACATAGAACAAAACTAGGAAAAGACAATAAACTATCTAAAACCTAGCAACCATGATAAATATGCTCTAACACTATATACCTATCGATACTAAAAAATCTCATCCTTTTGATATACTTGTCAATACATGAAAGAAACTTTAATGCTCGTGAGAGAAGAATGATACTAAGTACCTAGATAATACATAAAATATATTCATTCTATCATTCACACCTACTTAAAAGTAATTCCACATACATGGGTGTAACTTCCTTATATACTTAGAAATTTTAACTATCAGGATTTACGTCTATCAATAGTAATGAATGGGTAATAGAGTGATGGTTTATGGATATCCCTTAACCTTATTATTCCCTAATGATTTAAATGGTTGATGCCTAGACATTTTTATTACAACTATGTTAGGTTATAAACATAGTAGTTCAAAACACAATGACATTACCCATAAACGTGAACTATAGGCATCATTGATACTGAACACTGTGAGTGAGATTTTTACTATCTCATTATTTTTTCACTAATTTGATTTGATAGAAATAAAAAAACTTTTATATATGTTTATAGTGTATAATTTTCATTACATAAAATAGAAAATATAATTCTATAAATGAAAATAATCCCTCTAATTTTGTCCTTTTCCTTTTTTGTGTTTTCTGGTTTTTATCTTTTACACTTGTTTTGGATTTGAAATTTAGACCTCTTATGGATATATTTTATAAAAAAATAAATCTAATATCTCCTTTATGTATTATTTCAGGGTTATAAAAGACAAAGTTGAAATATAAATTGAAAAAATCACACTTTATAAAGCACAATCCACTTGGAGTGCTGAGTTGGCATAAGAAACAAATTAGAAAACCTCTTTGTACTCCAATTGGTAAGATTTGATATAATTCTAACTTATAAATGATCCAATAGATATATTAGACTATGAAAAAGTGTACATAAACTTTTTAGGTAAAATAATTTGTAGCAGAGAATAATTTCTAGCATTCAAATCTAGAAAAACAAATCTGTATGGTCTTCCAAAGAGAAAAACCAAATTGTATGTCAAAATGCTTATGTAATCAACTCTTATGCATTTTATTCTTTCAATTGGATATAAAACAACATGCACAAATATAAGGTAGAGGTTAGGATGATACATCACTAAACAAACATTAGTCTACAAAAATTAGATCTCAAAAAATTTAGTCATATGACTCCAAACAAGAAAAATTGACCAACTTCAGTAAAATAACAAAAAGAGCTTCTAGGTTTTTAAATCATTGTACATATTGATGCATAGGTTTATAACCAAGTGTGGGATGATGTTGGTCTGAACATAGAATATTTTCCAAAAACTAGATTTAATAACTTCATTCCATGTCGTCTACAATAGATAAAAACTAGTTTGTAGGTAGAAAATGACCAAGAACATATCTCAGGCATGCAAATAGATGTATGGCCTACTTAAAAATTAAAAGGTTGATTGGAATAAGGTGCATGGTGGAATAAAATAAGTCTAAAAAAATTCAGACTCTAAAATGTGTGTATGATCTTATATGGCCAAAAATAAATTTGCAGCAAGCTTAGAGGAGAGACAAAGACTGAATTGATGATAATGGCCAAAAAAACTATACAGCTTGGTCTAGAATGAAAAAAATAAATTTAAAATGATCAAAAACATGCCATATAATCTCCTTTAGCTACAATTCCTTGTCTTTGGAGTGTGTACAGTCTATAATATAGAAAACCCTATATGACCAGCTTGAATTTCTTGGCTTCAAAGCTACCAAAACACACCATAATCTTTGCAAGTGCAATCTAACTTGCACAATAAAATTTTCAACAGTCTTGTTCTATAAATGCTTTGCTTTGATACTAAATCTAAGTATAAATCTGATATAATTTTTTGATATTATAAAATACAAATTATAGAGCCATATAAATAAGCTTACATATGCTCATAACAGTCCTACAAAATAGGATGAGCAAATAACCAAATAATAATCTATAATATTCTAAATTACAAAATAAGTCCATAATATATTTTATTCGACTAACATAATTTAACAACTAACAAACTAATGAAAAATTACGTGAGTTGTTTTATAAAGTTACAACCTCACTTTTACATAAGGAACTTACTATGGTAAATTTATTCTAACAATATCTAATATGAAAATGAGATAAACTAGATATAGAATGCAATTTTTATATTTTTTTTAGTTTTGGGTGTGTGTGTGTGCACTTGTTTGTTGATGCTTATTTATTAATGTGTATTGAGAGAAAAATAAAAATATATTGAGTTTTTTTGGTTCTAACTAATGATGATATTCACCTATTTTACCCTAGATCTAATGCGAGGACTACTATTCTTTTAATATTTTGATATGCAAATGCAACTAAGGAATCTAAAATAATTTTCCTTTTTATGTAAAAGGAAAGAGAGAAGGATAAATAATTTTATTTTATTTTTTAATTTTATGATTTTTTCAAAATGTAAATCTATTCTAATTAATGATAAAATTAATATACTCAACAAATAAATAAAACAAGATAGAATGCAAATCCTCCAACCTAACCAATAGTGAGATCAAGTGAAGGTGAATAAATAGTTGGTGTGAGTATCAATCCTTAGGTAGCTAGCTCATTTACTCAATGATGACATTAAGAACTCTTTGAAAATAAGGATGACAAAATAATGGAAGCTCAAAAACATAAATTTAAATAAGAAAGTAATTGTATTGTGGCTAGATAGATTCACGAATAATAAATAACTGGTTGTAAGCTCAATGAATTTACTTCTCCAAAGCTTGTGAGAATTGACAAGAAGATGATTGTAGACTAAGGAAAATTTTATTCAAAATAAAAGCAGGTAGGCTAGGACTTTGTGAAACTTGTAAGCTTCAATCTTTCATATAATTTTTGAATAATAAATTATTGGGAAAGTGAGATAATTATAAGGAGGAAGAAGAAGTTGTGTATTGTAGTTATCTAATGCTTGATTAGGAGTGTGGTCAAGTTAACTTGAAGGTGATGGAGATTGATTAAAACAAGACTAAGAGTGAACTGGGAAATAATGAAATAAAAAATGAGATAACAATAAAAATACAACAAAAAACTTGTAAAATCCTTGAAAACACAAGTCTGGGGTGTTAATTTTAAAAATGTTTACATGGTTGTGAAAGCAATGCCTTATGCAAGTGGGAAAAATGAAACTATCAAGGTGGTTTGTGAAACCACTATAATTGCTTTGTGAACCATCATGATAGTTACATTTTTACCATGGTGGTATAAAAATGTTGTAGTGGTTTCATCAAGAGTAAAAAAAATAAAACTTAAGGAAAAATATTGGAATGAAAAAAACTAAGTTTTGAAAAAGTTGAGGAAGAAGTGGACTAATAAAAAAGAGAGGATCATGTTTGATCATGTTCTTAGCAATGATCATTACATAATCATCAAATTTTTGGGGAAATTTTACATGGTATAAAATTTGTGTGCTTACATATTTCCTTTTATAAGAGAGGCTTTGTCATGAGTTGGTGAGGGAATTTTCCTAAGAAATATCATACTAAAAAGAAAAGAAGGTTTAGAAAACTCACCTTAATTACTTGAGTGACATAGTGAAGCTAGTTGAGATACCTCCATGACCTGCAAATAGTGAATGGGAATCAAGTGCAATTTAATGTAAAAACTGAAAATATGTTAGTTAATCAAAACATAGACAAGTGTTACTTATTGTGTATGTGAGGATGATAATACTACCTAAACCATCTCAATATGGGACTAAACTGGTGTTAATTGGTGTTAATTTACATACTTAAAATGGAAAAAAATACCTTAAAATGAAATAAAATAAAATAAAACATTAAGATCATAAACATTTGACTTGTTTAACATTAATTTGGGAATAATCACATTACAATACATTAAACATGCAAGTTTTGAAAATAAATTACCAAAAATGGAAAATTTTAAGTCATAACAACTAGGAAAATATACTACTTATTTTAAAATTTGCCAAAATTGGAAACCATTTGTTTAATTGAGATTGTGATATTTAGAGATCTCGATGATGAAATTGTGTAAGAAAGTAGTAAAATTAGAGAGGATGAGTAGAGGATAGTAGGAGGTAAACCTAGGTAAACTAGTGTGTTATTTCATTTTAGTTATTTTACACATTTACTACTATCAAATTCTTTAAGTTTTGATTTATTTTATATGATAGGATATTTGATCTACATTTCATTTGTTTTGATATTATACAGTCATCCATGGAGTGGAGGACCCTAATTATAGATACTTTTGTTAGCTTGTTCCATGTAGTTATTGGTCTCAATAAAGATTAACTCTTAGTTAATATAGGTCTTCCTATAGGCATTTTAAGGCACACAAATGTTTACATTCATGAATTTCATGAATATATGGATTTTATTTGATAAAGGAGTGTCATTAATATCTTAGAGTCTTAGGGGAGGACTCTCAATGATATCATCTAGGCGAGAGGAAGTTGACCTTCATCTAGCCAACAGACAGGAGGAACAACATCCCAAGCAGGTATGAGTAGGAGATGACATAGAAGTAGGAAACACAACCCTTACCACTCCTAAATGTTAGGAATTTAAAATAGGAAGAGGATTAGCAGTCCTCGATACTCAGCTTCTAAAGGGGACCACCATCTAGGGTGACCTTAATATTATGCCATGCAAATCTCTTTTTTGGGTTTTATTCTTCACATTTTCCCTATTTGGAGGAGCTTGTACTAAGATGATGTATACAAACTTGAAAAATACATATAGAGATATATTTTCACTCATTCTACTGATCTAACATCTTTTACTATTCTTTAAAGTTATGTATGTTCTCTCAGTTTATGCACCTTTTATGAATAGAAATGTGATGAAATGATATGTATCTCTGATTTCATAATGCTATGGCTATGAATATAATATTGAAATGTGATTAAAAAAGTATGTAAATATAATGTGATAAATGTTTAAAAAAATATAAATGTGATAATGGTTGTTTTATAGGTAATACTATATCTATTTTATCTAGACAACAAACAAATTTTAATTCATAGCAAAGGAAATGAAAGGGGGAGGTGATATATGAGATAGTGAAATAGGAAAACTATATGTTAAAATTTTACAAGGAATAGGATTGACCTAATCCTTATGATAAAATGGAAAGGTTTTATTTATTACTAATATTATATAATTCTAGTTATATTATCTTTGTCTAAACTTAGATAAAGAGATGGACAACCATGATAGAATCGGTAAGAGGGATAAGATATCCTTTTGGCATAGACATGTAGGCAAGATTATTAGGAGAGGTATTGCTTTATAAACACTTTTTGAATTTATCTATCTCTTATTAATTTCTCTCTCTTAATTTTATTTTACAACCCCCATACACTTAGTCACATGCGACTAGGAAGACAAATGGGCTCATCACCAAAGGCTAGATGTAGGCAAGTAAGGGCACCTTACCTAATACTAACCCCATACAAATATTAAGATGTGATGACTTGACACTAAGTATAAGTGAAGGGATAGACATGTGATATGGATTTTATTTTCATAATCTTGAGTTTGTGTTAGTATCTTTTTTTTTTCTTTTTTTATCATAGGAAGGCTGTTATCCTTATGTAAATGTTACCCAAAATTAGCCACCATTGGTGAGAATCATTCAAAAAAATTGTCATCATGATCTTAAATTTGTTGATAGACATCATAAGGGTCTTATCTTGGTCATGGTTGGTCTCAAGATAATAGGATTTGTGTTTGTCTTAGTAATTTGTAGAGTCTCTTAGGATTGTCTAGTTAGAAGCAAAGTCAAGTCATCTAGTCTTGCCATCAAATTCAATCAATGTGGCCATTTTCAAAGTGTTTATCATAGATTAAGGTAAATTTAAAAAATTTAAGGTTTGAGTGTGAATTCAAGGTCAATATTGAATCATGGTCAAGAATAATAATGGTGGTCCTATAGGAATAAATGTATTCCAAGCTGAGCAAGTAGACTAAGGAGCAAAACTAGTAAGTTAATAACATTGTAATTTTAAGCATTTTGGAGAAGTTAAGGTATATTTTTGAAGTTTAAGGTTTTATTCATTATGTCTTTAATATGAATTTTTGAAAAAAATTCAAAATTTAAGGTCTCTATAATTAAATATGGGTGTTTCATGTTATTTAACACTTGTGGAATGTCATGATATGTGTACATGGTTGTGCATCTTGTTCAAAATGGTTTAAGACTACTTTTCAGATGCAAGGGCATCAAAGAAAAATACAAACTTGTTTATGAGTAGGTGTTTAGGTATGTTATGCATGTGTGTGGGGTATTATAAGGTCCTTTAGAATTTATTTGAGTGGCTGAAAGAGTCTCTAGGTGTCCTTTAGTAGCTCATTGGCATTTTCCTGCCAAAAAGGGCCAATTTGAATATTTGAATAATGTATGAGAGTTTGAGAGTGTATTGAAGGTTGTCATAAAATGTAAGGTTGGTAAGATTTTAGTGTGAGGTCCTAAATATATCTAAGAGTGTACTAGGAGTTATTATACATACACATCATGAGGAGAATAACATAGATCAAGATTCTTGAATGTATTAGACACATCATGGTAGTTATCATAAAAGTAAGGTAGTTTATCTTGTCTTGAGAAAAATAATGTAACAAGTTTTTGATATTAAAAATATGGTAGACTTATTGAGAGAGTCAGTTATATGTTTATAAGAGGTATATGTATGGAGGATAATGAATAAATGAGTGAAAAAGAGAAGATCCCTGTATTCTGTCCATGGTGATAGAGTTGACAGTGTAAAAGAAATGGAATCAATAAAAGTGAGCATGTTTGAAATATATATCTCTATATTTTATTTTTTATCTATTTTTATGAATGTAATTGATTTTTTAAAATCCTATAAGCCCCTAAAAAAGTATATTGTAACTTTAGTTTTCAAAATATTGTGCCTTACAGGTTTGTGAGAAAAATTTTGTGTTGCTTCATTAAGTTTGAGAGACTAATGTAAAATGAACCCTATCAAGTAAGGTATTGTGAGTATGAGGGTGATCTCAGGATTATAACCATATATGTGTGGTGTCTTAATGAATATATGGTTTTATTTTATTCCAATGAGAACATGGGTTCAATATGATAGTTTATGAATACTCTATCCATAAGAGATAGTCAAGAAATATGTGTGTAGTTTTATTAACAAATCCCATAAGTGGATGGAAGTTATAGCATTGTAAAGTTTTTAGAGAGAGAAAATATAATGGAAGAGGATATTTTTTTAAGTATTTAAAACCTTAGGTAAAGTAAAAGTGTGAAATGGAAACCTATAGTAACTTTCTCAGTCTGACTATGTCTGCATAACTCTGTAGAATCATTGATTTGACTAAGTTAAAAATTTGTTCAAGTTATTATATGGGTTGAAGGAGTTGATAATATATAATAAAACCCTTATCTATGTCTTTGGAGGGTCTGATAGAAATAAAGTTTCATAAAAACCAAATTTGAAACCTCCCAAGCTAGTGGTAGAATCTGTAACCCTATATTAGGGTTAGAATAGGAAAAGGCCAATATAAAGAGTTTGAACCATTAAAAAGGCCTAAAACTTGTTAGTTTGATGTATTAGGACAATTTTAAAACTATTATGGTGATTTTAAATCTATATGATATTGTATGGTAGAGATATTGTAAATTGTGTTGTAATTAGGCTTAGAGACCTAATGGGGTTAGTAGGGGTAATAAGAAAGTGGAGTTGCATAAATATTTGAGAAGTGAAAATTGGTAATAAGTTATATGGTGGAAAATGGTACTATAATATGTGATTAATTAGTATGGAGAATCTATAGTTAATTCAAATCAAAGATCTTTATCCTTTAGCAGGCCTAATTAGCAAAATAGTTGTAAAGGAAAGGCTATCTGAATAAGGAGTTAAGGTGTGAAAATTATTGTACAGTAGTAAGGAGATAGAGGGTTCCTAAATATGGGATTATATATTCTGGACTAGTGACATATTATTCAAAGTAAGGATATTTTCTAAAAGAAAAGGCTATAAGGAGGAGAGATTGATTATGAGCTTGAGGAGTATAGAAGAGGATGAGTCAGAGTTTAAGATGGGTATAATCAAGTATTTTATGATCTATATAGGTCATCCATGATGAAATATTATTTTTATAATGTATATAACAATAATGGAGGTTTTGAGCCTTGAGTATGAACTCTTGTGGAGCTAGTGAGTGAGTATCATTAAAAGAGGTGAATTAATGAATGAGATGAGATGAGATGAATGTATGAGTTAAAGGATGTTGAATGGCTTAAGGACAAAGAGGAATGAATCAAAGATACTTGGTGAATATATTTATGCATAAAGAGGCTATTAATCCTAGTGAAGAGTGAAAGAGCTACATAAGGAATTGAGACAAGATATTGATGTGTCTTAAGAATGAGGCTATCAAGTGATGGATAAGGATTTGAAAGCCTAGGATCTGAATCATTTTGGTATCAGATTAGGAGAAAGATTATTCAATCAAGGATAACACACACAAGCTCAATAAAAAACAAAGGTATGTGGCATGTTAATTACTTCTCATTGTTAATGATTTTATGAAATGGACAAGATGTCAAGAAGATGGTAGAAATAGATGTATGACAAAGATTAAAACTAATGTATGATAAAGTTTAATAGAAAATATAGTTAGATGTGGAAGGTAAATAGACTCCAAGGTAGAAGAGTCAATCATTGCATGGAGAAGAGATAATAGCATTATAGGGAGAAATCATGAGAAAGAAGTGAGCAAGTAAAAGAGAGAAAAAGGTATGAGAAATTATGATAGTAAGAAGGTATTCAAGGGGTAGAATCAGAAGTAAAGTTGGTTATAAGAACACAAGAGACATTGAATCCCAAGAGGCAAGGACAAAGATTATAAAGACTCAAGTCAAGGTATGTACTATTTGTTGATTTTAGTAAAGAGTAAATTTGTTTAAATTAAAGTCAATTAGACTTTGTAAAATTAAAATCAAGAAGATATTAGAAAATAATTAAGATGAAGCCTAAGGTCATTGAGGCTTGTGTGAATAGATTTCATGAATAATCCCAAAAGAGGAAGTAAGATTTAAGTGTGGGCAAAGGAGAAGGAAGGTCCCAAAATAAAATAAGAGATGAGAAGGTCTCAAGTGTAGACCAATAGGGTGCCCAAGTGAAGTACCAAAGAGATGAAGACAAGGTAGAAGACACTTGAAAAGAGGAAAATAATAATGCAAAACTAAATATGGTGGACATGGCCAAGAATAATTTCCATGAAAATAATATGAAAGATGATAAAAGAGAGAATATTTGAAGAAGAGATAAGATACTTAAGGCAAGGTCTCAAATGTATAGATCAATTGATACTCATGATATAACATATGCAAAAGCAAGAAGGAAACTCATGGATTGGATGGGTTATGTATGAAATTGGAAATGCATCATGTCTATAAATCAATCATGTCTTGGAGAAGATAGAGCATACCTATACTTCCGATTGGGATACACTTTTAAGTGGGAGCATGACAAATATGGGGATCCACTAGACCCGATTAGGGGATCAATTTTCAAAATATATCATGTTAAGAAGGGTTCCAAATCCTAAAATCTAACATAATCACACAACAACTCTAATGGAGTCCTAAGGTTTAAAGTATTTAATTTATTCTAATAACAATAAAGTAAATCTAATCTAATGCACACCAAAGCTTGTGACACAAAGTGGGGGTTAAAAACAATAAAATAACTAAATTAAAAATGTATTAGAGTACATAACTCATGTCAATGTATATGGAATCCTAATACATGGGAGAAGAAAACAAATGCATTATCTATCTACTCTTACAAAGGAGAAATAAAGTTATGAATATTTACCTACCAAACCTCAATCTCTCCCTTAGCTAAGGTGATTCGTAAGAGATTATTATGATATGTAAGGATAAATAAGATCAATTAGATCTAATCTACATAGCCTATGTAATCATCCAAAATAATTATCCACAAGACAAGATCTATATCTCCAAATAAAATATAAAACCCTAAGCTTTATTCCTCAAGTAGAATGGTCAATAATCAAATGTTTACTCACACTTCTTCACTATTAATTATTATCTTATGAAATGGTGGTAAATGAGCTTGTATATAGAGGAATATCTTTCCCTAAATCCTCCTAAAAATGTCAATTATACAGGGTCGACCCAATCGACCTAGTGTGTTTTTGGGCACAATTCACTAGGTCTAAGCTAGGTTGGCTAAAATGCTAACAAGATAAAAAAGTGAAAAATACCCCTAAACTGTACTAGGTCCACCCAGTCGACCTAGTATAAATGACTATCCAAAAGGTTTTTAAGGCAAGAAAAGGAGGGATGGAAAGAGGAAAATACTGGAATAGGTAGGACTAAGAAGAATAATCTTAGGGTAAATGGTTTTAGGAGACAAGTGTGTAGATGGTAAGTAGAAAAAGGGACAACAATCTTACAATGCATGGATGGTCTACCCACCCCTTTTTTAGTGCACCTCTTAAGGCATGCACTTAGAGAGATTGAGACTTGACAAGTTCTTACAAGATATAAATTGTCAGTAATCAATAAAAGTTTTAAAATATTGTGTATACATATTCCCCACTCGAAGCTCATCACATGTCACATAAGTACAACATGGAATGGTACTTCAAGATAAAATATGATAACACATAATTTTGATGCTAAGTGTAGTAAGCAAAAAATAAGATAAATGAAAGGAATTAATTGAAAAACACATACATTTAACTTACCTTATTATCGTAGATAAAGAAGTAGATTGTAAGAAATGTGAAGGTGTCCAATGTAGAGAACACTAGATGAACCTATAGAAGTTAGTGCAAAAAATAGCCAAAAATCATTAAAATTAGAAAATAAGCATATGGTAGTGGAAAATAATCTCTACATTATCATGAATTTAATGCATTTTATGGTTTGAATAATGGATGAGTAAACACAAAGATATAGGTAAAACAAGGAATCTGTAGGACAATAATTGAAAGATTTTGAATTGGTAAAAGTGTTTTTAAATAGGGCAAAAGATAAGTCATTTGTTATTTTGATTTTTGAGAGAGGGAAAAGAGAGCTCTAGAGATAAAAAATGCTAGGATGATGAAGAGACAACATTATAGACAGGGAGAGGATCCAGAGGCGACATTAGGTGCACTATAGGAATGCAACTAAGAATCTTAAACCAGTTTTTAAAATTTATATTAAATTAAGTGAATTTTCATAAATTTTGATTTTTAAGCATTTTTAGATATCATAATGAGGAAAAATTATATTCTAGGGGTAACAAATAGGAATATGGGAAATGGGTTTGGAGGGTTTAGGAAGAAAGTAAGAAAATAACACTTTTTTAGGAAAATGCAAGGGATTGGTAGGTAGAAAGCACTAGGTTGACTCAATCAACTTAGTAGGCTAGAAATGGGAATAATCCATAGTACCGACCCAATAGGTATGGGTTAAACCTATACATTCTGCAAGATGAAGGCCTAGTTTGGAGTTTCTAAGTGGTCTGAAAGGTCCAGAATGGAAACTCAACACTAGGGAGGGGAAGATAAGGGGGTTGACTAAGATTTTTAAGTCAACCAAGGGAAAAAATAGGAAAATTTTGTTCAAACTAGTTTGACCAAAGAGCGAGAATGATATGTAAAAGCATGCAAAAGGTCTAAAGTGGGATAGAATGGCTCAAAATGACCAAGTAAGGTCAAGAAGGACCAAGAAGGCTAAAAGTAAGCTAAAGAGAATAAAATAAAGTAATTCTAGGGTTGTTTTTTATGTAAAAATGTAAAAAGAATGTATTATGATTATACATGACATGGAGGAATTAATACATCCTTTGTTGTTTCTTGGGTGCAAGGATGATAGAGATTTTGGAGACTTGTGGATGCAACATAGTTACTAGACTTGTTAGATAGGTTGTGAGATGGAGATAGGGCTAGACTAGGATCCATAGGTCTAGGCATGATAGTAGAGATATGTCAAATCCCCCTAAGTGTTGATTTGATACTCATGTTACTTAGTTGTTTGGAATGATTGACTAACACCTTCATATGGGAGGTGGATGAGGATACATTAAAGGTGTCTATTATGCTAAAGGATGTCCATGTCATCCTAGGGATACCTATAGTAGGAGCGTAAGTGACCGTAGGGATACCAAACAACCTAGAGGAGAGGAGATCCTTAGCCATGTGGGTTTTAGGATTAGAGATGATATTACTAGGTAGAAAATTGAGTATGTTTGATGTCTATACATCATAGATTTTGGACATTCAGAAGGATATAATAGACCTTGTGACATAGAGGGTGATACGTAACAAGTTGGATGGCAAGGTACCATTATTTATGGTAGCTTGAGTAGGATAATCTTAGAGGATCAAGTTATATATGACCTAGGCTCTATCATCTGGGTCTAGTTGATACATGATATGTAAGAGATGTTAGTTAGAGGGTAAAGGACCATGGGACTGATCATATTGCTAATAATTTGGATATATGAGAGTTTTCTTATGTATCAACTGACTGGGTTGCCCTATGTAGTTGATAACAATTCATCTTAGGTACAGAGATGGAGAAATGACTAGGTATCATGGATCATGCCTCACATGTCAGTTCTATAGTCAATGAGACATATAGACATCATGTGGCAGCCATATGAGTGCATAATAGCTATATGGTCAAGATGGAACAAAGTGGCACCAATGATAGAGAGGATAGAGGTTGTTGGACATATTTCTAGTGGAGAGAGCCACATTTGGTGGAATAGGTACAAGGGAAGATGGGCCTACCTCATCTAGAAACATTGATACTGATGCCAAAGTAGTGGGGTCAATGTGTGAGGGAGCCATGGGGGAGGAGAGGACTAGGGTAACTAGTGGTGAGGCTAATATTGAGGCCACATTGAGAGTGATCATGGACTATTCGACCATGACAAGGAGATAAATAAGAGGATAAGGATGCATAGGTAGAGATACAAAATGTACCACTACTAGTTTCATAGTGAGATGAACAATAACCATTGAGGACATGACATCGACAGAGGCATAAGGAGTAAGAGAAAGTGGAGACTATTACCATCTTAGATGACCCCATAGGCAAGCTAGAGGAGATGATAGAGAGACCACTCAGATGTAGGATTCGGTTGACATGAACCATGATAGATGGGTTTGAGATGAAGAGGCAACCTATATAGGAGGTGCTAAGAGGTCACACAAATAGGGAGATTGTGTTAGGCAATCATGTAGATGGAAAGACCATAGTATCCAAGACATATATAGGTAAGAAAATATGGTTAAATTATTGATTAATTTTATTTATAAGTAAAGATAGATAGACATTTTGAGATATAATAGTAATCTAATATCTATCTAGTGTGATTTTGTAGATGTAGCTGAGGATGTAGAGGAGAGATGGGGGTCCTTAATGAGGGGAGCACTCCATGACATCTTGGATGAGATTTTGTAACCATAAAACCTCATGAAACTAGAGGATCTGAGTGTACCATCTACCCCAACTCAAGCGAGTTGGTTCAAATTAACTAAAGAGGTAGTGAGGCAAATATATGCATAGAGAGAGAGAGAGAGAGAGAGAGAGAGAGAGAGAGAGAGAGAGAGAGAGAGAGAGAGAGAGAGAGAGAGAGAGAGAGAGAGAGAGAGAGAGAGAGATGTAGCCACCAATAATGATGGGTGTAGGGGAGATACAAGTATGGAAGGCCCTAATAGATGAGATAGATACACATATGGCTTTAGCAGCATAGATAACAGAGATTTAGACTTAGCTGGTGGAGTCATAAATGTGGGCACCACACCTACAAAGATAAGTAGAGTAATTGAGATCTTGAATGACCTCTTTATAGTGTACCATTGAGAGGAGTCAAAATGAGGCCTTGGTAGGCAACATGGCTATGCCACAAGATAGATAAGATGGGACCCAACCATAGAGCTAAAACATTGTATATGGTTTCATATGTTGTATTAAACTCATGATATATATATATATATATATATATGTGTGTGTGTGTGTGTGTGTGTGTGTGTGTGTGTGTGTGTATATATGTGTGTGTGTGTGTGTGTGTGTGTGTGTGTGTACACACACACACACACACACACACACACACACACACACACACACACACATGTATACATATATGTATGTATACATATATATATGTATACATATATATATATATATATATATATATATATACACATATACATATCTATATATAGATATGTATATGTATATATATATATAGATATGTATATGTATATGTATATATATATATATATATATATGTATATGTATATATATATATATATATATGTATATGTATATATATATATATGTATATATATATATATATATGTATATATATATATATATATATGTATATATATATATATATATATGGATCATTTTGGCATATTATTGTTGGATGTGTATGTTGTCATTATGGTTGATTCTGGTTTGTTCATTATGGTTGAGGCCGTGGATGCTTAAGATATATTTATTTCTAGAACATGTCTTTAGCTTTGTTATAAATGTTATAGGAAATATATGAGATGTGGTTTATTTTATAGCATTATGAAAAAACACATGCATGGTTAAAAAAATAGGCAAAAAGGACTTGGAAAAATATAATTAATCAATAAAATGTACTACACACTATTTCAAGCTAGGAAATGTGACATAACAAGAAATGACTCAGTAAAAATAACTATGAAATGGCAACACAAGATGGTGAAAAGGAATTTGTTTTTTAAACCAATGTGAAAGATTTTTACACCAAATTAGAACAAGTAAAATCATACTAATATCACATTGGGAAGTATGAAAAACAAAGTAATAAAATGGAGGGTATGTAAAAGGGCACAAATGGTAATAAAAAAAAATTAATTAAGTCAATCGATTATACTAAATCATGCTGGGAAGTATGAAAGAAAAACAAAATTGCAAAAGATTGGTCTTAAATTGGTCATACTAATTCAAGCTAGGAAGTATGAACAATTCTAGAAATGGTTGAAATCTTACATGCACTCAGAAAATAAGAAGATAAAAAGGTGAAAGAAAAATGAAGTAAGCATAAAACATACTAAATCACTATGGGAAGCATGAAAAATGATGTGTAACTTCATAATCCGAATCTTATCTCAAATTTGACACATGTAATTTGGATGGTGACTTGGGTATTGGAAAATTTTGTGAGGAGGGATGGGTCCTATCCATGGTCTTACACTACAACTCAACAAAGAGAACACCAATGGGGTGGAATAAATAGGTAAAACTATGTAACTAAGGATGTGGGTAATAGGAAGGAAAAGATGGTAATTTGTGAGGATGGTCGGGTCCTATCCATGGTCTTACAAAACAACTCACAAATAAAATCCCAACGGGAGTGATCAATAAACAAAATAATATTTCTCAAGAATACCTTAGGCATATTATGAGAATACCTTAAGAGGAAAGAGGCATACTAAGAACATGGGAAGACACTAAGTGACTAGTGATCATTTATGTACAAAGGAAACTTGTTTTCTATAGACACAAAGCTTTGTAGGAAAATAAGTGTGCTACTAAGATAAAATCATGAAGGTAGATTGGTACAAGAAAAATAAAATGGACCTACCTTCCCATGATGTGTTCCCTATTCTTCAAGACCCCTTACAAAGTCATCGGTCTACTAAAAAGATTGGGTACTTGCTTGAGAAAGTAGGTAGCACTAAAAGATTTTTTTCAATTTTCCTCTTCTAATCTACTAGCCTACCACTCCCCAAAGGACCTCAGCTCTGTCGTGAGGCCAACTGTGGAGTTTGAGCTTTGAATAGAAGAAGGAGATGTGATTTGGATCATGTATTTTAGTGTGATTTAACTTTTGAGAATACTTTTGCCTTTTGTTTAAATGGTTTGGCTTTTAAATTTATTTTGATGTATTTTTAATATTCCTCCTTCATACAAATTTTGAATGACCAATCATGAGAGAGATAGAGATACACATGAATGATTTGTAGACTAAGGATAAAGGAATCTGAGTAACTAAAGACAAAGACTAACTAGGACACTTGGGCTTGACAATGAACTATCATTTGATCTCAAGTCTCAACCATGTATATGCTTAGTTTGTGGATAAAGGAAGAGGGAAAAAGGAGATCCAAAGTGGACTGGTAAAAGGAGATAATAACGATATAGATTTTTTGATTAACTGATCACATGGTAAAGGGAGATAATAACCAAGGGGAACATGGTTTGTATAACCAAATCACCATGATAAATTATCTGTGAAAAATAAGGATAAGAAATAAAAACAATCATAAAAATATAAGAAAGAGAGTTTTGAGAAAAACTCAAGCAAGAGAGATAAATCAATGATAAAGAAAGGTAATCATATGCAAAATGTAAATGATAAAATAAGCAAGATATAGTAAAATAAGCAAGAAATCACCATATATGATAAGGAAAAATTTGACACAGTGTCAAATGATATAATAGATGGAAAATAATATTGTATCACATGTCCAATCAAATATAAATGTGAAATCACCATGCATGTGCTCATAAATATTGGTAAATATATCCACACACATTATCCAATAAATTGAATAAGTCTCTATGAAGCTAGAGTGTATGTGCATGGAGTTGGGGGACAATTCTATGGACATTTTAAGTAACATGACTGTGTTATTTAATTAATGCAATCTCATTATTTCACTAAAGTGATTGCATTATAGAAATTATGGATTAGTAATTATCGATCCATAATGCATATGTGTTATTAAAAAACAACAATGAGTAAATTCATATAACACATAAATTTACATTTATATTATTGCATTTAATTTTTTATACTTTAAATTTATTTTAATAAATAAAAGAAATTAGGATCGCTCAGCATCTGATAGAGTTGGTCTCATAGTTACACCCCTTATGATGTAAAATGGTTTTTCAAAATCCAATCAGGGTAGTACTTAGGCATTTTTAGGGTCTAAGTATTAACCTAGGGATTTCAAGACATAAATTTTGAAATTGATATCCATTTTTAGTAAACATATAGTCATTTTTAAGGTTTTTGTGCCTTCCATATTGATTCTTGGCATTTCTAGGAGTCTTAGGTTTATCAAAATTAAAGTTTTCAAACTACTCACTTTGAAATTGATGTAAAGTGGTGTTATTGGGGTAAAATAGGTCACATTGATGATCTACACAAATCAAACAACCACATTGTGTTAATTTCACTTATTCATCATCCTTCCCTCATCCTTGATCACTTCTTACTCATGCTTCATCACCCCTAATCACTCTCTTATCATTACTCATTATCCCTAATCACTCCCTAATTGACCTTCACTATCCTAATCATCTCTAATCTCTCCCTCATGATCCCTTATTACTCCCTCATTGACCCTTACTATGCCTCATCATCCCTAATAACTCACTCCTTGTCCCTCCTTGTCCCTCATCACTCTCTCATTGACCCTTACCATCCCTCATCATCTTTAATCACTCCCTCATCATCCTTAATCACTCCCTCATTGGCTCTTACCATCACTCATCATCCCTAATCAATACCTCCTCATCCCTCATCATCTCTAATCACTCCCTTATTTACCCTCACCATTCCTCATCATTTATAATCACTCCCTCATTTCCCCTCACCATCCCTCATGATGCAAATCCTTGTTGCATACTCTACTTGTCCAAGCTCTTTGTCAATATCCACGTAGCTTTCACTTTGTATTTTCTTGCTTGATCTCTATCTTTGGACCCTTCACACATTTCAAATTCATAATTTCATTTTATTCATTTCATTTATTCTCCACCATTCTTCAAATGGTCTCACTAAACTCTTCATTTTATTCTCCTTACTCAATGCATTCAATCTCTCTGACTTTGAGACTATCCCCCTTACTATTCTTTACGCTTTATAACAACTTGATTTAAATATTGTATCTATTTCCTTAGGTTTTAATAGGGATTTAAGGATTTGACAAAATCCCTTCCACTCCTTTGAGTTATCTCTAACTTATTCTCAACCCTACTTAACTTTTCAACACAATCCTCATATCATACACTGCCTCTTACTCTATCATAGACTCTTATTTTATAGACTCAAATCATCAAATGAACCTCTTTATGGATACCCTATAATATATCCCATTTATTCAAAAAATTATAGGCTATGGTTTAACTATTTGATAACTTATTTTGGCTCTTTCTATTCTCAAATTAGGTCTTTAGGTTTCCTTCCACCCTATCTACCACATATTCCTTCCTCATCCATACTTATCCATACACAACTTAAAAACATTATATTATATTTTTGGATTTTAAACTCAAACTTTTCACCAAATTTCATGACTTATTGATATTTATAGCTCCTAAAAACTCACTTTGAAAGTAGAAACCCTAATACAGGGTTTGGACTGGTTTTGCAGACCTGAGAAGGGTCAAAATGAGATTTCAATCTTCCAAAGGAATTTCTAATGAATTTGAATATTGGATTAGGTCTTATTTGACCCTATGAACATTTTATAAGTGTTATATTTCCCTTTTTAAGCTACAATATATTGACTTAACCAAATTTGAATAGACAGTGTACTCAGTCATAGGTCTATAGTAATCCAAGAAAAGGTTATTTGTTATAATTCATTAAAAAAAAGGTTATAAATCAAAATAAAGGTTTAAAATCCTCTACAAAATGTCTACAAACTTTAAAATATCAATTTATTTCATCTATAACACTCAATTTGCTAATTTTCATGAGATACCACTACTTGACTGTATTAAGTTTCTTGATGACTACAGGACTGTGTTAGTTTTCTTTTTACTCATCTAAATATATGAAAGCTAATTTAAAGACTATAAAATTTCATGATCATATGATAATAAAATAATCAACATATAAATTTTAATGTTCACTCCAATACATGCATATACCTTCTCACATAGATGTATACTCAAAACTTTTACTCATAGAAGACAGGGTTGTGTTGTTTAACACATAATGTCCTTAGCATAATAACAACATAAAATGTTTAAATAATATTAAGTAAATATTATTCCAATTTAATAATTACCCATACATTCCAAAATCCCACAAAATATAATCTTCTCTTTCACAAGACTCTGACTTTCACGCATATTTCAAGGCAAAATTTGTAAAAGCACAAGGTATACAGTTTGTAATTTAAACATTCAAAAGATTTGAAACTCAAATGATAAATGTTATAATCACCATCAAAGAAAAGTTATTTTAAACTTACCACTCACACAAAAAACACAAATAACTTGCTACTAATCATGTTTCATGATCATGCACACTGTCAACTATCTTTACACATATTCAAGAAGATGCAGGGTCTCTTTGATTTCTTGTTTTCAAATAATCAAAACTTGTCTTTATTCACTTTTTTTGGGTTATTTATATTCATCCTTTAGAATCATACCCCATCCAACTCTCTTGAATCTGAATTTGAATACAAAATAAGACATGGAAAAGACTCTTAATATCAAATAACCATCAATTGAATTCTAATTTCTTTTGTATGTTGAGAGTGTCCTCAAATAACTCAATTACTAACATATTTCTCAAATATGAGTTTATGTATATGTGTTGTAACATCCTAAAATTCTCACTAAAGTCTAACCACACTAAATTCAACATTGTACTTCTTGAAACAAGATTGAATTCTCTATGAAAGTTCAAAAATTCAAATGAAATATTTGGTGGGAAAGTCCAATACAACTCTAATTCAAAATTGACACAAAACTAGAAACTTAGAAAGAATCTTATAGACTTATTATAACCTTTAACACCTTCTAAAGACTCTAAACATGTAAACTAGATCACTATTTATATTGGGTAGTGTTTCTCCTGCATCACCTCATCATCCCTAATCACTACTTCATCATACCTCATCATCTCTAATCACTCATCCCTCATCTCTCCTAATCACTCCCTCATTAATCCTCACCATCATTCATCAACCCTAATCACTCCCTCATCCTCCCTCACCATCCCTCATCATACCTATTTACTCCATCATCTCTACTCAATTTCTCCTCATCCCTTCTCATAATCATTCCATCCAATACTTTGATGGTGGTATTTTTTTAGAGTTTAACAAAGTTAGGAGATACAAGTGGAGAGTTGAGTGCTAGCATAAAATATAACACATAGTGATGAAAATGATGTGGAGGCAAATTTGAAACACAAATATTTAACACAAATGAAAAAATATGAGCCTATTATAAATGATGTAATTCACAATTGAAAATCCACTAGAAAAAGAGAAGCAAGTAAAACCACTATATCACCAAAAATGGGTAGTAAATACATGAGGATCACCAAGCTATGTGATTTCTTGAAACCAATAAATTATTTTTCATATGAGGACATTTTATGATCCAAATAATTATATTTAAGGCCTTATATTTGTATGTATATTGATTGACTCATCATACCAGAGAGTGAAAAATAATTTTCAAATGATTAGAATAAGTAGCCTAGAATTAGAAAGTGGTTCTTAATTCATAACTTCAATATTCAATCCAATGAAGAGTGTCACACTATGAGCTCTCTACTTTCACATCTTGAGAAGTGGGTACAAGTTATATAGCATTATAAAAAGTTATGTAGATAATATATTATGAACCCAATGATATAGTCAGTACTAAAAATATCTCTACTTCCCCTAACAAAAAATTATATGAATTAAAAATATTGTTTCATTAACAAATGTAGATCAATGGTGAGACAATACACTTCATCATTTATAATGGAAGTTAGAAGAATTTAATTTCTCCTAAATCATATTTTCAAAAAATGAAATTGAAATGTATACATCATCCATAACCATACGCTAGTGTATGGTCTAGTGTAGGCCTTGAGAAATGGATCACCCAGTAGTGTCACTTGGCGTACAAAATCAAACTTTTTAAATATGCAATCCTTTGTGACATCTCACCATTATAGGTGTGTGATGTTTTACATGTGGTCAACCATGTATTTACCATTGAACTATAGTTTATGAAGTAAATCCTTAAAATTTTGTGATAGATTGTCTGGATCTAAAATACCATATATCATAGTTAGTTTATAAGCTTTCAGTCATTAGTGTCAGGAAGTGCAAGAATATTTTTAGTTCTAGTAAGAATTATATTTTTAATGGTAAGAAGTAAATATTTAATGACATCCTTATGTCACCATATCATATTGTGGTTTATCCAATAATAACAAAGATGAAATAATTGAACCATAAACTAGATGATTACAAGGATATCTTTCAATAACCTAAATAAGTTCTTGCATACTATAAACTAAACAATACTATTGATTTGATCCCTTGACTACCTCTACCTCAAACCTATTTATACAACATATCATTTATAGATAATGAATAGATCAAGTGGTAGATCCATAAAATCATGGATAATGGACACATCATACCCAAATCATTACCTTGTAGAAACCCAATTGTGTTTGTGCCAAAGTTTTGAATCAATTAAAAAAATATTAACAAGATTAACGTGAATAACTATTATCCTCATTTAAATTGATTAGGTATTATGAGGGATGAGAAGAGAGAGATTATGCATGATGAGGTATGGTGATAATCAATGAAGGAGTGATTAGGGATGATAATCCTGAGTGATTAGAGATGATGAGAGAAAACTAATGTCAATGAAGGAGTGATTAGGGATGAGGAGGGAGTGAGTAGGGATGAGAAAGTGATTAGGTATGATGAGGGATGAGGAAAGAGTTATTAGGGATGATTAAGGATGGGTAGAGAGTGATTAAGGATGATGAGGGATAGTGAGGGTCAATGGAGGAGTGATTATGGATGATAAGAGAGTGATTAGAGATGACTAGGGATAATAAGGGTCTGTAAGGGAGTGATTAATGATAATGAGAATTGATGAGAGAGTAATTTGGGGTAATGAGGGATGAATAAGAAGTGATCAAGGATGAGGGAGGGGTGATGATCAAGTGAAATTAACATGTAAATGGGTTGTTTGATGTGTGTAGGTCATCAATATGACCTATGCTACCCCAATAACACCACTTTGCATTAATTTCAAAGTAAGTGGTTTGAAAACTTCAATTTTGACAAACTTAAGACCCCTAAAAATGCCAAGAATCAATATGAAAGTCATAAAAACCTCAAAAATGGCTATATGTTTACCAAAAATGGATATCAATTACAAAAGTTGTCCTAAAATCCCTAGGTTTAATACTTAGACCATGAAAATGCCTAAGTACTGACCTGATTGGATTTTGAAAAACTATTTCCACATCATAAGGCATGCAATTATGAGACCAACTCTATCAAATTTAAGTGACACTAATTTATTATATTTACTAAAATAAATTTAAATCTTAACATTTAGAGTAGTAAATATAACCTTATGGACAAAGTTGGCTTCACGTGCAACTCCCAAATGCTCATTTAGTTGGTTTTGAAATTAAAAAAATCAACATGTACGAGTAGTAAATATAAGCTTATAGACAAATTTGGCTTCACATGAAAGTCCTAAATACTCATGGAGTTGGTTTTGAACTTATAACAAAGCAATGTGTACGTGTTATATAACATGTACACATTGTATAATACATTATATAATGTATACATGTTATACAACACATACACATTATATAACACGTATGTGTTATTTGAATTTAAATTAAAAACTAAGCCTTTAGGCTCAAAAATAGCTTGGGACTATGCATCTATAGCCGAGATCAAGAGTTTTAGAAAAAACTAACAAATTTCAACTTCAATCATCAACTACACTATGGATTACAACATCAAAATTTGAAAAATTATTACTGTTATAATGAGCACATTTTTCTCTTTATAAATATATAATTTTTGGGCTATTTTAAGGGTTCAAACTATATTTATTTCTAACAACACCTTTTTTAGGCCACTACATGTCTCACCCATACATGCCTATTCATTTTTATCTAATTTGTTTTTCTTTGATCTAACTACAAAAATATTATATGGTAACAAACTAGGCCTAATTAACACACATTCAAAAAAAAATCAATTTTCATATTTTTTGAGGTAGTTAGGGTGGGTCACACGGATGACTGTCCATTTTTTTGTCAATTTTAGGATATACTTAATTGTAAAATTAATTAAATATATATATATATATATATATTCATCAAAAAAATATTCAAAAAAAATTTGTAACACACTAGAAGATCTTATATAAATATTCACCAAAGGGTTTCTAATAATATTTAATGATTCTCAAAAAATGGTGGGTCACATGATATGGTACAACTCAAATTTAAAAAAAAAAATAGGAGGTCCTCTTCAAATTTTAGATGTTTAACCTATTTATACTTAACCATTTAAAAAAAAATAGTTTTTGGAAACAAGACTCAAAATTCTATAATTCATGTTTTTATACCATCTTCAAATTTTGAGTGTAGCCATCTCTAATTATCTGCAAAAATTCACATTTCTAAAATTTCAAAAAAATCATGTCCATGGGTAGGCCTTTTTTTGTCCCCCAAGTTGGTGCACTTACCTTTGATACACACTACTACTAAGGTTTCATCAATCCTTAATGAATACTAGGAAAATAATTCTTTTATGATCTCCTCAACTAAAAAAATAGGAATACTCAATAGATCATGTTGAGGAGGAAAGTTAGGCAAAGGATGGTCAAAGAATACATGGGAGTGACATCTATTGGAGATGTAGGAATCATCGATAGAGAAGGATCCATGGGTGAGGGAAGGTCCAAAGGTGAAAGAATCATAGGTGTAGGCATAAAAGGTGGTGAAGGGACCATAAGATGGGATGGAACCATTAGAGGTAGAGCCATGGGAGAAGAACAAGGAGCCTTCTTGTGGGAACGACCTATGGGAGGAGTGGTAGAAGGTCCGAGAATGGCTATAAGATGATCCTTGAGATGTTTTTGTAGGATGTGAAAATGATCATTGTGATGGGTTCCACATAGATTCCATAGATAATATACCTCACCATACTTGGGTATATATTCAAGAAGTACCTTCGAGGGAGGTATGGATTTGTCTGATGATGGGGAAGAAGGATGTAAGGTATCAATATATTATCATGACTTATGATAATGGGTGTAAGAATGATTATCTATCCCATGAAAGCAACATATATGCTTGTGAGTGATTTTAATAGAAGCACTCATATAAGGAGGTAAAATAGGAGTGGAAGAAGTTGAAGAGCACTTATTGGCCCATTTGGTGGGTAGAGGAGCTATCTTAAGCAAGGGAATCAAAACATCACCAAGGGAAAGTGATGATGAATGAGGAATATAACTAGGCTCAACAAAAGGAGTGATACCATCAAAAATAGAGATAAGCTTAATAATAGTAATAATAGAAATGAGATCAACTATAATAGGAGTGAGAAGAGGATCAACTATAGTAAGCTCTACTAAGGGAGGGGAAGGATCTATAGAATGTCTAAGGAGAGTTTCACTAACCTCATGGGTAAACTAGCTATGAGGTTTCGGGTACCTAGCAAAGTAGTAAGGCTCAGTCATAACATGATTTATGAGCATAGTCCTACGTGGATCCTTAGAAACTGGAGGTGTCATCACCATCTCTACCCTATAATAAAGGGAAAAACTAAAAAAATCAAGAACTATAATTGAAGTAAAATGATGAGATGCATGAAAAGACTCAAGTAAATAAGAATGATAATAGAAAATCTTGGCATCACGGGCTTAGACAAGACCACCTAATAATGGATCATCTAAGGAATAATCATCATCATAATCCAAGGTGTGAAAATGAATGACATAGGTAGGGATAACCTTGTCATCTAATGAATCATTGTGAAAAGGAATGCCTAGTCTTGGTCAAGATTATGGAAATGTTATCGTAAGGAAGTTTGAGAGAATAAGGTTGCAAAGAAGTAGGAAGCTGTGACATGAGATGAGGTGAGAGATCAAAAAAATATATCTTTAAGTTAATCTCATTAGGCTCATCATCATTAGAATCTAAGAGATTAGGAAGAATGTTACTAATGAGCTTGGGATGCCCATTGTAACCTCAAGTTGAGTTAACAAGAAATTTTAGACACTGAGATTCATAAAATAGATTGATAGGCAAAGGTTCAAGAGTAGGAATCTTGAAGACACCATGATCTTGGAACTGTTCAAAATTTTAAGGGTTAATATCACCTTGAATCCTATAAATGGCTCCATTGTGAGGGAATTTAATGAATTGGTAGGTGGAAGAAGTAATAGCTCTAATGCATTGAGTCCATGGCCTACCAAGTAAGATGTTATAAGAAAGAGGGAAGTTAAATATCATCACCTTCACATAGATGGTAATAGGTGGGATGGTAATGGGAATCCACATGCAACATAGGGGAGCCATTTTCCTTCTATCATATCCTTGGCATGTGTTGCATGTAGACTTGAGATTACATTCAAAATATCCAAGAGTCTTAATAAAATCAAGAGAAGAAACACGTGTTAGAAACCTCATTAATTAATGCATGCTTGACTTGGATATCACTTATTTGGATGCTAATAAATAAGGGAATATCACCCACATGAAGCATAATCTTGTCAATAATCATAAAAGCTATGGGAATTTTTAAAAGAAAGAGAAGTGTCTATATTTTTGTCAACATTGATATAAATCTCTTCACATTATTGTATAATACTATCTTCAAAACCAGATAAAGTTGTCCCCATCCTACTAGGGGAGGAAGAGGGACATTCATCTTAAATAATAGTTGTATGAGGTAGTTTCTATGATGTGGGTAAGTCTTCATAAGCTCAAGAAATTGAATCTAAGATGGGAGATTAGTGAGATCCACAATGGGATCCCATTCATCATAACCCATAAGAAGGTTGTTAGATATAGGTGCATAATGGTTAAGGATGTCCTCAAAAGGAGGAGCTAAAGTACATTGAAATTTTTGTTGGTAAGAAGAATAAGAAGGTTTAGAACAAGGTTTTAAATCATGTGGAGATGAAGAAGTGGTCAGTTAAAGTTGATTTTGAGGATTGGAAGAAGAAGTGGTAGAAGAAGCTTGGTTATCACTAGTATTGGAAGATGATTGAAGAGTGGTAGAAATAGAATGGGATGTGTTATCCAAGGGAGAATCATAAATTAGATCATCAAAAGTAATAAAATCATCTTGCCTGAATTCATTTAAATGAGTTGGAGAATAATCCTGGATAACATGATATGTCTTAGATGAAGGAGGAGTGTAGATAGGTTGGGAATTAATGAAAACTACCACCCTTTGCATATTAGTCATGCTAACCACATTTTCTTCAAAAGTTGGCTCAATAATACTTTTTACATTATTGGTGGATGGGGGGGCTTGTCTTGGTTTTTTTGAATAGGTTGATGATTAGGTAAAGGATATTTATATATAGGTAAATGAGCATTTGCTTGATTTAAGGTTTGAGTTTTGTCATGTGTTTTATAGTCCTTAAAATTAATCTTATAGGCTTGTTGATGCTTACAAATAATGGAATCATGATCGAAATTAGGGCCAAGAAGAAAATCCATAGCTAAATTATGAAGGTGTCTACAAGTCTCATGAGAATGACCCCAACTAGCATGAAACCAACAAAATTTGTTATCATCATACCAGGATTTCATAGGTTGAGTAGGGTCAAACTCTCATGGAAGAGGCCTGGGTAAATGCTTAAGCAATTTAGTTGAGGATAGAGGTTTGTGAACGTTAATGTTAATGGGTGAAGAGAAATCAGGATTGGTATATTTTTGAGAAGAAGGAGCTAGTTATAAAGAAGGGTTAGGAATGACAACTTGAAAATTGTAAATGGTGTCATAAGAATTAGTAAAACCATCATTAGTGATATTGTGGTTTTTGTTTTTGAGTAAGAAATGAGGACCCACAAAAGGTTGGGTGGATCGAATTGATGCATTAGGCAAGCTTGACATTTATATTGGTCAATGGTCTCCTCCAAGGTATGTGGAGAAAGAGTGTGAACTTGATATTGAAGTTTAGGAAAGAGAGAATTTTTAAAGAGGTGATAAATATTGTCATGCACCAAGTTATGTTCACATTTATTTGACAAAGTTTTCCATCTCTTAACAAAAGTTTGAGAAGTTTCAATCTCATGTTGTTTATAATTAATGAAATGGGTCAAAGTGTTTTCAAGAAGATCATTACTTTGGAATTATTGAACTAAAGCATTTACTAAGTCCTCCAAACTAGAAATGGAATGAGCTCTAAGTTGATTTTACCAATCCAAGGCATCACCCATGAGAGTTTTGGCTAGGAGCTTGGTAGAAGCAAAGGTGTTTAATTTCCAATCCTTGTAAATATTTCCAAATGTTTTGATGTGAAGGGTAGGATTGGTTGACCCATTATAAGAAATTGTAGCTGTTATACCTCTTATATCAATGTTGGCAATTAGGGTAGTGAGAGGTTCATTTTATAGATGCTTGATGGTTTTATTGACTAAGGGAGGTTGAGGAATGAGATTGCCTTGAGAATCTCAAAGAGGAGGGGAAACATTTTGGTTATGTGTGCCCCAATCCATTGGTTTTAGGTGAGATTGAATATTAAGAAGGTGGTTTTACATTCTCATCATTTGATTTGTGTTATGCATTTGAAAGGTCTTCATTTGATTGAGATTTTGAAACAAAATTTGATGTGTTTGATTAACATTAAAATCATTATAATTAGTATTTGTGTTTGTATTAGTGGCTTGGGTACCAATATTAGTGTTGATATGAGCTTTAGAATAATTTTTAGAATGTGAGGCACTAGTGGTAAAATTTACTTGTGAAGCAAAATATGAACTAGTGAATGGTTGAGAAGAAGAATCACTAGAAACATGATTGCCTTGGGTAGCAAATAATGAACTAGTGGAAGGATTAAGGATAGTGGATCTTAGGAGAGGTCCACTAAATTTAGAACCTACCATGTTAGTTGAGATACTAGGCATGGAGGTAGAAGAGGTTAGAGAAGAAGATGTCCTAGCATAAGGAGTCAAAATTGAAGGAAGAGGTTGAGAATTAAGAAAAGTGGTACCCCAAAATATAATTGAGAATGTAGGAGTAGGTGAATGAGGATCTTCAATTTGATGACTAATCATGAGGTTATAAATGGTGGAAGGATCCTTTCCTCGATGTTGAGGAAATTCAAAAATAAAGAAAAGCATTTTAAGAGTATACTCTAACTCAAGTTGGTCTTCTAATGAGAAAAGAGGATTATGTTGCGAAGAGGTATTAGGAGGGGTACCTTAGTTCATTGTGTGAGTGGAAATATGAACATTACTAGTATCCAAAAGGGGATCCCTACTCTATTTATGGGACCCTATTAGGATTGGTAGAGTTTATCATTTTTTTTAATTGTAACTTAGTTTCATAATCCAATAGAAAGTCCATGATGAAGGGAAAATAAGAGATATGAGAAATCAAAGGACAAAGAGATGACTAAAATAGTATAGGGTTGATTGGGTTGACCTAGAATAGAAACAAGGACTGCAAAATTGTATAGGGTTGACTAGGTTGACCCATTATAGTGTATAGAAGGTAGAAAAGCTACTAGGTTGATCTAGTACATCAGATAGGTAATTCAAGAAGCCTAAAAATAGATTATGAAAATGAAATAAGATAATTTTTTAAGTAATGAAAATCAATAAATATTGAAAGGAAATAGATAGTCAATTGGATTAATGCTAGCCGGTCCAATTAAAGCACACAAAATAAAACCTTGTACTAATGCTAGATAATGCAAGTTTTTATGCACATAATTGAGCAAAGATCAAGTAATCAACTTGAAAATTAAAGATCTAACTAATTTGTCAACTTGAATGTTTGTTATATTATTAAGATATGATTTTTAATGTGATTGGAATTTGGCTATAAACAAGGTACTAGATAATAACCTAAGGATGGTTTCAAGTAGTTTGGGCTAAAAGGAGATGTAGTGGTAATGATATAGGATTGGTATTGGGGCCTATCCCCTCACTTCACACTTCACACACTATACTTTATTAGAGCATCAAGTCAACTTCCCCCTTGGTGATGAAATTCAAGTAGGTTGGCCTTGGGTAGACAAATGTTAAAGTGCTTGTTTATGTTTTTCTGATTTGGTCATGTGTGCATAAAATAGAAATAGTGAAACTAAGTGATTAATAAATAATTCCCTAATTAAATTATGTGAGCTATTCTAAACATGCAAGCAACATGAAAATAAATGTTTGAGCTAATTACTAATAGATATTATTTTAATTCCAAATTTAAACAAGGTATAGTGTTGACACTATATGCATAAAAAATATAATAGGGTTGACAAGTTTTAACTTATATTGCGTAAGCAAGTTCTGAAAATGTACAGGGTTGGCAGGGTCAACCTAGTTATTTCAGACAACACACAAAACATAGAACTAGGTCGGTTGTGTCGATTTAGTTGACTATGCAAGGGCAGTTTTAAAGACTATAAACTATAAAAGTAAAGATATAAAATAAATAAAAAGAGAGGTATAAAGTAACCTTAGAGGATCATAGATGAAATGAAGGAAGATTATTGATGAAGAACCTTGAATTATGCTTGAAAAACTTTCAAACTAGGTTGACAGGGTCGATCAAAATGTGTAGGAACTTATTGTAGAGTGGTGAAATTGTAAAGGGTCGATTGGGTCAACCTAGTAAGATGAACTAGGTTTCTAAAAAGCTAGAAACTATACTGGGTCAACTGGGTCGATCGAGTTGCTTGTTCTTGGAAACTTGTGCATAGAGAAAAATAGATAGGTTGACAGGATTGATCTAGTACGTCAAAATATATGATAAAAATGATGATCAAAAGAATGAAATAAGTGAAATAAATCCTAAAAAGGTTAGTTTCACATTAGGTTATCTAGAATTTAATATGAAGGTGAAGCCAAAGTGAATGCTAATACTAATAAGAAAAGAAACAAAAATGGAAATGTGAAGACAATCTAACCAGTGATGGGATAGGATTCATGTTGGTTTCACCAAAATGTATGCAATCAGAAATGCATCATGTCTATAAATCAATCTTGACTTGGAAAAGATAGAGCATACCTACACTTCTAATTTGGATACATTTGTTAAGTTAAATCATGACAAAAATGGGGATCCACTAGACCCAATTAGGGGATCACTTATCAAAACATATCATGCTAGGAAGTGTTCTAAAGCCTACATTCTAAAACAATCGCACAACAACCCTAATGGAGTCCTAAGGTTTAAAGTATTTCACTTATTCTAATAATAAGAAAGTAAATCTAAACTAGTGCACACCAAAGCTTAGGGCACAAAGTGGGGGTTAGAAACAACAAAACAACTAACATAAACATATATTAGAAGACATATACTCACATCAATGTATACAAAATATTAATGCATGGGAGAAGAATATAAATGCATTATCTATCTACTCTTACAAATGATAAATAAAGTTAGGAATACTTACCTTTGAAGATGAACCAACTGAGCCTCAATCTCTCCCTTGGCTAAGGTGATTTTTAAGAGATTGTTGTGGTATGTAAGGACAATAAAGATAAATCAGCTCTAGGCTAGATAACCTATCTAAGAATCCAAAAGACTTTTCCATAAGACAAGATATATATATCCATAGAAGTTATGGAACCCTAAGCTTTATTCCTCAAGTATAATGGTCAATAAGTAGATGTTTACCCACACTTATTCGTTATTAATTCTTCTCTTATGAAATGGTGGGAAATGAACTTGTATATATAGGTGGATCTTGCCCTAAATCCTCCCATAAATGTCAGTTGTGCAGGGTCAACCCAATGTATTTTTAGGGATAAATCACTAAGTTTGAGCTAATTTGGCCGAAAGGCTAACAAGCTAAGAAAGTGAAAAATACCCCTAAACTATACTAGGTCGACCCAATTGACCTAGTACATCCAACTATCCAAAAGGGTGTTAAGGCAAGAAAAGGAGGTATGGAAAGAGGAAAAGACTAGAATAGGTAGGACTTAGAAGAATAATATTATGGTAAATGGTTTTAGGAGTCAAGTGTGTAGATGGTAAGTGGAAAAAGGGACAACAATCTTATGAAGCACTGATGGTCTACCCACCCCTTTCTAGGTTCACCCCTTAAGGTGTGCACTTAGAGATATTGAGAATCGATAGGTTCTTGTAAGATATAAAGTGTCAGTAATCAATAAAAGTTTGAAAATATTATGTGTATACAGGTTATGAAAAAGATAATGAAGTGGTCAATAGAGATACTCATGAGAAAGAAAAGGCATAAGATGGATACCTTGAGGAAAGAGAAGGTAAAGAGAAGTGCCCATGGAGGATTTAGGACACGTACGTTGCTAAATGATCGATATGAAGAAGAAGAGGTGAAAATATTTCTCATTGGGGAGAACATGAAGAAAGATGAGAGAGATGTGCCAAAGGAATCTCTTGAAGAAGAAAGTAAGAAGAAGAGGAGAGTGTCCATGAAGAAGGAAATCAAAGGGGCATTGTGGTCTCTTAATCTATTATCTAACACTATATTTGAGTGTATATATGCAAGTATGAATACATTCATGAGAAACATTTTGACAAGAAGTGAGACAAGAAAAGTACCCATGCACAAAATTGAGTGTGCAGACAAGAAAAAATAAGTTAATGCTATCCATGAAGGGGAAAAGCATTGTGAAAATTTCAAAAATGAAGAAGATGATAGTGTGAAATATTTCCAACTAGTCCATGAAGAAATAGAAGCTGAAGTGGTATTCTTTGATGCCTTGGAGAGCATAGAGGAGAAAGGAGTGAATGTTAAACATATGAGAGAGTTTTTCAAGAAAAATAATATGGAGAAAAATCCAAGCAAGCTACAACCTATTGAGATGGAATATGATAGTTCAAATTTTGTTATTGATAATGCAAATGCTAATGACAAGGTGTATAGACAAGTTCATATGAATAAGGATCCTACAAAGTTGCAAAAAGGTCATAGACATAGGATGCCATTATGGATGAAACAACTAGTTACAGAGGTAAGATTAGAATGTCTTCATAAAAGTGAGTCATATGGTATAAGAACAAGCAAAGGACCAGCAAAGAAGTTAAGAACATTTTAGTGTGAACAAATAGGTCAATGGAGCCTAAAGTAAGCTAAATACATTCAAAATCAAGTGTGGGTCCCCAAAGGAAAAAGGGAAGTAGGAAAGGATGTTTTAATAAGTCATGATGAATAAGACATGCCCCTAGGGAGTCCAAGAGAAAATAAATTTAAGGATATTATTGGTAATGACATGCATCATAAAGAATTGAATGATTTATTGGTTAGAGAGGATGTGAAATGGCAGAATATGTTTGTAAATACTAATGTGCAGTTGGTAAAATATATTTAGTTGATATCTATATATGAAAACATTGATAGTGAGTTTTTAAGGCAAGAAAAAACATTTGAAGGACATAAGGTTGATAAGGAGTAGCTTGGACTTGAAGAGAGAAAATAAGAGCCAATATGGCAAACAATGCCTAGACTTGATTAGGAAAGAGAATAACTAGAATATATCTCTTGGAGATAGGAGATAGATTTCATATATGAGATATTAAATCCATCAAATTAGATAATTACAGTAGGTACTTGGTCTGATTTGAAGGTAATCAAGGATAGACAAGAAAATCATAAAGGTGGTCCTGAAGAAGAGGTATTAATGTACCAAGAAAGAAGATATGGAATAATTAATGATGAATAATGTAAGGCTATTTAAATAAGCAAATATATGAGGAGACTTAAAATTGGAGAAAGACAAAGTACAGGTATGGAAAAGGAGCATGAGAAAAGCATAGAGGTACATTGGCAAAAAATGTCTCCAAAGAATCAACAAATAGACAAAGATAAGCCAAGCCAAGAGAAAGTATATGCATCTAAGATGAATATAGAAAATCAAGAGGCATATGGAGTGAAGGAAAATAATTTGGAGGCCATGGAGAATGAATCAGAATAGGACATAGATAAGCTTATACAGTACATGAGGTTTGAGGAAGACTTCTTCATAAGGCAAGGCAAGATGAAGAGTAAAAGGGAAAAAGTAAGAATATAGTTGGATGCAGTCAAAGGAGATAAGAAAAAAGGAAAGAGAGGCCAAATGTGAGAGAATATCATAAATTGGAAATCATGGAAGAAATACAACCAAACTATTTGAGTTGTAGCTTAAATCTTTCCCTCAAAGGAAGTATTATGCAAGGGCATCAAAAAAAATATACAAATTTGTATATGAGTAGGTTTTTAGGCATGTTATTCATGTGTGTTGGATCTCATAATATCCTTTGGAAGGTATTTTAGTGGTTGAAAGAGTCTCTAGGTGTCCTTTAGTATCCCATTGGCATTTTCCCACCAAAAAGAGCTAATTTGAATATTTGAATAGTGAAAGAGAGTTTGAGAGTGTCTTAAAGGTTGCCATAAATTTTAAGGTTGGTAATATGTTAGTGTGAGGTCCTAAATATATATAATAGTGTAATAGGAGGTATTATTCATACATGTCATGAGGATAATGACATAGATCAAGATTCTTGAATGTATTAAACACATAATGGTAGTTATCATAAAAGTAAGGTAGTTTATCTTGTCTTGAGAAAAATATTGTAATGATTTATTGATATTATAAATATGGTATAATCATTAAGAGATTAATTTAGATATTGGTAAGAGGTATAGATATGGAGGAGAATGAATAAATGAGTGAAAAAGAGAAGATCATTGTATTTTGTCCATGGTGACAGAGTTAACAGTGTAAAAGAAATGGAATTAATAAAAGTGAGCATGTTTGAAATATATATCTCTATATTTTCCTATTTATATCCTTTTATGAATGTACTTGATGTGTCTAAATACTCTAAGCCCTTGGAACAATATATTGTAACTTTAGTTTGCAAAATATTGTGTCTTAATGATTTGTGAGAAGAATTATGTGTAGTTTCATTAAGTTTGAGAGAATAGTATAAAAGGAACCCTATCAAGTAAGGTATTGTGAGTATGAGGGTGATCCTAGGATTAAAACCATCTATGTCTACTGTCTTAATGCATATATGGTTGTGATTTATTCTAATGAGAATAGGGGTTCAAGATGGTAGTATTTGAGGACTCTATCCACAAGAGATAGTCAAGAAACTTGTGTGTAGTCTTATTAACAAATACCATATGTGGATGGAAGTTGTAGTAGTGTAAATATGTTAGAGAGATCCAATATAATGTAATAGGATATTTTTTTAAGGATTAAAAACTTTAGGTAAAGTAAAAGTGTGAAATGGAAACCTATAGTAACTTTCCCAGTCTGATTGTGTCTATAAAACTCTATAGAATCATTGATTTGATTGAGTTTAGAATTTTTAAAGTTAGGATAGGGGTTGAATTAGTTGATAATATATAATAAATACCTTATCTATGTCTTTTAAAGGTTTGAGAGAAAGAAATATTCAAAAAAACCAAGTTTGAAGCATCTTAGGGTAGTGGCAAACTATGTAACCCTAGATTAGGGTTAGAATAAGAAAAGGCCAATGTAAAGAGTTTGAACCATTGAAAAGGAATAAAACTTGGTAGTTTGATGTATTAGGAAAATTTTCAAATTATTTTGGTGATTTTTCACCTATACGGTATATATATTGCAGACTGTGTTTTAATTAGGCTTAGAGACCTAATGGGGTTAGTAGGGGTATTGAGAAAGTGGAGATGAACAAAGAATTGAGAAGTGAAACTTGGTAATAAGGTGTATGGGAGAAAAGGGTACTATAATGTGTGATTAATTTGTATGTAAGCTCTATATCTAAGTAAAACTAAGGAGATTTGTCCTTTAGGAGGCTAAATTGGCAAAATAGTTGCAAAGGAAAGGGCATCTACATAAGGAGTTAAGGCATTAAACTTCTTGGAAAGTAGTAAGGAGATAGAGGGTACCCAAATATTGGATTATATCTTATGGATTAATGATATATTTTTCAAATTAATGAGATTTTTTGAGAAAAAGGCTACAAGGAGGAGAGATTGACTATGATCTTGAGGAGTATATAAGAGGGTGAGTCAAAGTTTGAGATGGGTTAAATCAAGTATGTTATGCCCTAGAGAGGTTATCCATGATGAAATATTATATGTATGAGTTCTAGAATAATAATGGAGATTTTGATCCTTGATTATGAACTCTTATGGAGCTAGTGAGTGAGTATCATTCAAAGAGATTAATTAATGAATGAGATGAGATGAATGTATGAGTGAAAGGATGTTTAAGAGTCTAAGGATAGAGAGGAATGATTCAAAGGTGCTTGGGGAATAAATTTATGCATGAGGAGGCTATTAATCTTAGTGAAGAGTGAAAGAGATACAAAAGGAATTGAGACAAGAGAGTGAGGTGTCTTAAAAATGAGGCTATCAAGTGATGGATAAGGAGTTGCAGGCCTAGGTTCTACATCATTTTCCAACATTAGAATATGTTTTTAAATACCCAATCATCATTTTAAAATGTCCAAATAAAATATAATGAAGATGTTAAAGGTAAATAATGGTGGGAAATGCTTTGGTACATTTTTTCACCTTTGTACAAGTTAGGGAAAGCTCCATAAACACCTAGTTCATCATCTCTAACAATTCAAAAAGGTAAAATAGGTAGTTTCTTGAAAAACTTAGGCCTATGAGGTCTCTTTGTAAATTTTTATTTTGAGGATCAACTTAAAATCCTATCTAAGGCTCATATAAGATCCCTTAGACCTAAATTCATGCAAATGAATATGATTTAGATCTAAACAAGGCAAAAACCTATACCATTTATGCATTGGGTTCACAGCTCTACTTGGCAAGCTCAAAAAGCTCACCAGTTTGAGGATAGTTCATAGAGGGGAGAGAGAGTTGGATCCAAATATCTTAAAAAATAAGGGGTTCCTAATGCCCTTATATTTTTGGTGTTAGTTTTTTGATCAAACCCATTAGCTTTATGAATAATCACTAAGAAGTTAAGGTGCAAAAAGGTGATTTCAAACCCAACAGGTTCAATTTTCAATGGTTTTAGGGCATTTTTGAGCTTATTGTTGAAAATTAACGAATGTGTGAGAACATGTAATAATATATTATCCTTCTCAAACCACTTTATAGTATCTAATTTTCATGTAACAATATCAAATGATCAAAATATCCATTTTGAATGAGTTATAGACTTAGATGACAAGCTATGTGTAGGGTTTTGATTGCTTTTAATGTTCTCTCACCTCAAGTGTACTTTAAGAAAATTATATCAACCCATAACACTCTTTATATCATCTCATTATGTTTAATTACACCTTCCAAAAGGTTCTCTTTCACTCACATAGACTCACATCCATCATCAAAGATACTCTAATAGGCTTATTTGCAAGAAACAAGAAATGAATATCCAAACACCTTGAGACATTTGTTGAACATCTAGATGTTTTATAAATGGTGAGGAGTCTCAGTCAATTAGTCCAATATAATCATCAAAGGGTAAATTTAGACATCAAACCTAAAGAGAGATTGGATTTAATGTTCTTCAACAAGCTTGCAAGTATGAAGGAATGGACATAGCCTTGTGATCAAGGAATAAATTTCTAAGGAATTTTAAAAAAATGATGATGATAAAAAAGTTTAATATAACTTTATGTGTCCATAGGATATCATCCAAGTAATTATAAACAATCATGATGTGAAATAAGAAGGTGCTTTAGGCCTAAAACAAATATCTACATGTCTGCCTACAAGTTGAGATGAACTAGAGTAAAGACGGTAGGTTTTGTGATGAATATAGAGTTATAAAATGTTATAAAAGGTATGAGATACCTAATAGTAAATATTTATAATTTTTATATGATATTATAAGAAAAGATATCACTAGAATGGCCAAGTAATTTGAAAGAAGCACTACAAGCTTGTCCTGAGAAAGTAGACAGAGAATGACAAGTTTTGCATGAAATTTGGGTTATGAAGTTAAAATAGAGTGTAGAGGAATAATAAAAAAATTTAATAAGTATTAAAACCCTTTTTTTGAATACAATATTACAAAACATCAAGATTTTTGAATTGGAGAGTGTCCTAGGCCTATTGAAGGCCTAAGAGAGCAATAGTGCTCTTGGGCTCATCTTGGAGAAACCAATATGAGATTGGTTTCTCATATCTAAAAATGGTTCAAGCATGTAATTTGAATTTAATTTATGTCACACCCTAATTGATATGTTCCATTGATGAAGACACCTAGTTGTGTACACTCAGTCATGGGAGAAATGAACATCTTTCAAGTGGGTTGTGTACATCAAGGTGAAGACAAAGTGAGTTGGTCAAGTCCATTTGTATAACTCAGGGCATATAGATATAGTCATGAATAATTATATACATGGTTTAAAATATTAAAATTTTCCAAATAGGCTTAGAGAGGACAAAACAAAAGTGGCAGTTTTAGGCCTAATAGTCACCTATAGGCCTGTCATAGGTAGATGAGAGAGAAAGGGCATACTTGTAATGGATAGGAAGGATTAAGATTTTTTTAGAGGTAAGATATGGTATGATTAAACTATTAATCCTTAAAAATATCACATGTAATTCCAAAACCAACTCAAGAGGACTCATTCTCAAGGTGTTGCAGTCAAGAAGCATAAATAGTCACCTACAAGCCTGCTCATGAAATATGAGGAATTTGTGAAATTTTTAAACAAAATTTGAAGAATGAAAAATTATAAGAGGTGAAGATGACCTTTTTTTAAAATCATATAAGTTTTTATCTCATTGTAATATTTAAAATGTGATAAATAAGGGCTACTAGGGTCACTTTAATAGGATTGTTCTCAAACCCTAACAAAGGCCTAGTGTAAGTTTTAATGAGTTGAAAGGGTAAGTTTATTTAGGGTATCACTTACACACCTCATGTGATGTTTTGAATACCTCTAGGATGTGTTTCCAACTCAAATAAAACAATTTCATGACCTATTCTACCAATTTAACTCTAGTGAGCTCATATACAAGTTTGTCTTGTCTAATAAGCCCAACTTCATCATGTGGGAACTCACATATACAAATCTATCTTGTCTAATGAAATGATTGGAAAAAAATGAATATTTGAGGAGTTATTAAGGTCTCCCTAATTAAAACTAGTGGCATTGGTTTGGATATCAAATATCTATTCTTTATGAATAATCCTTAACAAGCTAAGACCCTAAAACCCCTCTAAAGACTTGATGAAGAAGATCAGCTCTGAAAGTGCCTGTTAGCCAATTTTTGGCCTACATAGCAAAATTTATTGAATGAAATGAAGTGTCCTAAAGATCAAGTATAGAGAAGGTTCTTGAGAAATTTTCATCGTGGTCAAAACAATTGAAGGTCATGGAACAAAGTCTGCAAAAGCTTCAGGTTTTCATAATTCATTTGAGCCTTCAAAGATTCAACAATGGTTCAAGTGCAAGTTTAGAAAAGCCTAAGAGATTTCAAAAATCTAAGTTCAAAACCATTATTTCACTATAAGTCCTTACTTGGGACATTTGTTAGATTTTTTTGCTAATTGTTACTATTTATTTTAAGGGTAATTATTTTGGGTTTTTTGGATAAGTGTTGAAGATTATTCTAATACAAAAAGCTTGAAGAAAAAATTCTTTTGAACATTTTATCCATGGGAAAAGATAAGTACTAATTATTTTGGGGAAAATCCCACAACAATTTCCCCAAAGACAATTCTTTTGGGAAAAGTGGCTATAGCAAAGTTCCTGAAGATTTATTTCCTTCAAACATTTTGTTCAAAACAAAAATCTTGAAGTCATTTCCATCAAACAAATTATCTGAGACAAAGTTTCCATAGACAATTATTTTAGGAGAAAATCCCATAATAACTTCTTGAGGACATAAAATCTAAATACAAAAGGTCCATGAGAAAAGGTCTAAAACACAAAGTCTGAAAGAATTGTTTATTGTGGGGAAAATGTATGATAAGCAGATCTAACAATTTGCACAGTGTCAAATTCAAGCACAAAAAATGACTGTTGGTTTTTAAATATGCAAATATGGACATGAAAACATCATTGATGGGCATGTAAGTGTCAAAGTTCAATCTCAACAGTCATCCATTGGGGTCTAAAGATTGATTATCATGTAAACATCAAATATGTTCATGTAGACGTTAAATCATGGGCACATAAACATCAAATTCAAGCCACAAAAAATAATTATTGAAGTTCAAATATCTCATAGATGATTACATAGTGTCAAATATTTTCATGTAGATGTAAAATATGGGCATGAAAATGTCAAATTTGAGCTTCATAAAGTAACCATTTGGGTTCAAATTTCCTTAAAAGGTTTTAAATTGATCAAGATATAACAGTCTACATGAGCTCGCATATCGATAAGTAGATCTAATGATTTGTGTTGAGGTTAAACTATTAGAAAGGTCCTTGGGTTAAAACCCCCTAAAGAGATATAATTTGGACAAGATCCAATGGTGCAAGTTCATCAAGCATAGATCTAATAGTGCAAGCTTGACTGATATAAATGTGGGCCCAATGAGATCTATGGTACACATTAACTCTTATATCTTTATCTAACAATGTGAGATCAATTCAACATGTCAAAGGATCTTGGCTAATAAGAAATCAAGGGTCTCACATGCATTCATACATCTAGATCTAACAGTATGAGTAGAGTCAACATGTCACTATATCTATGGGACCAATAATAATAAAGATAGTTGGGCATAATGTAAATGGTTTGAGTTGGCAATCAATAACCAATTAACAAAGGATAAATTTGAAGAGCTTCCAATGGAGGTTGATGAACCAATTTTTTGACCTAGGTAAATAAAATATTAAGGAACCATGTCACCATTAGAACTTGGTCAACAACAGACATAGTCATACACGCAAGATGGTTAAGGATAAGGCTCTGTCATCATTAAAGTTTAAACAGGACCTTTGGTCAATAATTTATAACTTTTCAACCCTATTATAGGGTCATTATATTGGCATGATCATTGATTTTAGATGGAGGATACTCATATATAATATCTTCTCATCTCTCATAGGGTTTAGATGCATAATAGGTCTCTTAAGGTTTAATACAAATATCAAAGATGGATTAGACAAGACCAAGCAGTTTATAGGTTTCCATGGATATTTTGACTATGTGAAAACCAATAATTTGATTGGTTTTCATATATAATGGACCCATGTTCAATATTGGAGAAAATATAGACATAAACATGATCATGGAGAGGTGGCTCGACTATCATTAGGGCCACATTTTCAATAAATAGGTACTAATGGCCATCTAAAGCAAATGTGGCATAATTCTAATAGTTCTAAAGTATGAGAAGTTGATCCTCATTAGCAAATTCGATAGATAATGACATGCATTTCTAAGAAGTACACTTTGTGGATGGATAAAGACAACAAGCATTCAATTATTTTATAGAGTGTATTCTTTCTTGATAAGATCATGAATTGGCATCCTCAAATTGGTGCTAATCCATCAAAAGTGGTTGGACCTATTTCAATGCACAAATATCTCTCTCTTTCCCTTTTATATAAATAAAGGCTTCCAAGCCTTGAAATGGATACCTCTTTTTGGTATGAAAAACCTCTATCGATATTTGTACTATAACACCTATTTCATGCAATAAAAGACTAAATTCCTCCATTTTGCAACTAAATTAAAGTGTGTCGTATGAGTTCATTGATTGGTTAAGTGAATGTATGTTTTCCTTGCCTCTATCTAAAATTTATCACCTTCATGAACTCCTTTGGCATCCTCATAGGTCATTCTAAGTGAAATATATAGTTTGTTGGTCAGTTTTGAAAGTGGATAACTACCCTCCCATAATAAATTAATAGTTGGTTCATGCCTTTTTATGAAATACTAAGGTGTGTGATTTTATGTAGTCTTGAATGTATCCTATAGTGTGTCTTGTGTGAGTTTTATTGATGAAATCATTGGTTCATCACCTCTTTTTACATGCTTTCATAAGTTATTTTTAAAATCTCTCTCTTTTCCAAGAAAATGCTAGTTTAGATTTAGTATAGGTGATAGATCCAAAAGGAAGTTGGCCTTCTCTGGAGCTCTAATCCATTATTAGGATACTCATAACCAAGGATCAGTCCCATGTTGGACTAGATTTGAGTAAGAAGACCTGAATAATCCCCTTCTTAGCTAGGGTATGAATTTAGAACACCAACAATGCCCAAAATGGATTGAGATGGCTTCAAAACTACTCAAATGTTCTCTATACTTCTCCTAGGCATCTGATGGAATAGAAAATTGGCACGTGTGGGAGGAAATGTTTAGAAGAATGGCTTGGGAAGCTCCTTTTTGGGCATATTTATAGGATTTTAGAGTTAACAAATCCTCCTAACTATTTGCAGAGGTTTCTTGAGCCAAGGAAGATGTGTTATGAAAGGATCTTGTAGATGGAGTTCTTTTTAGAAAGGATATTAATGGGATGCTATTGAGATGTGTTGAACCTAATTAGATTGAAAGGTTTTGGAACAATTTCATGATGGGTCTATAGGAGGTCACTTATTACCCAAGACCACAAGAACAAAAATAATGAGGGTTGGTTATTATTGGCCTAGATTGTTTAAATACTCTTATGTTTGGGTAAGGAGGTGTCAAAAGTGTGTATTTTTCATAGGTAAACAAAAGGTTTTAGACCTCCCTCTCAATAATATTCAAGTTGAATAGCCATTCATGCAATGGGGTCTTGATTTTATTGGCATGATAAACCCCCTTCAAGTGTTGGCCATAAATGGGTGCTTACAGCCATTGACTATTTCACAAGGTGGGTGGAATCAATAGCTCTTATGGAGGCTAATGAAAATTTAGTTCTTTAAATAATAATTTATGATAATGTAATGGCATTTAGTGGTGTAAGTATAATTGAGTGGGCTCTCAAGCATGGCATCTATATAAGATCTTATTTTCACTAATATCCTTAAAGGAATGGGCTATCTAAGTCCACCAATAAAAATTTGATGAGAATCATTAAGAAGAAAATAGAAGACAATCAAAGAACTTGGTACACCAAGTTGAGGACAACCTTATGGGCTGATAGAATCACTCCCAAGAGGGATATTAGTAACACACCCTACATGTTTATTTATGGGAAAGAGGCCAAACTACCTATTTCTCTTGAATTACCAGCCCTAGGGTTAGCTCATCAAATTGAGATGATGGAGAGTGATCCCATGGAAATAAGGTTGACAGAGTTGATGGCCTTATAGGAGATAAGAAATCATGTTATGCATACCATGGAGTGCCATCAAGCCCAATTGAATAAGACCTTTGATAGGAGGGTTGTTTCAAGAGCATATCAATAATGAGATCTTGTATTGAAGTGGGATGAAGATAGGGCCAAACCTGGTAAGCATAACAAGTTTGATACATTATGGAGTGGGCCCTATGTTATCATTGGTTGAAAAGAACATAATGACTTTTAGCTTGCAAAGTTGGATGGAGAGGATTTGATTATCCTAGTCAATGGGACACATTTGAAACCATGATACTAAGGTCATTTTTGTATCTTTGTACATAGTAGAGTAAGTCTTTATTTTCTCTAAGTGCTTAGAGTAAAAGTTATTTGTTTTCTTTCTAGTTTTGTCCTTCTTCCAAGTGTCTTATGACACATGTGTGTATGTGTCTTGAGTTTTATTTCAATTTTTAGTTTGTTTCAAATCATATATCAAGATCACATTTTAGTTTTACTTCAAGTCAATTAATATTCATGACCTCATAGCCCAATGGATTGTCAAGGCCACTAGTCTATATGCATAGAAATCAAGCAATACCAATAGGCATCCAAAGATGCTACCTAAAGTTGGACACCATTGGTGAGTGTCATTCAAAATTTTAGTCACCATGATCTCACTTTGGTGATAGCCATCATAAGGGTCTTATCTTAGTCATGGTTCATCTCAAGGTGATAGGATTTGTTTTGTTCTTAGTAGTCTTTAGAGTCTCTTAAGATGGTCTAGTCAGAAGCAAAGTTAAGTCATCTAGTCTAGCCATCAAAGTCAATTAATGTGGCCATTTTCAATGTGTTTATCATAGATTACAGTATATTTGACAAAGTTAAGGTTTGAGTATGAATTCAATGTAAATCTTGAATCATAGTCAAGGAAAAGACTGGTGATCCTCCAGGAAGAATTTTGTTTCAAGTTGAGCAAGTAGACCAAGGAGCAGAACTAGTAAGTTAATAACATTATAATTTTAATACTTTTGGAGAAGTTAAGGTATGTTTAGAAACTTCAAGGGTTTTTTTATTCTGTATTGTTGTAATATGAATTTTTGAGAAAAGGTTAAGAGTGAATGTCTATATAATTAAATATGGGTCTTTCCTATCATTTAACACTTGTGGAATGTCATGAAATATGTACTTGGTCATACATCTTGCTCAAAATGGTTTAAGACTACTTTTCCAACATTGAAATATCTTTATAACTGCCCAATCATAATTTTCAAATGTCCAAATATGATATAATGAAGAGGTATCAGGGAAATAAAGGTAGGAAATACTTTGGAACCTTGATCCAAATTTTTACAAGTCAGGGAAAGCTTCATAATCACCTGGTTCATCATCTCTAATAGTTCAAGAAGGCATAATAGGTAGTTTATTAAAGAAAATAAGCTTGTGGAGGTCTTTTCAAAGATTTATTATGAGGATCAACTTCATAGACTCTCCAAGGCTCCTCCCAAATCCTTTAGACCCAATACATGCAAATGAAGTTGTAGAGCTAAACAAGGCAAAAATCTAATCCATTTCTCCATCAGGTTCACAAGTCTGCTTGGCAAGCTCAAAAAAGTCACTAATTTGAGGATAGTTTATGGAAGAGAGAGATTTGAATCTAAATCTCTTGGGAAAGGAAGGGAACCCTAATTACCTTATAGTTTTTGGCTTTAGTTGTTTGATCAATCCCCTTAAATTTATGAACAATCGCTCAAAAGTTAAGGTGCAAAAAGGTGACTTCAAACCCAACAAGCTTGATTTTAAATGGTTTTAGGGCATTTGTGAGATAATTTTTGAAAATTAATGAATGTGTGAGAACATGAAAGACTATATTATACTTCTCACACCACTTTATAATATCTACTTGGCATGTGCCAACATCAAAAGATTAAAACCTCCATTTTGAATGAGTTACAGACCTAGATGAAAAGCTACAAGCATGATTTTTATTGGTTTGAATGTTCTCTTACCTCAATTGGTATTTAAAAATCTTATATAAACCCATAAAACTCATTATATCAGCTCTTAAAGTATATTTACACCTTTAAAAATGTTCTCTTGCACTCACATAAACTCACATCCATCATCAAAGAGACTCTAACAAGCCTATTGGTAGGAAACAAGAAATGAATCTCCAAACACCTTAAGAAGTTTATTGGCCATATATGTGTTTTATAAATGGTTATTAGTCTCAATAAAGTAGTCAAATATCATCATAAAATGGGAAAGGATAGACAACATACCTACATAGAGGTTATCCTTAATGCTCTTCAAAAAGATTGCAAGTATGAAGGAATGGACATAGGTCTATGATCAAGAAACAAGTTTCCAAGGAATTTTGAAATAGTGATGATAATAATCAAGTTTAATATACCTTTATTTTTCCTTAGGATATTATAAAAACTAAGCAATAATGAGGTGAAATAAGAAGGTGATTTAGGCCCAAAATAGTCATCTACGAGACTGTCTACAAGTTGAGATGAACTAGACTAAAGGAGGTAGGTTTTATGATGAATAAAGAGTTTTAAAATGTTTTAAATACATCATAGTAAATATTTATAATTTTTAGATTCTATGAGAAGAAAAGAGAGCACTAGAATGGCCAAGTCATGGAAAAGAAGCACCTACAGGCTTGTGCTATGAAAGTAGAGAAAGAATGGAAAGTTTTGCATGAAGTCTAGGTTGTGAAGTTAAAATAGAGTGTAGAGGAATAATTAAAAAGTTTTAAAAATGATGACAAACCTTTTCTAAAAATAATATTATAAAACATCAAACTTCTTGAATTAAAGTGTGTCATATGCCTATTAAAGACCTAATAGAGCAATAATGCTCTTGGGATCATCTTGGAGAAACCAATATGAAATTGGTTTATCATATATTCAAATGGTTCAAGAATTTACCTTTAATTTAATTGATATCACACACTAATTGATATGTTACATTGATGAATACACCTATTTGTGTATAATTAGTCATGGGAGAAATGAATATCTTGCAAGTGTGTTGTGTACATCAGGGTGAAGACCAAATGAGTGAGTCAAGTCCATTTACATGACTTAGAGCATATAAATATGGTAATGAATCATGATATACAATTTTTACAATGTTACAATCAACCAAATAGGCTTTAGAGAGGACATAACACAAGAAGTGGTAGTTTTAGACCTAATATTCACCTACAGGCCTACAATATGTAGATGAGAGCTAATGGGCATACTTGTGATGTATGTGAAGTGATAATAAGTTTTCAAAGGTAATATGTAGTATGAATAAACTATCCATTCTTACCAAGATCACATATAATTCTAAAACCAACTCAAGAGGACTAATTCTCAAGGTGTTATAGTCAAGAATCCTAAACAGTCACCTACAGGCCTGCTCATGAAATATGAGGAATTTGTGCAAGTTTTAGAATTTTTTTGAAGAATAAAAACTTATAGGAGGTGAAGAGGACCTTGGTGGAAAATAATATAAGTTTTTAACTCATTTAAAGATGGATAAAGTGTTAAATAAGGACTGTTGGGGTCACTTCAATAGGACTATTCTCAAACCCTAAAAAAGGCCTAATGTAAGTTCTAATGATTTGAAAGGGTTATTTTAATTATGGGATAACATGCACACCTCATGTGATATTTTTTATACCTCTTGTAGGTGTTTATAACTCAAAACAAACACTTTCATGACCTATTCTACCAAATTAACCTTCTTGAGCTCATCTATAAGTATGTCTTAATGAACTACATGGGTACAAATAGATATTAGAGGAGTTAGTAAGGTATAAATAATCAAAACTAGTGACATTGATTTTTATATCAAATGTTTTTTCTTTATGAACAATCCTTAACAAGCTAAGACCCTAAAACCCTACTAAAACCCCTCTAAAGGCTTGATGAAGAAGATCAGCTCTTAAAGTGCCCAAAATGGATTGAGATGGATTCAAAACTACTTGAATGCTATATATGAATATCCTAAGCAGTTATGGAGTAGAAAATTGTCATGTGTGGGGGGAAATATATGGAATAATGGCCTAGGGAACTCCTTTTTGGGCCTAGTTGTAGGATTTTGGAGTCAACAAGTCCTAACTATTTGTAGAGGTTCCTTGAGCCAAGGCAGAGGTTTTATAATCCTTCAAAAGTCATCCGAGAAGTTTCTATAGTGATAAGATAGGTTGAGAGTATTTGATAGGCTTAAATGAAGAAATATGACCAATATGACATTAAGAAGGTAAAGTGTAGACTTGTTTCAAGGTCTTGAGACTCAAAAGACCTTTAAAACATCTTAGTGAGAACCTAGTACTATCTATGGAAATTTTAATGGATGATGAGATAGAGATAATAAACCCTTATCCCTCAAGTCTAATTAAATTTTATATGTCATTAAGGTCTTTTTCTATCTTCTTGTCACATAAACATGAAAATCATAGATGCAATTTGATCTAAAATATTTGAACAAAGACACCATATCCTACTACAACACTTACTTAAAGTAACAAGCTATGATAGGGACCCTTCAAAACACAAACTATACTTTGCTTGAGTGATCAAATATGAATAGCCAAATTCAATAGGGGAATAGATCTGAAGTTCAAATTAACTCTCATAAGATGAAGAAGCATTTTAAAGGAGCAAGGTTTTCATAGAAGGTTATCAACTATGTCAAGTGTCAATAAAAAACTAGTAATTTCCCTCAAAGTAGTGGATGTATTAACTCCATAGAAAGGGAGTTAGATTCAAGAATTTTTAAGTCTACCAATATGGACTTCCACACAACTCTTCATGAAGAGCCTCATGTGATCATCAAACCCATTCATGATGACTTGTAATATTACATTGGTAGGTTGGGACAAAATAAGAAGCCACAAGGTGTCAAGATAAGGATAAACTCACAATACATAATTCATAACTCCTCATATAAGAAGATGAATCAGTTCAAGATTAATAATGAGTGTCTTTTCCTCATATATTTTCCATATTTTGAATAATTTTGCCTTTTGAGTTGACACATAGACAAGAGAAATCAAAAACTCATTGTCTTGTCTCTTCCACTTGTATTAAATTTATCTTATGATAGATTTATAGTCATTATGGACTCTTGATACCTCTCTTTTATCTCATTATTCCTTATCTTATTCTATAAATTAAGTCTTGAAAGGTATTGAATGTAACCTCTAATTGTGTATGCTGAAGCTTTGCCTAAATTGATACTTGTTATTGCCTTTAAAATAAAATTCAAGTTGAGCTACACTTTATTAATCTTGTATTTAGTGAATTTGAGATGATTTGTTGATGAATGATTAGTGATAGTTGTACTACATCCTTACATTTTTCTTTTCCATTCATACCTCTATGTGAGTTAGTCATCTTTCCATACGTCTTATGAAGTGTATCAAATGATTTGTTGATTTTAAGTGTTGAAAGGTCATTAGTGTCTTCTTTTAGGCCTCTCGATTAATTACTTTGGTTGTTGTACTAGCGATAGACTTCATATATAAACACTTGTGTGGGAGGATCTATCTTAAATTTATGAAATCATATTGTAATCTTGTTATTTCATAGTGCAAGAATTAGCAAGTAGAGGTAACTACATTTGGTGCATCGTCTCCATGTTTCATTTCTGATTTTAGTCATATTATATCATTTTATTTGTAATTTTAGTAGGTTAGTTTTAGTTTTGGGTGAGGCATCAAGGGATATATCCCAATCTATATATTCACTTCACCAAATAGGTCACCCATAGCCTAGAAGTGATTATATCATCTAGTTAGGAAGGCTTGAACAACCTTCCTAAGGGTGTAAATTATATAGCTAATAGTAACCAATAAGATGTAATGGATTATCACCTAAGACCAAGATAGGTGAATAAGGTTACCTATTTTTATCATGCTAGTGTTTTTTTGAGGGGGGATTATAACATGGAATCCTATCATGGACAATCTTCTAGACTAGACTATAAGTTAAAGTTCCTAAGTTTTCAAGAAAGTATAGGAGAATGAAGTGCACAATGCCCATGGGAGCTACAAAAAGATTCCATGTCATGTTAACTATAATAATGTTTTGTAAAATGTATAAGTTGATATGAATTAATGAATAGAATGAAATATTGCATTTTGAGAGTCTTTATTACCCTAACTTGAAGTTAAACAATCTTACAAAATAACTAAAATGCCAAATAACATAAATGACAATAGAATATTTATTTATTTATTTAGAGAGGGTAATGTGAAATTCAATGTATATATTTTAAAAAAAATGAGATGAAAATATTTCACAAACTCATCGAAATACTTTCCATCTAAGGTGCACAACCCAAAGGCTCCATTATAAAAACCTTTGATCACCAAATATAGGCCTAACCAATTAGGCCTACATTTACAACCTTCTCATTTTTTATTTTTTATTATACTATCATGTCTTAAGATAAGGTCTCATACTTGAATTGGGTACTTATTATTATTATTTTAATACTGATATTATTTTGCATAAGGAATAATCATCTTTGTTTTACCCATCATATCCAAACAAGGGAAATCAAAAGTAGTGAGAACTCAATAAGAAGTTATATATGGTATTCTACTTCCATAGGGGAGATAGAAGGTCCCATCTTAAGGTTTTTTGGGTATTCCTCAAAACCAATGTTAATTTCATTAATGTTTTAGGTATGATGTGACTTCATTCCTCATGCACTTATGGGGTAGGAGGTAGGTGAATGCTTTCATTACCTAATTTGTTATTTACACAAAAAAATTCCACTTTATGACGAGTTATGGGATGACTATATTGGGGGAATGGATCATCAGGTTCTTTAAGGGGCTTATATCATTCCTGAAGACTTCCACCATGCTGACATGATGAAATTTGAATGTAGAGTTAAGAGCTTCTAAACAACTCCTATATAGGTCGAATGGGAGTTTGTTAGGCTCATACTTATAATATGGTAATGATATCTATCAATTTTAGACTTAGTCAAGATGGTTTATGTTATTGTAAGGATTACTACACTCACTTTTTATATTTTTTTAATACCCTTTTTGCTCAATTTTCTCATTTATCAAGGTTTTGTTGTTCTCATAGCTTAAATTCAAGATGCATGTTTGGTCACTATAGGTTCCTTGTATTTTGCCAAATGTTGGGGTTTCACCACACCATTATTGGGAGGTGATAATAGATGTGGATCCCCAATATTTTTTTGAGGTATGATTGTAAGGTTTCAAAGGGTTTAGAATCTTTTTAAGCAAAAAAAACCATCCCTAGATGAAGGAATCTAATATCTTGGAACAAGTTAGAAGAGACTGCCTTCATCTTTTGGATTTAGGGCCTTCCCAAGATCATATTATAGTTTATATGTCTATCAATAACATAAAATTATGTTGACATGATTTTGGGGCCCAAAGTCATAGGAATTACAATGGTATAAATTGAGGTGGACTTGAAGTTGTCGTAGCCTCACAAATTATTTCAAAAGGTGGAGAAGTTAGTTTCTATGTAACCAAATTTTTGGAGAAATAAAAAGGGAGAAATTTTAATAGCTACCCCCTCATTGACCATTAATATCTTCACATAGTTGTTATAAATCATATTTGAAATTACAAGGCTATATCCCCCATGATTTTGGGGCCCAAAGTCATATGAAGTAAAATGGTCCCAATTGAGGTATACTTGAGGCTATCATAGCCTCTTAAGGTATTTCAAGAGGTGGAGAAACTAGGTTCTCCATAACCAAGTTTTTGGATAAATAAAAAGAGGAAAATTTTAATAGTTTCCCCCTCATTGACCAATACTCTTTTCATATAGTATTTATATATCTAGACTTGAAAATACAAGGCTAGATACCCATTCTTGGCCATCTCAAAATCTAAGAGAATATTCCTAAGGTCATAAAACTAGACAATGTCTCTTGAGTTTTATCTTAAGTGACAACATGTTTAAATCAATGTGATTAATTTGGGATTGAGGTGGAGGCATGATGTTAGCTAGGTGACCCAATCCTAAGGCATCAAGTAATGTACAAATATGGGTAGGTTAAGTTATTAGCAAGTTCATAAAGGAGATGTGGGAAAATGTTATCATAAAATCGACAGCTATATTATAGTTTCCCATGGGTATGGTGTTGATTTGGATGTTTGGTTTCCAATATGTGTGGAGAATGGGGAGTTATGGGTTGGTACTCTCTCATGTGAGTATGATGTTCTCATATTCACATGTTTAAAATTCCATAACTCCTATCATTCTATTTTTCCCTTGAAGGCCTAGTTAAGAATGACATTAGTATTTTTTAGTAGGGAATCACATGTTTATGCATTATGGGAGTATGATAAGAAGGGTTACTAAATCGAGTTATCTTATGTCTAGTTTTGGACATTGCACTAGTGGTGGTTAGGAAATAAGTTTTGGTATATGTGAAAATTAAAATTTTGAGGTGCCACAAGACATGGTGGTGAAGCTTGTGGGTTTGCATTAGCAATCCCTAAGAACGTGTCTGTGAAAGTTTATCATTGGTATTCAAGGGTTTTTGGATGATTTTTTTTTACTTAATATAAGCACAAGTATCATGACCAATGACTTTATGGAAAATTCAATACACATTGGGATTGTAATCCCTAGGCCTCTAGTTTTAGTTTTATTGACCAAGGCTTTATGATTTATTATTTTGGTTAAAATGTTGGTTTTGAAACTATGGGTTTTGATCAACATTTTGAAAGTGATTTTTAACTTGGTTTATAAAATTGAGTGTCATAGGGTGGGGGAAGATTAAAATCCAATGCATGAATTTTAGGTGGAGAATTATGATTCCTCGTTCCTCCATTTTTATTGTTAACATTATTATTTTTCATGGATTGAATTAAGTTATTGTTCATAATGTTTATCCTCTTAGTTTGATCTATTATGTCATTTATAGTGGCATTACAGTTTATGTTTAATACGTTTGGTATTTTATTGTTGGTAATTTTTGGTTTGAGTTTTTATAACCCCCTTTCCTTTGGTTAGGGGAGATCATTCACTTGTTAGATCCATAAGTTATGCATCCAATACTGATCATCACCTAATCTATTCTAATATAACTTTCAAGAACTTTTTGTTAGGAAATATAAAAGATTTTTTGAACATATTCCCTTGTTTCCTTATTGAAAGAGTGTAAAAAGAGGCCCCATATCTCTCTTTGGTCCATACGTGGTGCTTTGGTAGGTAAGTATAAGATTTGAAATCATATTTTGATTAAAAGGGTAGTAAATTCATTGGATTCTTGTTTGATGTGCAATAATTATCATATGATAGTGTTAAGTAGTTTTTTAATTGTTAAATGTTTTGACAAACTCAACCATGAATTATCATAAGGAATAGATAGAGGCCTTAGGAATTTAGTAATATTAATTTATTGTGATTCCTTCTAAGGTTTTGTTGTCACTTTAACTTGAACCCTTGAGTATATGACAAGTATTTCCTTGTTTAAGTTTCACAATGGAACTACCTCAAGGCTGTGGGTGACCCAAATTTGAGGTGGATCTCTATATTAGGTCTAGCTCCCTTATTGTACCACTACAGATCAAACCTAATACTAAATTTTATGGGATGAAAGAGAGAAGGATAACTGAAAACAAATATAATATAGGGGATGTGATATACAAAATATATGGTCTTCTCACACCACTTACAATGCACTTGTAACCAAGGAGAATCCCACACATACACTTCGTACAATTCAACAATCTTCTTCTACATCAATGTTTCAGTCATGGGGTCTTGAAGATAGATTAGGATAGGAGGGATTAGAAAATATGTATTATAGAAATACTAATTAATAAGCTATTCACTACACTTTCAATCCACATTAGACACTTCTTGCTAACCTACAAAAGAGAGCTTTCAATCCACACAAGGCACTAGGAAGAATAACATGTGAAGGTAAGCAAAATACACTTGCACAATACCAATAACCATAACATGTACTTAGTGAAATATTTAATGAGGTAAAATAACATTAATTATTAGTTCAAGGTAAAAATTGAGTAGGTATTTTCCATACTCAGGTGGAGAGATCCGTACAATAGCCAAAAAGGCCAGTATTTATAGGAGAAGGTGAAGTTCAAGAGTCACTAAGAAACTTGTCAAACAAGGAGTTATAAAAGCATAGAATCAAGAATGAAATATGTCTTATAAGGAAAATAAGGATAAATTTCCCTCCAAATTTTCTAACTCCTCCAAATGTGGTGTAGATACTCTTTATCCTGCATAAGAAACTACCCTCTTGACCTGCCCTCATTAGACTACCTCATCACTAAATAGGATCAGGTCTAGTGATTGATTTGAAACGGAGGGGTTACTAATAATCCTTTACATGCATTGGAATGATATAAAACCATTCATATCCTTATATGCATGAGAAATCATCTCCAATAGTTATAAATGACTCATTCTCATTTGCCTCTCACACTTGGCATTTAAAATCCTTCCAATTCTGCAATATAATTTATGCATAAGGAGGAATGACACCTATAAGGATTTTCAAGTCATGAGGTTCATGAATCAATCCTTAAAAGGCTTACTAATTAGAGTTTCACCATTTTCACCAAGTATTCACTACTTGTTCACTATGACTAGCTAAGATGAAGGAGATGATAGGCACATGTGGGAGATTAGATAGCTCAATATATGGACACGAGGACTTATAATAAGTCCTAATATCTCTCCCAAATGTGGTTGCATATTTTGAAAGTTTTCCATGCTTGTAAAACACACAAAACTATAAAAAAAAAGCTTTGTTGTACCTCTTACATATAGGTGTAGTACATCTCAATTGCATGGAATAAGACCTTGAACAGTACTCTACAACTCCAAATCATCTCCTTAGCCTTTAATCCCTATATGGATACTCCATTTTTAATCTTTTCTCCATCAGGTCTTTAAGGAGGATTTGTGAGGGTTTTAGAGAGGTGTTTAATATTAACCTTCATTAATGAAAGCTACACATTAGAATTATATCAAAATGACACTAAAGGCTTCCTAAGGAACCTATACAACATCCTCAAATGCCTTGACACTCCATGCAAATCATCATGGGAGATACAAGCATTTCAAATTGGCCATTTGAGTCATTTCTGAGCATTTTGCATGGTATGGGTGCCTTTAAGCCCAACAATGGATTCTTGATGAGTTCCCCTACATAATAAAGGATTAAAAAATTCTATACATATCTCAAAGACATTATTCCATCATCAAAATATATCATTAAGATCTATAAATGAAAATACCCTCTCTTTTGAGACATTAAGGGTGCATTTTGAGAAGTTGAGTTGATTCACATTTCATGGTGATGATCACAAAAATGCTCCCTGGAATTCTTGTATTCACTACCTACTACTACAAATCAACACCTATAGAAATGCATTAATAAGGAATAGGGAACCCTTGAGAAATGTGAAATATGTAGGGGTTGACCCAATTTGACTAAAAGTCAAATTTAGTCAACACTTTTAGCAATTCTTAAGGGTAACATGTTTGCCTATGTTAAAAACCAATAACCTTATCCCATCCATTGGGAAAATGGATTCAAATGCACTCTAAGATAGTAGGATCAGACCTTGACTTGGCTAACAACATAGCTGATTGACCTCAAAACACATAAGGAAAGGACAACACACACCAAAACCAAGTAACACACAAAGTAAAGGCACACTTGTGCTACTAAGCACTTAGGGAAAATAAGACACAATAGCAAGAAAAATAATTATGTGCATCCAACCAAACATACCTCTCTTCTTAGATCAAAAGGAAAGAACCTTAAATCTCCTTCCTCACTAGATTAATGAGGGTGTCAAGCATTCTTCATTTTGGATGTTGTACTAGATGACCCATTCTTCTTTTTTTATCCTTGGCTTGGCATGTCCTTTGATGGAATCATCTAAAATAAGTATATAAAGTATATGAGTTCTTCTTAACTTTGGAAACATGCCTCATACTATTTTCCCTTTGTCTAATCATGGTAAATTTGCATCTCTATGCATGGGACAAATTGTTAGAGTTCTATGTTTTCTTGAAAGACCTCATTGCTCTTCTCATTTGTTACAACCTCTTCAAAGCCTTCGAGAAGTATTGTATAATGGTATTATAGGAGTATTTTTTGTTAAAACTCCTTCTTGGTGTTGGTAGGAGTAGCTTCACATGTGGTTTTAGGATCAATCTTCAAGTCATCTTCAAAATCTTCATAGCCATCATAGATTGTTCCATCATGGTTTGGAGTTTATTGATGGTGATACCTCTCAACACATGTTTTCTTCTCAATATCTTGGGCTTGTTTTCTTAAGAGTTTTATCTTCTCAAAATTCTCATATTCCTTGAACATCTACATATAGGTTTACCCCATGTATTCTTCTTGAAACAAGTCATCTTGCTTACCATCTCTTGTAGTCATCTCCAAAGGAATTGTAGGCTCCTTGGGGCTTTAAACTTCATTACAAATGTTGTCAAATCACTGCCACAAGTCATCATCCTCTTTTTGGTCAGCATCATGAAGGTAAAAAACAAGAGAAAATTCTTCCTCTTTGGAATCCAAAAGAACCTCTTCCAAAGATTCTTCTTCAACACAAAGAATGTCATCTTCAATATCATCACAATCTAAATTATCCTCACAAGAAGATATTTCCTCTTAATCCTCAACCCATTCTAAAATTTCAATCTCCTTCTCCCTCTTAGTGATTCCCATACTAGGCATCTCAAAACTAGAAACTTCAGCCTAAGAAGGTTTCCAAGATGCAATGTATTCCTCACCATTAGGAGGGAAGAATGGATCAGCTAGAGGAGGTGGAAAGATGGGTTAAATGGCTTCATTGGCTTGAAGCTTACCTTGAATAGATGAGATAGTATGCACTTTGAGTTCTAACTCCTCAATTCTTTTGGCAAGGTTTTCTTGGAATAAATTATCTTGGGGGGAAATATGATCTTCATTAGGAAAGGAAGTAAAAGAAGGTTGAGATGAAGGTCAAAGGATTCTTGAGGAGGGGTGGGAAGGAGTTTAATTGGTTCATATTTCTCTTCACTTCCAACTTCTCCACTTAGACATTATTTCTCCTTCTTTCTACAAGCTGCCACTACCCCTTTCCATCTTGGGAAGCTAGGATTAGAGGATTCTTCATGAGGTTGAGATATAGATAGAGAGCTAAATGATAGGCTTAGGAAACTTGGGGTTCATTTGGGCTTAGAATCTTGTCTCCCACTTGATAAATTAGGCTTAGGAACCTCATTTTCTACTACCATGATGGATTGTGTCAAATGTTGGTTTTCCAACTAAATATCCTTATCAAGATGGGCATCCAACATCAACTTTATTCTCTCAAAATCTTATCCAATCAGGTTGTGAGATGGATGAACTTGCTCAACAATTTTGTCCTCCTTCCTTTAGCTGCTCTCTTAGATGGACCTCCAAAAAGGGAAACTTTAGATAATACATGAAGGACTTGGGGATTTTTGAAGCATGATTGGATTATAATTTTGAATGGGTATAGTTGACATACTTTAACACTGATGTGGGTATATTGGAGATGTAAATATTGAGCTGGTTCATGATATTTCAATCTCTCTTCTCTGTGGAAAATCAAACCACAAACATCAAGCATTTCACCCGTAAGGCCTTGCCAATTAGTTCTCTCAATGGGCATCCATTCTCTCTTAAATAAATCTAAAGCATCCCTCACACTCTTGACACAATCACTAGGGATGACTTGGCCACAACCATTAATAGTATAAAGGTCTAGCATATAGTCCTTATATTCAATTAGATTCTTCTTGAAACTTGCATTGGACTGACTTGGATAGGAACTAAGTGGATTAGGTGAAGCACAAGCTTGATAGGGATGATCATAGGAAACATATGATTAATAGGGATCATGAAAATATTAGAAAATGACTTGCTCATATAGATATGGAATAGGCAAATATGGATATGTCTCACTAACTTGTGTTAAGACAAACTCAACATCAAAATAATCCATGAATCACTCATTAAAAAAGTATATAACAAGAAAACAAACTCAAATAGAGTACCTAGACTACTTAACCATTATATTTATGCTTGGATTCACCATTGGTTCTTATTGAAATTACCTCCAAAGGTTGGTATCTTGAGGATAACACCAAAACTCCTCAAGGAATGGACTATTGAGTCCCACCGGGCATGCCAAAAATTGTTGTCACTTGAACTTGCACCCTTAAGAAAAATGACTCTTGTTGACACTTTCCATGAATTTACATAGTTTTAACACATAATTTATACCCTCATGAACATGATCCAAATCATTGTAATGTTTTTCAAATTCTATAACTGGTAATGACCCCCTATTTGGAGTTAGGCTTGTACCTTGCTCAATAGGTTTGCCTGCTAACCTAGTTGCCCAAACCACCCTATCTAGTTTTAAAATTTATAGATTAGATTTTCATGATGTAATATTAATTTTAGAAATTTTTAAATCACCTTACATGGTTTCCCTGACTTTTATTTCACCTCCTTTATAATTTCTCCTAAAACTGCCTACTTATGAGCCTAGGGAAATGCCCTCTATCTGAGACAAAATAGGGGTAATTACCCTATTTGTCTCACAAAACTAACAATTTGATAGGGTTATTAAATTAAAAATGATTCTATCCTACAAAAAAAATATCCTAACTCCAATATTTTACCCTTCAAAACACAAATTCTAAGACTGAGTTTGCATAGGTAGATTATGCAAGGGATTTTGCTATTAGACTATGTTTCATGAAATTGGAGACTCTTGCCTTGATATATGTTCATTGTAAAGGACACATATATGTTTAAATTATCACATATATTTCATCCAAACTCTCTCCAAAAACTTTACCTCTCAAACCACCTCTATGCTCTTAAAAGCACAAGACTCGGTCTGTGATGGCTGACTGTGATAATTTCTCTTCCTCCCCTGCTTGTAGGTGTCAATGTCTGGTTTGGATTGATGAAATGTTTGAAAATAATTATATAATACTTTATATTCATTTCACCATGATTTTAATTCCTTCTTGGATGTTTATACCATACCAACTAAAAATATCACCCTCATTTGTCATTGCCTTCTTACTGACTGGGATAGTCAACTTAGCCCTTATAGGTGGAGGTGGTCTCATGAAATTCAATGTAGGGTGTATATGTATCTTATCAAAATATATTAAGGTCACAATATTTGAATTGGACTTAGTTCATACCTTGAAATACACTTCAACAACCATCAAAACACTAAAACTCACTTTTCCTGCCTAGCTATAGGTAAGCATTTTGCACTATGTACAGACAGGGTGTGAGCTTGGGGAGTCAAAATAGTGTTATATTCTCCTTAGATGGTCATTGGAATACGAAATTCATTGGAAACATCATGAATAATCTTTATGCATTGGCAATGTCTCATAGACAACTGAGTGGAGAAGAAGACACTTTTAGGTTTAGGCCTATAGACATCATTGAAATAATTCAATGTGTTTATGAACATATTTGAGACCCTCAAACATCATCTTCCAATACTCATATTTCTCTCAAACCTTGCATAACTATTTTTCATATTAGATAATACAAATACAAATAATTAGCACCATTAAAAGTCTTTGAAACTATGGTATATTTTATTTCTAAAATAATTATAAACCTCTATTTAGTGTTTTTAAGGACAAAAACCCTGAATATATAGTCCTCTAGCTTTTGATCATGGTTTGCCTCTTTCAATGCTCATGATATTGGAACTAGGTATACCATGATGAAATTAATTACATTAATACTTTGAGGTTATCTTCCTTTCTTATTTCACATTTCTCAAGGGTTCCTTATTCTTTGTCAATGGCTTTCTGTAGGTGGTGATAAGTAGTAATAGGCAATGAATACAAGAATGACAGGGAGCATTGATATGATCATCTCCATGAAATGTGAATCAACTCAACTTATTAAAATGTAATCTTAATTTCTCCAAGAGATTAAAACCATTACCAAGGTTATTATCAAAGCATGATGTCATCATGGAGACCCCTATAGGTGCACCTTTTTGAAATATATGAACAATGAAAGGGGAAGTGGATAAGGTGCATGGTTTAGGCCTCATGGGGAGACCTATGTTCTTTACCAGTATTTCAAGGGCTTATTTTCACTAAGGATATCTTTAAACCACTCCCTAAAACTCTTATTCAATGTGACATTCCCTCATACTGATGTATGCAATGTATTTTCTTGGTTGCCTAGCTGAGACAAGTCTAGAAGAGATTCCTTGAGTTCTTGAGACTTCCAAAAAAAAAGGAAATGAAAAAAATATGGATATGTGTTATAAAACATTTATAAACACCTAAAATAATCAAATCCATTAGACCAAAGCAAATTATTTTGAAACTAGCTCAAAAAGGAGACCCCTCATGGGTGAAGAAGCATAAAAAGCTGCCTAGATTCTTAGCAATGATTCATAAAGGAGAAGCCATAAAACTTAAAATTATTTATATGTATTTAAATATGACTCATACCTCTTTCAACCCCCAAGATCACTCCTCTCAACTTCACCTATACGGCTTGTACCAAACATGCAAAGTTGACTCTCCTTGGCTTGCAAAGGCAAGAAAGAAGAAACAAAAGCAAAATTTGATCCATATGACCTCTTATCTATAAAATAAATGTGATAAATACTTTAGGGAGATGAAGAGGCACATTCCCACATTTTTAGTCAAAGGTGGACTTCCCAAGTCTGTATAAGTGCCATAAGGGCCTAAAATTAAGGAAAACTCCCTATTTTCCTACATGAAACTACTTATTGACTACCTCTAACTGATTATTGACATGTTATGACCTCCTCCACATTAAAATATTCCTTGGTAACAAATTTTATTCTTTAACTAATCTGTATAAGTCATTTCATAAGCCAAAAATATGACTAAAATGCATTTTTTACATATAAAACATGACAAAGGGTAAATTTATGACTTAGAAACACATTAAAACATATAAATGACCACATTAGGACATTTTAAAGATAATTTTAACATTTTACCATGTTTGAAAAAGGTTGACTAGAGTTGACTTTTGGTTGAATAGACAAGAATAAGGAAGATAGGCTTGGACCAAGGCTAGAGTAGGGATGGGTGAGGTGTTTAGACACACATGAGACCCTATTATACATATGGGAACTTGTGAAAAGTTTTAATATGTAGGGATTGACACAATTTGATTAAAATTCAAATTTGGTTAGTAGGTTTTTTGAAATATGTTGGAAACTACCCCATCCAACGGTATAAGCTCTTGGATGAATGTTGTATATGCTTTCACATGTGCATTTGGTTCCCCCTCTATTTATACTTGTGGATATTAAATAAAGGACATGGTATTAGGAATACACGTATGTTGTGTTCAATGAGTTCCTTCAAATATTCCATGTATATCCCTATGGCACTAAAATATTCCAAAGGTGGGCTAGGATAAGCATGAGGGAAAGGGGTTGGGTAGGAAGTTGGCATGATGCTTCTAAAAGAAGGAGGTGCAAAGCTACTAGGAGGAAGTGTGTGTTGAGAATATTAAGAATATTATTCTAGGAATTAATTGTCCATATAGACTTAGAGGACATATGTTAATAAAGAGGTAAATAATGAGATGGTGGAGCATTGGTTGACATTGGTAGAGGTGGAGCATACATAGGAAAGATATTGGCTAGTACATAGAATAAGTAATGAGTGGTGGTGTGTTGGTTACCACATTTCTCAAAAGAGGTAAAGGGAAGGACCATTCTATCAAAATTTGAGTATGTGGTTGATAATATGTATGAATGTTTGGTGATGTGGGAGTGGGAAATCTGTAAGGATATCCTTAATGTTTTGGCCTATTATATAGCAAGTTGGATGTGGGTTGGATTGATATTGTGGTTAGTGGTAAGTGGTTGGTTTGATGTGTGTGGAATGGAATGACCTTATTTATTTGTATGTGAGGACATTCCATTAGTTTTAAGAGAGGCTTCATTACTCTCTAGATATTAAAGGCAACCCACCAAGGTGGATATGAATTCATTCAGTGAGGAGTTGGTATTAGATTTGGTAACCTCCTTTGTGAAAGGGTCATGAAGAAAGGATTGGTAACTAGTAAGGAATTGGTTTTTATTGGATGGATTAGGAGGATTCATCACATGATACTCATGTGGGATAGATATGTTTTGGATAATGTTGGAAGGATGTGGAGGGTTTTGTAGTTTACTCATCCCATCCTCTAGATATCATATTCTTCCAATATATTGGTCAAATATCATTATGTTTTTTGTATCTAGGATTTACAAACCAATATAGGGCCTAGTTATGATTTGGGAGTAGGCTTCACCTCTATAATCTAAATTCATGTTATTAGAATCTTGATAGTTTCTATCAGTTTTAGAAGTATCCTAAAATCCTTGAACTACTACCCTAGATTTGGCATGCAAGTTAGAATAAGAAGAGTTGGGAAATTTAGTTTCCATGTTTAGGGTGGAATTATTATTGTTCCAACTAATGAAGGAGTATTCTCTTGAACATTTATGGCTCTTTATAAAGTTATCATGGTCTAAGGTCCTCTCAAATTCTTGTTTTGACATATTGGTGGGGGGTATATATATACCCAAAAAATAAATGGAAGAGAGGAGAAGTGTGGATGAAAGAAAAAAAAGAGATTGTGTGAAAGGATAAAACTTTCATGTCATGTTCACCAATTTTTTTACATGAGGAAAATCATCCCTTATCTTTTTGAACTTAACTTCCTAAGGTATGGTTTAGAAAACCAATTGATGGATTATAGGATGAATGGTATGTGGGTTTGGTTGGTTAGAGTTGAGGGACTTGGTTGGGAATGGCTGGAAGAGTTGGTTGGTTTGGATGTGGTATATGAGTAAGGTTTTATATGGAAGGTGGTAAAGGGTGATCATGGTGATACTAGAATAGCTCTCCTAATTTATGGTACTCATTTATATTAGTGTATTAAGGAGTGATAGGGTTCCAAGAACTATTATAATGAATAAGGATGAGATATTTGAGCCCTTGGTCGATGCTAGGTACATGGAATTATGCATATTTGGGATTAATAACACTTGGATTTTTATGAATGTATTGAGATGAATATGTACAGTAAATGTCATCCAAAAATTGAATGAAATATGATGAGGCTATTCCTAAAGAGGAATAAAAATAATGTGGAAGGATCAAATTTGGAGGCTATTAATTTGGTGGGCTAGAATGTAAAGGGGTCTAATTACTAGGGTTATAACGTACAACCCTCCTCATCAAGATTATTAATATAGATAATGATTAGGTTTATAAGAGGGCTGCAGTGAAATACCTGAATTCTAAGCTTAGAATCAATGTCACTCTATAGTTTGTTGGCTAGAACGAGCATTGGTACACTGGGAAATATACCTACTATATGGAGATATGGTCTCCCTGAGAGTGTTATCTAGGGGAGGGGAAATGTTGGCTTGAATTGTTTAAGAATATATATTATCTTGATGTGATTTTATAAATTTTACTTATTATTTTGAATTTTTGGGAATAAAGTTTAAACTTTTACACATCTTGACAAGGTTTTGTTTGAATTTGTTTTGTGTGTGTTTTTGGTAAGGTTTTTACTAATGGAAATGAATTATACTACTTGATGAAATAAGAGTTATATAAATATGAAAATGAAGAGTTGTTATAAAAATAAGGGAAATTATTTTATCTTTAAAAAGAATAAGGATTTTCAAGGATGCTTGAATTCTAAATAAGTCATGCAAATGTTGATTTTGACCTTTCCTAGAAAGACACAAAGTTTCACCTACATGCACTAAATGAATGCTCTTTTATTTTATCTTTTTGATGAAAATAATTGAAAATATAATATACAATAAATATTTTAAACTTTAAAAACAAGAATTATATTTGAAACCAAGTTTTGTTTTATGTAATGCAACTTCTATGCTTTCATCATCTAATCTAATATGGAAGTTACAATGCAAATTTCGAAGCTTTTTTTTATTATTATTGCATGTGAAGCTAAATGATGTATGATTAAGTGAATGAAATTTTTTAATGATTATTTTTATTATTTATAAAATTTTATCTAACATGAAAAGAAGACAAACTAGATATATAATGCAATTTTTGGTTTTTAGTTTTGGTTGTGTGCGTGTACGTGCACTTATTTGGTGATGCTTATTTATGAGTGTGGACTGAGAGAAAATTGAAAAATATTATTCCTTTATTTGGATATATATAATAGTGGGATTCACCTATTTTACCCTATATATAATGAAAGGACTAATTTTATTTTAATATTTTGATATGCAAGTGCAATCAAGGAATTGAAACTACTTTTTTATGGTAAAGGAAAGAGAGAATGATGACTTATTTTATTTTATTTTGTAACTTTATGAATATTTTAAAAATGTGAATATATTTTAATGAATGAGAAAAATAATATACTAAATTAAAAAATAAAAATAAAATAAAAAACAAATACACCAACATGACTAACAGTGAGATCAAGTGAAGTTGAAGAAATAGTCGGTGTGAGTATAAAAATCTCAGGTAGTTAGATCCTTTGATCTAAGATGACCTCAATAAATCTCAAGTGAAAGATGAAAAAATAATAGAATTAAAAATATATAAATATGAATAATAAATAAATTTTATTGTGGATGGACTAATTACAAACAACAAAGAATTGATTTCAAGATCAATGAATTCCATTCTCTAAAACTTGTATAAAATGAAAATAAGATGACTATAGATTAAGGCAAAGTTTCTCCAAAAAAAAGCAGTTGGGATAGGGATTTGGAAAAACTGTAAGATTATCTCATATAATTTTTGGATATGAAATTCTTTGAAAAGTGATATAATTTTGAGGAGGAATAAGTTGTGACTTGTAGTTAACTGAGGCTTAATTGGGAACTTGGACAAGTTAACTTGAAGGTGATGCAGAATGAGAAGAACAACAATAAGAGTGAACTAGAAAAATAAGAAGGTGAACACAAAAGAAAATAATTACAAAACATAACGAAATGATGAAAAATATGAGAAAATTCAAGTATCAAGTGTTAATCTTTAAAATGTTTATAGGGTGGCAAAATTGACACCTTATGCAGGTGAAAAAAATGCAACTATTATGTTATTTTATGAAACCACCAAAGTGGATCTACAAACTATCAAGTTAGTTTTTAGAACCACCCTAGAATTTTTTGAAACTATTGTTATGGTAATAGATTATTTATAAAAAAAACATAAGGGAAAAGCTCTAAATAAAAAAAATTAAGGTTTTCAGAAGTCAAGGAAGAAGTGAAAGACTAGAAAAAGAGAGAGGATCAGGTCTAAGCATTATTTTAGTATATATTATTACATCATTGTTGTATTTTTCTTGAAATGTTGCACCATTCAAAATTTTGGGTGTTACAATGTAGAAGTTGTTGGAAACCATAATTATTTTCTCAATTAGACATTCAACTTGGGTGGCTAATTTGGTACATGTACAAAATAAGAGTGAGTAGATATAATTGTGTATTGATTTCATAAACCTAAACATGGAATATAAAAATGAAAATTATCCTCTACCCTTTATATATTAAGTCATTCAAATGGTTAGTGGTTCTAAGATGATGTATTTCCTAGATGGTTTTTCAAGATACAAACAATTTTTAGTTGACAAAGAAGACACAATCAAAACAACCTTCACTAACAAGTGGGGAATGTTTGCTTACAAAAGGATAATTTTTGGGTTCTTAAATGTAGGGGGATTTTTAAAATATGTTATTTAATTTTTCTTTCAAGGATTAGTCAATAAGTGTCTTATTATCTATATGGGTGATCTTACAGCTTTCTCTAAAAATAAGTCAGAATATACGCACCACTTTTAAAAGTTTTTTGATAGATTTAGAAGGTATGATATTTAATTGAATCCTAAAAAGAGTATATTTAGTGTCATATAAGGTAAGTTAATAGGTAATATCATCACTAGGGAAGGTTTTTTATAGACCTGAAAAAGAGCTAGTGCAACTTCAAAGATTTCATTTCTTAATAATAAGAAAGAATTGAAAATAGTTTTTGAAAAGATCAATTTTGTATGCAAGTTTATTTTAGAATTTGTTGATATTGTTAAACCATTCAATTTTATGTTTAAATAATATGCAAATGTTCAATGGACATTATAAGTTAATAATTCATTCCAAGACATAAATAATGTTATCGCCCAAGCACCAATGTTGCTTAGTCAAAACTTTACTAATGATTTTTACCTCTATTCATTTGGATCAAACCATACTATCACTGAGGTGTTCACACAAAAATTAAATAATAAGGGGCATCCTATAATGTTCATGAGCATCAATAGAAAGGAATTTGAGTTCAGATACTCCATTTTGGATAAGATGTCCTATGCCTTGGTCAAAATAGTAAAAACATTTAGGAATTACATCTTATGTAACAAGGTTTACATAATTATCCTCGATCCAACATTTAAACTCATGTTAGGATGAAATGCATTGGGTGTGTAGATAAGGAAATGGATGGAAAAACTCTAATAATATGATCTCATAATCAAAACACCTAATAGGTAAGAGGTCAGTGACTCATGTAGCTAATGATAGAAGTTGATCTGAGGATCACTATTGTGTAATTAGTCTAGGTGCAAATGATAATTCATGACTGGTATGATCCAATCATTAATTAATTATTGTATAGTAATATGATAAAGAATGTATTTATATACCAAAAAACCTATAAAGGTGTATACATGTGATGTGTATTAAAGGAAGAACTTGAAGAAATAATAAAAAATTTTGCATGAAAGGTTAGGTAGTGGTCACCCTTGGGGAGCACAATAACATATAAAAGACTAAAATTTGGATAGTATTATACTAACATCTCCAAATATTCACATAATCGTGATATAACCTATCATGAGTGCCAAACATTCATAAAAATGAAGGTCCATGCATCATTTCCACTCTAACTCGTAATTGAAGTACGTCATTTTTCCCAATGGGATTTAGATTTTATTGAAGTGATCAAACCCAACTCTTTCCTGGGCCAAAAATTCAAATTTACTGCTACATATTACTATACAAGGTGGTTTTAATCCATTGATACCAAGAAGAGTTCCAAAAAGGAAGTAATCAAGTTTTTGGAGGAGAATCTAGTCGTCATGTTTGGTATGCTAGTTTCATTAGTTTGTGATAATGGGTTTGCTTTCTTTTCTACAAAAACAATAAAATGGAACTATGTTAAAAATATCACTTTGAAATTTTCATCCAATTACTACCTACAAGGGAATGGGGTGGTCAAATCTACAAATAAGAACTTGATGGATGTAATCAAAAAAATTATAGAGAAATAACCTAGAGATTGGCATTATTTATTTAAATATGCACTTTGGGCTAATCGAAACAAATAAAAATAAGACCTCAAGAGTTCTCCATTCCTTCTGGTATATGGTTGAGAACCAATATTCTAAGTGACACTCAAATTACTATGTACCAACTTATGCAGGTATACATGGAAAATTATGATCGAGTAAAATCAAGACCATTGGATATTGTTCAATTGGAGGATACATGTGAAGGAGCTCTCCAAAAATTTAGTAACGAAGTATACATTTTCAAAGGTGGTTTGATAAGAAAGCTAAGGTGAAATATTTTAGGATTTCAGACCTACTTTTGCTCTGGGATAAAGTTTATGAAAATAAAGGACATGTAAAAATTTACCCATTATAGATTGTTCCATACTAGATTGCAGAGATATTAGGCAACAATTATTTCATGTTGAAATATCTACAAGGAAATGATTTATCCCTCCTAGTGAATGGGTGGTACTTGAAGCATTACTTCTTGATTGTCCTATCATCCATTGTTTCATCATGATTTTTGATTTGTAGTTAGAGTAGAATAGATTATGTAGTTTAGATTAGTCTCTTTTACATCATTATTTTAATTTCATACATTAGTTTGTCTTGATTTCATAGTTAGTTTTTGTCTCATTTCATAGATTAGTCTATTTTATTAGATGTAGTCACTAAATAAGTCTTGCCCAAGGCAGTAGCATGAGAATCATTGAAAAGTTTGAATATAAAGTATCTATGATAAAATCGCTGACCCAAGATAGATGTATTAAAATGTGTGAAGATTTGAAAAAAAAGTTGAAACTTAGACTAAATCAATAGTAGTCATTGTTTATTGTATGTTCTTACCAAAAATTAGATTTGCTACAAAATTTCCATATGAATTAAAGAACAATTATTTTACACCCAAAATATATTTCACAACACTTAAAACAAAATAAAATTCCATAAGAGAGAAGATGGATCACAAAATTAAATGTTGTCAAAATAAGATTCTTTTGAGATACCCTAACCCAACTATAGTGGCTCCCACCCATCTTAAAAAAAAAATTGAATGATTTAATTAAAATCAAAGGATAAAAAAAATATTAAAGCAAAATCAAAAGGTGATTTAATAAATTTACATCGAGGATATGCATGCCTAACCAAAAATGGAGTTAGGTCTAGATTGGAGCCAAAGGTACATTTTTTGGAGTTATGGATGCCTAGATGGTAGTAGAGCAATGCCCAAGCCTTCCCATCAAGCCATTCCCACAAGAACTAAACCTCCCCAAAAGCACCTCACTTGTGAGACTAATCCTTGGTTGAAACATTCAATATTAATGGAAAATTAATTTATCAGTGCACACATATGGTCAATTTTGCTTAGTTTAAAAGTCTTAATATGTCATGTGATGGGTCTAAAATTAAAAATCATAGTTTTGATAAGACTCTGAAATTCCTTGATATTTCATTTATTTATCTCCAAGTTCTAACCAAAGATTATAGGTTATACACATTGCATAGTGTTTTTATATAGAATTCACCATTTATTATTACCAATATGCCCTATTTATTTCAAAAATGGAGACCACTTATTTTGTATTGAATAGATTGAACATGTGAATTGTTGGTCTTATTTGATTAATATTTATTAAGTCAATACACAAGTATGTAAATTAAATTCCTTTTAACATTAAAATTCATGGCTTTGATATTCACATTTATTAACTTATTAAATATTTGTCTCACACTTTTCTATCACTTGTTCATAGGTCTTCACACTTTGCCAAAGAGCTCGTGGAGGGTAAAGAACTATATTTAATGATTTAACATTTAATTTTTTACAAAAATTCTTTAAATTTTCATGTTTACCACATGATTCATAGTTTTTAACTTTCACATTATTGAATCTTGTATTAGTGTTGGTTTTTATTTTTCCCTATTATTTAATTAGGGAAATTATATATTTGTGCATACATGGAGTTTTCCTACATTCATGGGATAGGCTACCTTATGTGGAGATGTGTGTCATAGATGTGTCATAGGTGTTATAAGAATGTCATAAGTAACTCCTTTGACCAGCTATTCTGGGTATGGGAGTTACTTCTCTATTCTTAGCATCTTGTCACCACCTTTCATGGAGGAGTTATAGTCTATTCTTGGGGTGCTTTGACCACCTTTTGTGGAGGAGTTACGTGCTCTCCTATATGTATTCTTCACTTTGGCCATCTTATGTTAATGGAATATTAGTTTTTCTCCAAATCATCTATGTAATTGTCTCTTGTTTGATTTCATTTACTTTATCATTTTGTGGTATTCACTTGCTTCGTCCCGTGCAACCATGACTCGTGCATCCTCGTTATTCAGACCTTGGCGAATCCTCCGATATGGTATCAGAGCCACCCCAGTAACTGGTTATCTATTTTGCTATTACATTTTATCTTTTACTTTATTATTTTTAGTTAAATTTACTTGTCAAAAAAAAATCAATCAATTTGACTGAATATTAAGTATTTTAGACAATTTGAAATTTTGGGGGTTCAAATTTAAACTTGTATCTTTGCCTATCGAAGAGGAAGGGTGAGGCCTAGGTTGGTAGGAGGCCAATTCCCCCTCAAAAATACCTCCTTTGGATTCCTTGCTCTGTTCTGAGTCTAACGAGTGGTTGGAAGGCCACTTTCTCTCTCAAAATAGGCATTTTTTTAATGTTTTAGTGTTTTTTTTGCAAAAACACTGGTTTATGGGAAAATTGGATCTTAATATCTTGCAAATGGTAGCTCATATTTGGGTGCCATTTTTTGCAAAAGTGTTTGTATTTCAATTCTCCATAGTTTAGGCTTGTTATTTGTTAAAAATGCACTATTTTATAAAGTGCCTAAAATTTGGGTCTCCTGGGACGCATTTTCGATTGAGTCTGACGTCTTGTTTGCTTAAAGTCTTGCACTGATTACTCTAAGATGCATTTTCAGCTGAGCCCAACATCTTTTGAGCATGCACATACATATTTGGGGGGGGGCTCAACATTTCAGGGGGGTGTGATTGCTTTTCAGCACTTGCAATCTTTGCTTTCATTCTCCTTAATTTCACAACTTGCAATCAACACAACTTCACCTAAATTTAGCTTAAAATGGATTCTTTTCAACTTAAACTCCTAACACCTTTCAAATATCATGAATGGAAGGTTAAAATGTCAATCATTCTTAGAAGCAAAGGGTTGTATAGGATCACCATGGGTACTGAAGTAGAACCCAACACTGATACTAAAAAGGTCAAGTGGTACAATTATAGTGATGAAGCCTATGGATTACTAAGCTTGTCCATATCTCTAGAACTTCTCTTCCATTTAGAAATTGCCAAGACTCTCAAAGACATATGGGACACCTTAGAAGTCTTATTTGGGAAGCTTGATGAGATGAGAGGTCATGAGCTCAAAAACAAACTCATAAGTCTAAGTCCTATCAACTTTGACATCCTATAGGACATCTTCACTAAGTTTAAGGCCCTCATATTTCAATTGAAAGAATACGGGATAGAGAAGAAATATGATCAACTCATCCTTTCTATTCTTACAAAGTTAGGTCCAAGCTATTAAGTCTTTGTCTCCACTTTCCATGCCACAAAAAGTGCCCTTAGCACTACATGGAAAATGCCTTCTTTGGATTCATTCATTGATGACTTGACTAGGGAGAAAGATAAGCTAATTCAAATGGGCACAATGAAGTCTACTCAACCCCAAGATTTGATAGCTGGAAATGGTAAGGATAAGACTTTAATAAAGGAGAAGAAGAAAAAGAACAAGGACCAGGAGAAGAAGAAAGAAAACAACAATCCTACCAAAAACAACACTGAGTCTTCCTCCTCCAATGCTAAACCTGAGAAGGAGAAGGTTAAGTGCACCTATTGTAAAAAGACAGGGCATGATGAACACAAATGCATGAAGAAACAAATAGATCACCTAACTCATCTTCTAAAGAAGCACAACATAGGTGTTCCTAAGTCCATCAAGTAGAATTCATCTACCCAAGATTCGACTAAGACAAAAGGCAAGGGTAAGGAGAAATAAAAGGGCAAGGCCCTTATAGTTACAACAGCTTCTACATCTTCATGGGTCATTGACTCGGGTGCTTCTCACCACATGGGCTCTTCCCTAGTTTAGTTTTCATCTTTAGAGCCTTGTAGCATGACTTCAATTAGTTTGGGTGATGACACATCAATTTTCATTACAGGGAGAGGGTCAGTTGAAATGAAAGGAGGAACATTCAATAATGTTCTAAGTGTTCCTTCTCTTTCAACCAATCTCCTATCAGTGTACCAAATCACTCACATTGGTCAGGGCATGAGAGTTGAGTTTTCACTAGATTCAGTGGCTATCAGGGAGTTGCATAATGATACTATAATGGTAGTGGGCAGGGCAGATCACCAAGCAAGGTTATACACCTCACATTTTGCACCTAATTCTTCTCTAATAGCATTGTTGACTCATTCAGATGGAGTTAGCAAATTATGGCATGATCAATTTAGCCACCTTAACTACCGCTACCTTGAACAACTTTGTAAAAATGACATGGTCATTGGCTTGCCTCGTGTCCAATTCTCAAAAGGACTTTGCGAGGGGCGGTCCCTTGGGAAGCATCTCGAAGCAAAATTTGACAAAGGCAAAGCTTGGAGGGCTTCACAACCTTTGGAGTTAGTCCACAATGATGTATCGGGACCCTTTCCCAAACCATCTTTCATAAAGACCAAGTACATCCTCACTTTCATTGATGATTTCTCTAGGTACACTTGGATATATTTTATCAAACAAAAGTCTGAAGTGTTTGAAAATTTTCTAGACTTCAAGGCTCTTATTGAGAAACAGAGTGAGAAATCCATCAAGGTTATTTGAACTGATAATGGAGGGGAGTATGTCAGCAACAAGTTTGATCAATTTTTCACCACAGAGGGGATTGATTTGTAGCACACAGTCACTTACAGTCCTTCATAGAATGGGGTTGAAAAATGCAAAAATAGGTTCTTGAAAGAGATGGGTAGCTGTATGATTCACTCCAAATCCTTAGCACCATAATACTGGGCTGAAGCCATCAATTGTGCTTGTAACATTCAAAATAGGTTTCCTCATAAAGCTTTGAAAGGGATAACACCCTTTGAAGCTTGGCATAAAAGGAAACTTGATATTGAGCACCTTAGGGTTTTTAGATCCAGCCATGGCCCACATACCGAAGAAGAAATGTAAAGCTATGGAACATCAGTCCAAGCCTTGCATCTTTGTAGGATATTTGGATGGTATTAAGGGGTATCACCTTCTAGATCTGACCACTCATGAGTTGTTCATTGAGAGAAGTGTCCACTTTCAGGAGAGTCCTAGAGACTCAACACTTGGCACTTCTTCTCTCTCATCAGATCTACTTCTTCATGATGATTCCTTAGATTCAAATCAGTCACAATAGGTTCCTGAGCTAGAGACATCTTTTTCTTCTTTGAGTTCAGATAGTGAGCACAGTGATGTAGAGTCATCCACCTCTAGTCAGTCAGAGGATGAGGAGTTAGCACCTGACTCACCCACTTCTGGGCCACTTTGGGCCAAACAGACACTTGAGAGTGCTAGCACTTGGGAAGGAGATCCCACAGATGATAGACATACTAGGGGGGATTTTCAGAGAGATCCACATTCCTTCTTTGCTTTAGTTTCAGATCCACAAACTTTACGAGAGGCATCAGGGGTACCTATGTGGGATAGTGCTATGGAGGAAGAATATTCTTCCTTAATCAAAAATCACACTTGGGATTTGACTTCACTTCCTAAAGGAAGGCAGATGGTTTGATGTAGGTGGATATATCGGACCAAATTTGTAGTAGATGGGTCAGTTGATAAGTAAAAGGCATGATTGGTTGCCAAGGATTTCTCACAGGTGGCAAGCATTGACTACTCAGAGACCTTTACACCCATTACAAAGATGACTTCTATCTGACTCACCTTAGCTATTGCTGTAGCACATGGTTGGGATGTACACTAGATGGATGTGAAGAGTGCCTTTCTTCATAAAGACCTAGAGGAGGAGATCTATATGGAGTAGCTACCATGATTTGTTTAGGATTCTTCTTTAGTATGCAGACTTATGAAATCTATCTATGGCCTCAAACAGGCCCCTCAGGCATGGTACACCAAGGTGGATTCCTTCCTTCTCACAACGGGTTTCACTAGGTGCCATTTTGATCCTAATGTCTACTTTTTGTGGCAGGATGACTCGCTCTTGATTTTGGTTCTTTATGTTGATGACCTTTTGATCACCGAGAGTTCATCAGTTATTGTAGTGGTGAAGGCATCTCTCCAAGATATATTTGACATGACAGACTTGGGTTTGTTTCACTACTTCCTTGGCATCAAGATCTCATAGTTAGATTTAGGGATTTCTCTTGCATAGCCTAAGTATGCTCTTGACTTATTGGCTCAGTTTCACATGGCTGATTGCAAGCCATCTCTAACTCCCTTTCTATCAAGAGTCAAGCTTGAGGCTGATTGTTCTTCACCATTGGTTGATGCCACTCAGTATCGACAACTTGCTGGTAGTCTCATCTACTTAACTCACACCAAGCTTGACATATCATATACAGTGGGACTTGTCTCCAGATTTATGCAGGAACCTCATGAGTTGCATTGGAAAGTAGCTAAGAGGATCTTGCATTACATACAGGGTTCACATAGATATGGGATTCATTATAGATTTGGCATAGAGGTTAACTTGGTTGGATATATAGATTCATACTAGGCTAGTGATTCACAGACTCACAAGTCCACTTTTGGTTACAGTTTCTCTCTAGGTTCTAGTCCTATCAGTTGGTCTAGCAAGAAGCAAAATGCTATTGTTATATTATCCACAGAGGCAAAGTACAGGGGAGCTATTAATGCAACTATTAATTCTATTTGGCTTCAGAGGATACTTTCTAAGTTTGGCATTCCTATCAGGTAGCCCACCATCATTTATTGTGACAACTAGAGTACCATTCAGATTTGCAAGAATCTGGTTCAGCACCAAAAAAACCAAGCACATAGAGATTCACATGCATTTCATTTGGGAGCTTATTCATAATCAGGTCATTGACTTGATATTTTGCCAATTTTTGAAGTAGGTTGCAGACATCTTCACCAAACTTTTCACTGAGAGCAAGTTCATTCATCTATGAACTCTTCTTGGGGTGCGGTCCACATCTGTAGCAGCATCTTCTTCAAGGGGGCCACTAGCCTCTTCATTTATTTTATGTCTCTCTTTTGGGGGGAGTTTTTTCCTACGAGTTTTCTCCTTTTCTCTATCTTATGGGAGATTGCATTTGTACATGGGTATCTCATCAAGCCTAGTTGTTGGGACCCATTTTATATTTCCACACTGCCCACCTAAGCTACGCTTATGGGGGGTATTAGTGTAGGTTTTTATTTTTCCCTATTATTTAATTAGGGAAATCATATATTTGTGCATACATGGAGTTTTCTTACATTCGTGGGATAGGCTAGCTTATGTGGAGATATGTGTCATAGATGTGTCATAGGTGTCATAAGAATGTCATAAGTAACTCCTTTGATCGGCTATTCCACGTATGGGAGTTACTTCTCTATTCTTAGCACCTTGTCACCACCTTTCATGGAGGAGTTACAGTCTATTCTTGGGGTGCTTTGACCACCTTTTGTGGAGGAGTTACTTACGTGCTCTCCTATATGTATTCTTCACTTTGGCCATCTTATGTTAATGGAATATTGGCTTTTCTCCAAATTGTTTATGTAATTGTCTCTTGTTTCATTTCATTTACTTTAGCATTTTGTGGTATTCACTTGCTTCGTCCCATGTAACCACGACTCGTGCATCCTCATTATTCAGACCTTGGTGAATCCTCTGATATCTTGTTCATAGATCATCATATTATGGTGTATGTATGTGATTCTAATTTGAGATGAATAAATGTCATGTTTTCACTTGTTCACATCTCTCACAGTCTTCATTGATTTTTCATTTTCAAATAATTCACTCCTCAAACACTCATATTTTTTCTCACCTTTTTGTAACACATTATTTATTTTAAAATGTGATGATGTCATGTGTCACAATCTTTCTCACTCACAACCATGCACTACATGATTATCAAGTTAGGTTTTCCAAGCATGAGAATGTGAGACAACATGATGATGTTGCATGCCACAATATCACTCACTCACAACCATAAATTACACTATTATTGAGGTAAAATTTCCAAATGAAATAATGTGAGACAATGTGATGATATTACATGTCATATTCTATCTCACTCATAACCAAAGTGATTCCCATTCTCTAATTCTCCCTTGAACTTGCAAAACATCAAAAACTGTCAAGAAAAGTCATTATGTACCATGGCCATACAAATAAGGTACAAGTCAATCTAATGGGAAAGATCCTTGTAGATCCCTCCATAAGTTCAAATCATTTTATTTCTCAAACTATCCCTCTTGGATGCATTTCTATCAAATTCTTCCCTATTAGGTCCTTAAAAAGGGTTTTGGGAGGGTTTTAAGTGGTTTTACCCCTTAAGGATTGTTCATAAAAATGTCACATTAAATCATCAAAAAAATTCCACAAAATTTAATTTTAGGACCCTCTCGAACATATCCTAACTCCTCATGCTCCCATTCTAAGCATTCATACTATTATGAGCTTCTAAATTTGCCTTCTCGAGCTCTTCATTGCTTTATATGCACCTTGTCATGTTCTTGAGACAAGAAATGATCTCTATGTGGCCTCCTCTACAAAAAAAAAACTTTTACACACCTTATAACTCCACATAGAGGTCCTCCAAGAATTTTTAAATCTCATCTATCCCTATAAGTGGTATTAGACCCCTTGTAGGTGGTAGGTCTAGTCTAAGCCTAATGGACTTTGACAATGTTTAGCTCCTCACCACCACCTCTAAGTGGTTAGCCATGACTATGAGGGATTCCTTGTGTTTTTCTATGTTTAACTCAACTAACTACACCCTTATTCAATGTTTCCATAGTCTTCAAGTTGTCTCCTAACCTTTCTCCCACCAAGCCTACAAGATGTATCCTTCTGGGAATACCCTTTGTCTGAGATAGAATAGAGGGTACTTCCCCTATTATCCTAGGAAATATGAAGAGATGAGGGGAATAAATAAATATTATGGACATTTTTCACAAGATTTCAAGGTTTGGTCATGTTTATAGTACTTCCAAACATTCCAAAACCCAAGACAGACTTTTGTGTAGTACTCATTGTGCAAGATTTTGTGTGTTGATTATAGGTTGTTCTTGAGAACCAACTCTTGCCCTATTTCCATGTCATGAACATTATGTAACATGTTAATTTTAATTTTAAATAATTTATTAAGAATTTTAATAATTTCAACTTTCTTACCAACTCTTAACTTGCACTCTTCAAACTGCCTAGTCTTGGTTTGTCGTCAACTATGACTATGTTTGTCCTCATAAATGAAACCTAATTGTAGGTATATACTATAGTTTTAGTTCTTGTGTATTTAATTAAATCCTTATTTAAGTCATTTAATCTCACTTATAACTCATTTTAACTCACTTTTTGCTTAAATAACTAGGATAAGAACAAAATGCCATATGTTAATGCACTGCCATCCTACAGTTGATTGTAGGTGACATTTTTGAGGCAAAAGTACACCTATAGCTAAATTTTTATCATTTAGTCATTTTATACCATGAATTAGACTATTATAAATGTCTATAATCTCTCTCATTGGTTACTCACATCCATACAATGCATTAGATCCAATCAATAGTTAGATTGTCAAACTCTCACATATCTCATTCTACAGTCAACTATAGACATCCATATTGAAGGCAAAAGAGCTACCATACGTGGTATTTTGAATTCAAACCTTGAATCTTAACTCCCTCACTATTCTTTGAGCACTTAGTACCATTATTACTTCAATAATAACACTTATCATGGAGATGTGTCATTAACATTCTACCTTGAACTGTAAGGTCACTTAGAAGTTCAAGATACTATAGAGATCACTAACTTTCCACAATGTAAGAATGTCTAGAATGGATGCCTCCTAACATCATAAACTTTGATCAAACCCTCACTTTATTTTTCAAGGTCTCACTCATATATGAGGGCTCCATGTTAGATTCACTTGGACCTATCTCAAACTCATGTCATACTAATTTATGATGGCACCAAGAATAGATCAAGATCTGTTTCAATTTTTTTGAGGTAAAAAGTCCCTAAACCTTCTTTCTCCAATTATGAACATGATTCAAATATGCCTAACACTCAATAGATCGACTATTTACTACTATGGCATTCTATTACTTTTCAACCTATATGAAGGTCTCAAACACATCTAAGTACTATCACTCTAAATGCTCAGACCTCTATGGAGACCTATAGGTGTACACACATAACAAACAAGGATAGTGAAGGTGGAACATGGACAATGTGTATAGTGTATTGTATTATATCCCATATTAGAATTCATACCAATCCTAAAATTGATCCTTTTAACCATGAAGGACTTGAAACCAGTTCTAATGTTCCATTTCCATGTGATTATTCTCTTGTAGATGCACATCAATATCAAGTAAGGCAGATCTATATGATTGTGTTAGAAAATTGGTTATCACAGTCTATAATATATCATTTGGAAAGCTTAGATTTATTGATCATATTATAATTATATGTTCAAACTCTTGAAACCTTTAACTACATATTCATGAATGTGCTCAGATCTTTCATTCATTTGACTGTAGATGGTACTTATAGGGAGCTGACTATGTTGACATGCTCTTTGAAGATGGTTCTTCTCATGTAACCTTTTGAATTTTCACTTAGAAGGAGATTTGAAAATTATGATATATGAGAATTGAAAACATCATATCCACTTTTGCTTGAAACCACTACAGGAAGGAAAACCTTTGTATTTGATGAAAAGGCTTACAACTCCATTAGTGTACTCAACCTACAACTTAAGATGTTTGTCTCATCCACTCACCTCAAAACATGAAATAAAATATTGAAACCATGAAATGATCTCATACACATCTTTTATAAAAAATTTCATCAATTGGTTTGTATGGACTTGCTTAGACAAGGAGAAAACCTGTAAGGTGTGGGGATAATTATGCAAAAAATAGCAGTCAACTTCATAAGAATGGTTCATAAAGTAGGGGAAAATAATATTTGAAATATTTTCATGAAAATGAAGTGGAATAAGTGTAATAACACCCTGAAAGATAATTTGACCTGAAACCTCTCCTACTAGTTGTACCATGAGAAAACCTATTGACCTATTTTGCATGCCAAGAAGAGAGATGAAGAATGGAAATGGTTTTGGTCCATTTTTGAGACTTATAAAGTAGATAAAATGTTTAAGTTAACTATGGAATCTAAATATCCACTATATAATATTGACACATATACCACACTCCTTTAGACGTCGTACAACTCCCAAAACCTCCTCTTTTCTAACTAGTTTTTTTATCTGACTTAGGAACCTACACATTTTTAGTTAGAACTAACATGACTGAAAATAATCTCACATATTGGATGTTTAGGAGTAATTTTTAACACTACTTCTAAGGAAAATTGTACAACCTTCATTAATGACTCTAAAGGTGACCTTAAGTGACATGAAATGGCTTAGGACTAAATTTGACTATGACTCAGGTGAATATCATATTAAATGACATAAAATAAGACCATGAAACACCCTATTACATCTTAATATACCCTTATACAATTTTTTTACTATAGGGGGTCCACCTATTTTGACTTATGGTCAAAATAGTCAACATTCTTAGCGAGTTCCTAAGGGTGGTATGTTTGCTATGCCAAGACCAATAGCCTAATCCTATCCATTAGGCCATGGAGTCACTTACACATATATATGACACTAAATTTTCCTAACAAAGAAAGACACACAAAATAAGACACACCAAGGTAAAAAAACATGTGTTCTTAAAAACACTTATGGAACACACACACAACTGAAATAAAGACACACACCTAATCTAATATTTACAAGACCTCACTCTTGAGGTGAAGGGAATCTTACAAAGTTACCATAATTTATCTAGGGTCAAAGATGGTTCCCCTTGCATCTTTATCAATCCATGAGATTAACTTGTCATGTGAATCATGTTGATCATCAACCACTTGAATATGTAGATGGTGAAATGGCTTACCATCCCTATATCTTCTCATACCTGTAAGAAGACTACTTTGGGATTTCATGAATGCTCTCTTCTACCCTCTAAGAACCTTGATTGGGTCTAAAACTAGTTTTATCTCTATCATATCTAATTTATGTTCCTCAACTTGTAGATTAGAAGTGATGACAGTTGTCTCAATATATCAATCCTCTTAGGCATGATGTGCTTGATGTTTTTGAACATCAAGCTTACTTTCATTTTATTCCATCACTTCTACAAATGATGCATGTTCAGGTTGAGTTCTTGACTGTTATTTAGATACAAACACATCTACCTTGACTTCAGTAGCCTTCTCTATGACTACAAGATCTTGAACAACAATAAGATAGTTACTTTCATGTTTGATGAACCTTTATCTTTCTCTCTCAATAGAACACTCAACATCATGTTTTTTAGGCTCATTAGAAAACATACCATCAGGTATACACTTATTATGAAGGAGAATAGTCTCACCTAGCTGATCAAACTCTTGACTTATGGTATTGAACCTTTTCCATAGGTCATCTTCTTCCTCATGGATGTCATCTGTAAGAGATACTTCATCAAGTACATGTAGAATTATATGGGTTCTCTTCATAATGATTTATCATGTTATTCAACTTATCATCATTGTTGATGTATTGGATTGCACCCAAGGGCAGGACGCCTAGCTCCTGCCCTTCCACATGCAACAATGGAAATTCCCCTCTCGCCTGTGGGACCGACGAAGCTGGAGGGGAGAGTCTCTAGATGAGGGCTAGCTCCCTTTGATGTATCTTTTAGGCCTTGGTTTCTCCTACTGATAACAAATAAAATGAAAAAGGTGGGGATGCAAAGGGAGAGAGAGATGCTGAAAATAGAACCTAAGGCTAAGAATGAAAAGGTGATACATCAGAAAAGTTGACCCACCCAGCCCGAACATACACTTTTCACCAAAAGAAGCACCTATACACTTCATCTGAAGTGTGAAACTCTTCTACAATAGTCAGCCAGGGGTCCATGGAAGTACAAGGAGGAAGGAACTAGCAAAGGTGTTCTGGGACACACTTTGATAGCCTATTCATAGGCACCTATATTCTTTTTGTAGACACTTCTGGTAGACCTACAGAAAGGAGACTTCACAATGCACTAGACATGCTGGAGTCATTTTGTGAAAAGCATCAAAGACAATGACTTAACACAAGGAGAAAATAGACATATACTTTAAAGTGCAAGTCCAGATAGAGGTAAAAAAGCTAAGTTTTGATTCAAGGTAAAAAACTGGCAGAGCTCTACCTTACAAGCTCGAGAGATTTTGGGGCAAAGTTTTGCCTTAAGGCTAAGAGAGTTCGATCCATCTCAAATGAGAATTTTTACAATATATAGAAGAAGAAAGAGGCCATTTTGGCACCCTTTTACAAGTGACCCATGTGCCTTCTACGCATTGGGATGAGGAAACTGCCTGAAGATAATGCTGTGTCAGCTCTTTTCAAGATTCAAAATTATGAGCCACACCATTTGCCTGCTCATCAATGCATAATGAAGAAAAATGGGTCACGCCATTCACTATTTATGCCTCTTGATGGTCACATGGCAGGTACTATGTCAACCACTGGAATAACTCCTTGAGTCAACACTTTCTCGTGCCACTTGGATCGCTTTGTCTGTTTCTACGCTTGGCTAATTTGCCTCCTCTAACTCCTTCTGCTACTCCTTTGGCTCTTTCTACTGAGAGTGCATTTGATTTTGACACATGTCATAGTCCATTGCTTAGACACTTAGAAGACACTTTGAAATGTGGTTACTGACATGTGGCAGCTTCTGTCAAGCTGATAATGGGATGTGGTAGCATCCGCTCACCTTTAAGGGTTCTTTGAGAGTTAGGCAAAAGTTGACACATGGCCACTTTTGCTTACTCTTTTCCTTTAATGATTCCTGTGCTATGAAATTTGATGCTTGCGTGCCTGTCATTACTTGAAAACCCAATGGCTAGTTCACGTGCTTAACTTTGATGGTTTTTAGGACGTCACCATCCTTGGCAAAGTTTGTCGGGCCTTTTCTATGAGTTTTTTGCTTTAGGCCTTTTCTCACAGACAAAAAGTCTGCAAGAATTGCTGCTTTGACTTTCGATGTTCCTTCAAGTTCTTTGGTTTTATACTTCCCCAAATTCCTTCAGACTTTTTGTCTGAAGGAATTCCTTCAGACAAAGAATTCGAATGAATTCAAAGCCTTAAGTTATTTTACATCCTTGGAAATCCTTTGACAAAGCCTTTAAACTACTCCCTGCCTTCCACAAGGGCTATTGAACCTGAAAGTGCCCTATGCAAAGGCACTTGCCTTTCATCTTTGGGACGCCCCCTTGAACCAACCCATTGAACCAAAATTAGTTCAATGGTTTAACAGTTCAACACTGTGCGCCAAGCCGCTTGAACTGAGCCTTTGAACCGATCTTTTGAACCAATCATTGAACCTAGCATTGAATTAAAAAATTTAACTGATGCATTGAACCAATGTGTTAAACCAACATGTTGAATCAGTTTAATGGTTCAACATTGCGTGCTGATGAACTTGCCGATGAGCTGATTGTTTGAACTCAATCGATTGAACCAAGGCTGATGAACCTAGTGGTTGAACTAAATGACGAACCCACCAATTAAACTTAGGCCAATTGAACTAAGGCTGATTGAACTAGGCACTGAACCAATGTGTTGAACCAAGCCGAAGTGTTGAACCAACTGAGTTGAACCAAGTGATAAATTAAGACTGATTGAACTTGTCATTGAATTGAAGTGATGAACTGAAGCTCGATGAACTCGTGCAACCCAAAATTGACTGGCTCTAAATAGCAAGGGAAGAAGGGGACCGATTTTGACCTGTTGGGTGAAAATGGTCAAGAAATTGGTGACTCCCAGGGGAAGCATGCCTAATATGATTAGAGACCAGTTGCCTTCTAGTCCATTGGGCACAGAGTTAGATGTAGCTATGAAAGAGTTAGCCACTGCCTTTAGGGATCCCATAATCAAACATGAAGCCTTTTACCCCACACACAAAGGAAAACACACATAAGGCTAAAAACACTACATTTGTAAACTGCACTTAGGGAAACCAGGAAAAGAAATTGAAAGCAAACTACTATATACAACTAACCAAGAATGTCTACCTCCCTCCTAGATCAAAGGGAAAACTTCTTAAGTCCCCTTCTTGGCAAGAAGACTTATGGCACCAGATAAGTGGCTAAATGAAATGGAGAGTTGGTGACACGCTCCCCTTGCCTGCCACTTGGGTTGTCTTGTATCTAAGTGGATCAGATTCAAACATGCTTCCAACATATGCGTACTCTATTTATTCCTAAAAGCTTGTTGAATGCTGGTCTTTCATGCTGGTGCATCTCATCAAGAAATCAATCGCTACTGGCTCATCACCATAAGCCCCTTGATATGCATCATTGACTGACTTGTTCTCTTTTGCCTCATGCTCAGGTTCCATGGTATGACCATTCTCCTTGATGATTTCAAAGAAAGTATCTTTAGATTCACCAACCTCTTGAAAGGATAAATCTGAAATCCTGCAACCCCTTTGCATACATATTTGAGTCCTAATGCTACCTTCTCCACTCTTATCCAACTCATAGCCCCCTTAAAGAATAGGGAAGCCTAACCCAATGACCTCAAATGAATCATTCAAAACATGAACAAGAGATTGTCCATGCTCCTCCATGACATCTAAGGTGATCTCTTCCTCATCCGTACTCATGAAGTCTCCCTGGTCAGTCATGAACTAATCAAAATCTATATTAGGCAAGGCCTGATAGCTTTCTTGGAGGTGTATGGATGGAGTGTATTCAGACATGGAATCTGTTATTTGGTCTGAAACATCCATCACATGTTTGCTGAGGAGACCTGCTCTGCACACCAACTCTACAATCTACCTATCCATATCTTCTTGGAAAAGCATTTCTTGGAGGTCATAGTCATCACTGAGAGCAGGAGAAGCCCCATATTCTTCAAGGTTTTGATCAAAACCTTTCTCTTCCTCTTCCTTTTTTCCCCAAGATTCCACTATTTATTTCCAACTCATGATCTTGGGATTGGAATCTTGCTCTTGTGAACAGGCAGCAACTTTATCCTTTTCAAGGTCCTACGCTGGTTCATGATATTCCTTCTTCCAGCTTGGAATTTTTTGACCATTTTGAAAGACTTGAGGAGGTTGGGGAAGATTTGGGAGGGCTTGCTCATGTACAGGAAGAGCTGTCTAAAAAGAGGCATGTTGAAAAGCTAGACGTATAGGATTAGAGGCAGGGTCAATTGATGTATTGGATGAGTCAGAATGAGCAAGTGCCATTTGATAGAAAGGATTTGGCACACAAGAGGGAGCTTTCTTTAGAATAGGAGGGGGCAAACCTTGGGCCAAAATTTATTGATTTTCATCCCTCCACTTTACCAACACTTCATCAATATTGAAATTAGCTTGAGGATTGGTGGAAGGGGTGTGTTTTGGCGTTAGCTCCTCTACAAGGTCTGAAAACTCCATCTCTCTTTCTCTAAGCAGTCTCATCTTAGCCTCTAATTCCTCAATCTGCTTAGCCAGATCATCCTCATTTTGTACCTCTTGGAGCTCATGAGAATCATCATAGAGATGGGGAGAGCATGAAGGTTGCCATGAAATGCAAGAAACTTCCTGAGGAAGGGTGGGAGAAACTTGAAAAGGACTAACCTCTTTTTGTACCTCACACTCTTGGACAATGTCTTTCTCCTCCTTGCCATTCCATGACTTAACCACTTTAATCCATGACAATTTTTGAGACGTCGCCGTCCTTGGAAAAGTTTGTCAGGCCTTTTCTATGGGTTTTTTGCTTTGGGCCTTTTCTCGGGAACAAAAAGTCTATAAAAATTACCACTTTGACTTTCACTATTCCTTTAGGTTATTTGGTTTTAGCCTTCCCCAAATTCCTTTAGACTTTTTGTCTGAAGGAATTCCTTCAGACAAAAAGTCTGAAGGAATTCAAAGCCTTAAGTTCTTTTACGTCCTTGGAAATCCTTCGACAAAGCCTTTAAACTGCTCCCTGCCCTCCGTAAGGGCTATTGAACTTGAAGGTGCCCTCCACAAGGGCACTTGCCCTTCATCTTTGGGATGCCCCCTTGAACCAAGCCATTGAACCAAAATTAGTTCAATGGTTCAATGGTTCAACAGTTCAACACTGCATGCCAAGCCACTTGAACCAAGCCTTTGAACCGATCATTTGAACCTAGCATTGAACCAAAAGATTGAAAAGATGCATTGAACCAATGCATTGAACCAATCTGTTGAATTGGTTCAATGGTTCAATAGTGCGTGCCGATGAACTTGCCGATGAGCTGATTGTTTGAACTAAGCCGATTGAACCAAGGCCGATGAACCTAGTGGTTGAACCAAATGATGAACCCACTGACTGAACTTAGGCTAATTGAATTAACGCTGATTGAACTAGGTGCTGAACCAGGTGCTAAACCAATGTGTTGAACCAAGCCAAAGTGTTGAACCAACTAAGATTAACCAAGCAATAAACTAAGATCGATTGAACTTGCCGTTGAACTGAAGTGATGAACCAAAGCTCGATGATCTCGTGTAACCTGAAATTGACTGGCTCTGAATAGCAAGGGAAGAAGGGGATTGATTTTGGCATATTGGGTAAAAATGGTCAACAATCATCATACACATGGATCAAATCCTTACCTCAACTTGCTAAAATGTTCCTTCATGGATGATATAGGTGCCAAGGTTAGTCTGCTCAAAATATGTATATGGATCATGTTCATAAGCATCTAAACCATACTCATCTAGAAATAAATTAGAAATGCCTTCAATCTTAAAAGAAGCACCATCATCTACAATAGATTATTCTCTCATTGATGACATAATTCAAGTTAGATCTTGCTTCTACATAAGGTTCAATGTGAAATCTAACAAGTGGCTGAGTCCTTATGGTCACTTTTATTCCTTATCTTGTCTTGAAGGCTAAGAAGGACCAATCAATTGAGAGGTAGCCTCTTATGTTAGCTATAAAATCTCTTGAAAGATAAATTGAAAAATGAGCAGGCAAGTCAATAATAATAATGTCTTGGAGGATGAGAAAACCAGGACAATCATGCAAGGAAACATTCAACCCTTTGATCAATCCTACTGACTTGGTAGGGGTCCCATAAAATTGAAGTACCCCTTTGTTATGTGGTTTAGATTTTAGGCCCAATTTTTCAGCTATAACTTTGGGCATCACTGATGTAGAGGCTCCACTATCAACTATGTAGTTATGAACTAGTTTATCACCCATAATGAGAGTGAGGTAGAAAGGTGGAGGCTTCTCAGATTTGGTAGATGGTTTCACAATGTTATTAGTGGAATTAGTGAGATTTACATGACAATGACCATGACTTGATGGTGAAAGACTAACATGGATAATAGATAGTTATTTTTGCAAGAGCTCCTTTTGGATAGGCATATGAAGGACATCCCATAATGTTTAGAGAAGAAGTGATTACCTTTTCTTGAGTCTTTGGAGGCAAGGGAGTGTTTGTATCTTAAGGAATTGAATCACTTTGAATAGACCTTCCCACATTTTGATTTGGAAGAGATGCAAGAGTGTTAGGGACTGTGATGCTTGTAGTCATGCTTGCTGCCTTATAAGGGGATTAGATGAACTTTTAGGAACACTATTAGCATCCCCTAGATCCTTTCTCTTAGATCTTGTATTATCTACAATAGAAGTTCTTTGGTTAATCACATAAGTGTCTTCAATAAATAAGTTAGTGAAGCTTTCTCCTTGAGGTTACCAACCTTTACTTTTTTGCATTAGGACTTCATCTTCTATTAATAATAGAAAAGTGACTCTTCTTTGAGTAACTAGACCTTGTTCTCCACCTTCATTGGCATCCATAAATTGGCCATGTTTCCATTCTTCTCCTTGGATCAGAATTTTATGCACCAGTATCATTTCTCTTGTATTGGAGGTAGAATTAGGATTGTATGCATTGGTAGGCCTATTGAACTTAGGATACCCTTGACCTCTCCCTTGCCCATATTGTTGACCATATTTTTGATGATAGGGATAGGGATTTTGATGAATACCTTGTTTCATATTGGATTTTCTAGTTTAAGCCTCAAAGTCTTGGTATCTTGCCCTCTAATCAATATCATCTTATTCCTTCTTAGGAGCAGTTCTAGGCTTGGTATTTGCACTTGGAAATTGGGAAACATTTGGAGTAGCAGCAAAAATATGCCTCAAGAAGATTGAAACCACCCATAGATTGTAGCATGATGGCAATATTAGTACCAATGGCTCTCAAGTATGTAGGAAAGATAAAGCTAGCAAGTGGTCTCATGGGAGGAGGCAACCTATGCCAAGCATTTTAGAACATCTCATTTAAGTCATGCATTATTTCCTTGTGGTCTCTTTGGATCACATTGAGCTAATGTATGAGTGAAGGATGGTCACTCTTGTCCTCAAATCTTGAAGTTAGCAACACTCCAATGTCATCCCATGTTGTGATGTAACCACTGAGTAAAGTCCTTTAATAATCAAGTTTTTTCCCTCTAAGGGACATGATAAGGAGTCTAATGGTAATGTTGACCTCAATGACATTATGAAAACTAAAAAAATTGGATATATCTCTAATTTGTTCACTAGGAGTAACATGACCTTCACCATTGAATGTAAGAACACTCTATGTAGCATTAGGGGGGATGTCATCATAGGCATCAAGATGGATTGTATTTTTAGTGTTAAAGGCTATAAGGCATGATGCCTAGCCATGTTTTCTTAGAATTAGTCTCACTATCTTAGTCTTCTTAGCTAGAAAAGTACTCTTTCTCTTCAAAGGGAAGAATGGGTTGAGGGTGTTGAACTTAAGAGGAAGTTCAGGTTGAAGAAGTGGATTGATAGGATTAAAACCTCTACTAAAATATGACATAGTAGGAACCATGAAATATGAGAATAAATATATGACAAAATAATGGTCTACAACTATATTTTACCTTGAATAGACTTCTAAAATGTTGATTAGCACACCAATATGTAGTTGATGTTGTCAAGACCACTATTCACCTTGACAAGTTATCTTTAGGACAATGGGTCCCATCGGGAGTGATAAAACTATTGAAAATATCACACCCTATAGGATTTTTTTCAAGCCTACTCTAATATTTTTGAAACATTGGAATACCTCTAGGCCTCTGGGTTGCCTATAGTAGAGGTAGACCTCTAGGTTTAAGGGCTAGCTCCCTAAATTGATCTTGAAGTGATTATCACCTATACTAGTTGATTACTTGTGATAAAAGAGATAGAAGTATGCATAAATATGATATATTATAAGGGGGTGATACACCATAAGGATTTACACAAGATCTTCATACTTCTTTCACTAAGAAATAAGACCTACAAACTAGTTTCAAAGTCTTAAGATGTTCTAACATTAGTATTTCATTATAGAAGTGATATGTATGAGACAACTCAAGGTAAGTGTAAAAGAGATCAGTTTTAAGAATCTAGGGACACTTACACACTTTAAGGGAGCCAAACACACTAGCTACACTCCATATGACCTGTTAGAATGAGAACTTATTGCACTAGACATGAAAGGACAAGGAGAAGTAAGGATAGAAGATTATCTATAGACCTCACCATTCATCACTTTGAACACTTATACAAGATGTTTATGAAATAAAAACTAGATTTATTTTATTATTAAAAGGCAAAATATAACATAAAACTATAAGGGATTTGCCATACATGGTGTGGAATTATGAAACAAGAGCCAAAATGGCTAGTACTTATAAAATTTGAGAAAAGAGAGAAGAATGAATCTCAATAGTCATAAGAACAAGTTTCAAGCTGAAATAATGAGTTGATTATATTTATTAATGAATTATGAGATAGACTATGTAAGGCATATTTGGACAAATGTCCCTCCAAGGCATGAAACTCTTCAATTATGGTGTAGGACCCTTCAACTAGTTCCTTGAAAAACTGCCTTCATCATTGACCTCCCTTGAGAAATCCAAAATAGACTAAGAATATATGACATCATGTTAGTATGAAAAGGGGTTATAAATAGGCTCCAACATGAATTGTATATGTCCCTAATCACCAATATTATTCTATACAAGTGTTCTTACTATCTGCAGTCATAATAACCCTTCTTTGACTCATCCTTCACACTTGGCACCAAGGTCATCTTTAGTTTCTCAAAAAAATCCATACATGGGTTTATGTGACACCTATAAATAGTCCTCCTATCCTTATATCCATAAACTACACCTTAAAAGGCCTCCCAATTGTAGTTATCACCTTCTCACTTGGTGATCACTCTTCATTCACAATACAAGTTTGGACTGCATAAAGTGAAGGTGATTATAGAGGCAATTGTGTGCTTTATTGAAGAAATAAATGGATTTAATTATTTAGGATATGTCTCATTATATCTCCCAAATTGATTCAAATTTTCCAACTCTCCCTTGAACATGTAAAACATCAAAAACTATCATGAAAAACCATTTTGTACCCTGTTCATACAAATAAGGTACAAGTCAATCTAATAGGAAAGATCCTTGGGAAGTCCTCTACAATTTCAAATCATTTCCCTACTCAAACTATCCAACTTGGATACATTTCTATCAACTTCTTCCCTATTAGGTCCTTAACAAGTGTTTTGGGAGGGTTTTAAGTGGTTTTACCTCTTAAGGATTGTTCATAAAATTATGGCATTCAATCATCAAAAAAATTCAACAAAATGCAACTTTAGGACCCTATATAACATATAATAACTCCTAAATCTCCCATGTTAAGCATTCATATTGTTATTAGCTTCTAAAGTTACCTTCTCAAGTTGTTCTTTGCTTTATGTGTACCCTATCATGTTCTTGAGCCAATAAATGATCTCTCTATGGCCTTCTATACAAACTAGAGGATTTGAAACACCTTATAACTCCCCATGTATGTCCTCCAATTATTTTAAAAGCTCATATGGACCTATAAGTGGTATTAGACCCCTTTTAGGTAGTAGACCTAGTCTAATCCTAATGGACTTTGACTGTGTTTACCTCCTCACCACCACCTTTGAGTCATTATCCATGACTATAATCAATTCCATGTGTTTTTAAAATTTTAAAACAACTCACTACATCCTTATACAATGTTTCCATAGTCTTCAAGTCATCTCTTAACCCTTTTCCCACCAAGCCTACATGATGTATCCTTCTGGGAGTGCCCTCTATCTGAGATAGAATAGAGGGAAATTCCCCATTATCCTAAGAAATATGAAAATATGAAGGGATTATATAGGTCTTGGGTACCTTATACTATTGATTTCAAGGTTTTTTCATGTTTCGAGCACCTCCAAACATTACAAAACCCAAGACAAACTTTTGTGTAGTACTCATTATGCAGGATTTTGTGTGTTGTCTATAGGTTGTTTTTGAGAAACAACTCTTGCCTTGTTTCAATGTCATGAGAATTATGTAACATGGTAATTTTAATTTTCAAGAAGTTATTAATCATGTCAACACTTTCAACTTTCTTTCCAACTCTTAAGTTGCACTCTTCACATTGCCTAGTCTTGGTTTCCAATCAACTATGACTGTGTTTCTCCTCAAAAAAGAGACATGCCCGTAGGTGTATATTGTAGTGTTAGGTATTTTTTATTACCTTAAATCCTTATTTAATTCCTTTATGATCACTTAAAACTCATTTTAACTCACTTTTTTACTTAAATTCCTATGATAAGACCAAAATGCCACATGATAATGCATTGCCATCCTATAGTTGACTGTAGGTGACCTTTTTGAGGCAAAGGTACTCCTATAGGTGACTTTTTATGATTTAGTCCTAGTATACCATGAATTAAGCTCTTTTAAAGGTATATAATCTCTCTTATTAGTTAATCACATCCATACTATGCATTGGATTCAATCAACAGTCAGACTACCAAACTCTCACATGTCTCATTCTACAGTCAACTGTAGATGACCATCTTAAAGGTAAAAGAGCTACTATAGGTGGTAGTTTGAATTCAAACCTTGAATATAAACTCCCTCACTATTCCTTGAACACTTAGTACAATTATTATTTCAATAGGACCACTTTTCATGGATATCTACCTCTAAGATTCTACCTTGACTATAAGGTCACTTGGAAGTTCAAGATACCATAGAGAACACTGACTTTCTATAATGTAAGAATGTCTAGAATGGAGGCCTCCTAACATCATACTCCTTTGATCAAACCCTTAATTTATTTTTCAAGGTTTCACTCATATATGAAAGATCCATGCTAGAGTGACTTGGACCTATCTATACCCCATGTCATACTACTTTATAATGGCACCAAGAATGGACCAAGATCTATTTAAAAGTTTTTGAGGTAACAAGTCCCTAAATCTTCTTTCTCCAACTATGAACATGATTCAAATTTTCCTTCCACTCAATGGATCCACTATTAAATAGTATGGCATTCTCCAAATTTTCAACCTCTATGAAGGTCCCAAACACATCTAAATACTATCACTCCAAATGTTCAGGCCTCTGTGGAGACCTGTAGGTGTACACACATAGCAGACAAGGATAGTGAAGGTGGAACATGGATAAGGTGCATACTGCATGGCATTATAACCCATCTTATATTTCATACCAATCCTAAAATTGATCTTTTTAACCATGAAGTACTTGAAACCAGTTCCAATGTTCCATTTCCATGTGATTATTCTCCTGTAGATGCACATCAGTATCAAGGCAGAACTATATGATTGTGTTAGAAAATTGGTTATCATAGTCTATCATATATCATTTGGAAAGCTTATATTGATTGCTCATATTATAAGTATATGTTCACCTCTTGAAACCTTTAACTACATCTTCATGAATGTGCTCAGATTTGTGATTCATTTGACTATAGATGGTACTTACATGGAACTAACTATGTTGACATGCTCTTTGAAGATGATTCTTCATGTGAAACCTTTTGAAGTTGTGCTTAGAAGGAGAGGTGAAATTTATGATATCTGAGAATTGAAAACATCATATCCACTTTTTCTTGAAACTGCTACAGGAAGGAAAACCTTTTTAGTTGATGAAAAGGCCTACAACTCCATTAGTGCACTCAACCTACAACTTAAGATGTTTTGCTCATCCAATCACCTCCAAAATTGAAATAAAATATGTAAAACATGAAAATAGGATGTCCACATATCCTATAAATAACTCCATCAAGTGGTTTTTTTGGACTATCTCAAACAAGGAGAAAACTTGAAGGGTATGGGGATAAGCATGTAGAAAAAAGTACTCAACTTATTAAGAATGGTTCATAAAGCATGGGATAACAATATTTTAAATATTTCCATGAAATGTAAGTGTACTAAGTTTGCTAATACCTTATAAGATCATTTTACCTGAAACCTCTCCTACAAGTCGTACCATGAGAAAAATTATTGACCAATTTTGCATGCCAAGAAGAGAGGTGAAGAATGGAAACATTTTTGGTCCATTTTTGAGACTTCCAAAAAATATAAAACATGTAAGTGAACTTAGGAAAGCTAAAGAGCCATTGTAGAATCTTTCCACATGTGCCACACTCCTTTAAAGGTCATACAACTACCAAAACCTCCTCTTTTCTAATTATTTTCTTAATCTAACTTAGGAACCTACACATTTTCAGTTAGAAGTAACATTACTAATAATAATATGTCATATTGGAGGAAAAATTTATAACACTTATTTGCTAATAAAAATGTATAACCTTCATTAATGACTCTAAAGGTGACCTTAAGTGACATGAAATGGCATAGGACTAAATTTGACTATGAATCAAGTGAATACCATATTAAATGGCATAAAATAAGACCATGACATACCCTATTACATCCTAATAGACCCTTATACAAGTTTTGTTCTATAATGGGTTGACCTATTTTAACTTGTGGTCAAAATAGTCAATAGGTAACACACATGTTTTCATTCAATTTGAATGATCATGAGATAAGGATATGGGACCATAAGGAGAGAGTTAAAGCATATTTACTCTCATTGAAAGGAAATGTGCCACAATCCTATCAACATCATCCACATCCTTAGGATTGAATTTATGTCAATGTTAAGAATGATGAGGAGGTAGCACATAATATGTGAAGAGTAGGGGTATCATACTCTCCACCTGGGGATAAACGAAAAGTAAAAAGGAAGAGAAAAGGCTAGGAGAATTAGTGCCAAAACATGACACACCATCCACACACCCCTCACTCAGGAAGCATATATTGTAAGGACTTCCACCTCCCTCAACTTCTTGAAGATTACTTATTGCTCAAGTTCCTATTTCTCTTAAATTTCAATCATCTATTAGTATATCTACTATGGAACACATTTTTTATCAAGGGTCTCCTTCAATGGTTTTTACCATTGAACCCACAATCCTTCAATATATGACTCCATCCCTTCACCATTTATGCCATATCTAGAGGATGTACCAATTAAAACACCACAACTTGAACCATAAATTATAAAGGTAGCACTCCTTGCTCCTAATAAACCTACTTAGGTGACTAAGGTATATAGCATGCAATGCTTTAAATTTACCTCATATAGTCTTTTAGTTGTAGAGACTTAGTCTCTTGGGCAAGTCTCTAAAATTGTTCTCCCTAAAATTATTCATCAATCTGTTAGCATATCAATTTCTTCTTATAAAATTGTTATAATAGAGTACATGAATAGGCGTTCCCCTCCTCAAGGACAATCTAAGTTTTCTCAAGCATCGTTGCTTAAGAAAAAAATTCATGGAGTGAATCCCATCAACATCACCCATTCTTCCAAGGTCACCATCATGATAGCGTTACCAAGCATCATTGTTAGAACCATTTCTAAACCTAAAGAGCCTATTCTAAAAATGAAAATGCATGAATATATTTTGCAAACTATTATTGATACAATAAAAATAATAATTTTAAGGGACATGATGGCTCAACCTTCCATTTCCTCACCACCAGTTACCTCCATATACACCAGACAACATATTCTAGTCTCTTCCACCCCTTCATCCAATTGTAATTCATTTTTTCTTATGGACCCTACCACTACCACTTTTTTGGTCCATCATACTTTGTCCATGCCAACTATTCCCATCACTCATCCCATAAGCTCTACCTTAGCCTTGCCACAGGGTGAAGAAGATTGAATTCAAAATGTATAATTGGGTAAATCTAAGAGATAAAGGATGGTGATAGTTTATGAAATTGAGATCAGGTTGAAATTTGAGCAATCCATAAGTGTCATTGAGAGGGTCATAATAATAAAATTGAAAATATGGGTTACACATATAGTTATTAAAATAGAGGATAATTAATTTTATTTAACAAGGAAATAGAAAACAAGACCAGGGGAAGTCTTAGTGTTCAAAGAGAACCCCACGTAATTAATTTGAGTTATTAGGCATGTAGTAGAAAGTTTAGTTCAAGGGATGTTACATCTTGATTCCTCATCGAGAAAACTTGCTAGATTATTCATGGATATGTATAGAAAAAAATTCAAATTTGGTTATATTTATGACTAAGCTTGAGATATATGCCATTATGGGATAGTAGGATGTTGCTTTGTTAGATGATGACACATGATTGCTTACTATGAGTTGGATTAATGTATTATTTTAGTTATGGTGTTACTTTACGATCATCATGTGAAATGATCTAATTACCTATGTATTTTGAGGTGGATGTAGGAGAATTCATCCCTTGAGCATGCCGGAGGGAGAGCATCATTTGATAAAGTGATGTATATGGAGACATCAAAGGTCTACAGAGAGCTAACAAAACCCAGCATACACACATGGTAATTAGTCATGGTATAATTGCATTTAATTGCTTATGGTGTGTTTAATACTTGTTTGGAGTGTTGTTTTTATGGTTTTACACTATAATAAGATGTCTTAATGAATTATTTTGTTATTGTCACACATCTTGTCATTAATGACAGTAGAAACAATTTTGGCAAGGGTAAATTTAAAATTTGGGACATTTGTGAATTTCCATTTAAAATTATTATAATATAATTAGATGATAAATTAAATTAATTAGATTTATTAATTTTGGGTATTAATGTATATTTAAAAAAGGAAATTGTTTAATAAAAAGAAAAAAAACATTGAAATTAGAAAAAAGAAATAATAAATTAAAAATCTAGAAAAAATAAAAAAAATTAGATGTCTTTAATTTAGCAAAAACAAAAGAGATAAAAAAACTCTTTAAAGATTAAAAGCTATGCCTACATCTTGGAGGAAGGAATAAATTAAGGTAGAAAGGAGGAAAATAGAGAGAGAAAAAGGGATTATAAGGGGGCATAGAATTTGGAAGGGAGACCCGACGTGATTATGAGGATAATATGGAGGATAAAAGGAAAATAGAGGAAGAAGGCAAGGAGGAAGATCAATTACATAAAGATTGACCAATCAAGCTGCCAAGTAGGTGTTTGTTTATACATATAAATATTAATTTTTTTGTGTTTAATTTATATGGTAAGAAGAGAATTAAAATGTCAATTTTGATTTTAAAGAGAATGTCTAAATTACTAATCTATCATAAATGTCTTCTAATTATAATGATTTAATTATCAAGATTATGAAGGTATGATTATGGCATCTAAATTAACAGAAAATTATAAAAATTATAAAGCATCAACATTTTATTTACAAGAATCTAATTTAATAGATAATCATAAGGCATCTTTGTGCCAATCTTGCCATGCACCATAGGGATATGTATCAATATAATTTATTTAATATCCTATGTTAACCCCAATCAATAGATGGCATTGCTTGTATAACATTTAATAAAAACCATAATCTATATATAAATATATATGCTAAATACTGAATTTGTATATTATCTGTCGGGCCTTACCTTTATAATTGGTGATTGTATAGGTATCGATATATCATTTTTATAATCCTTTTTACACTGTGTACCTAAATTGAGGTTACTGAAATTCCTCTTAGAAATTAATGACCTGTTATAGCATTATTATTCTTTTTAAAAAAAACACATACAACCATTATGATAAATTAAAGATATATTATCTTCACAAATACAATGACTCTCATAGAGTAAATAACAACTTAATAAAATATAATTATATTCCTTACTGCAAACATTGAATTTCCTAGAAATATAAAATAATTGTAGCCTTCTTTTATGATGGGGTTCAACTCAATATGTTAAAAAATGATAATATTGTGAGGTCTTGTCATGTTTTAGTCTGGAAGGATGGTATGATAATTTAGATATATGTAAAAAAAATCTATCTTGTAATATCATTTTCTGATGTCACAAATACCTAACTATCCAGTGAGATTTATTTTACATTGGAAATTCATGATGTTTTATGACTCATGCAAGTGGAAAAGATTTTTTGAGTGACATATTTGTTTCTGATGCTTCCATTAAGTAGTGCAATTAGCAAAGCTAGTTAGGCTGGAGACCACATATATTAGATGACTTATTAAAACAACGACTCTTATATCAGTAGCACAATGATCTATAAGTGATTTATAGTAAAATTATAATTCACTAAAAATGATGTATTTAATCATGCAATGATAATTAAATAGATAGTGAACTATGTAAAATTACATACAAATTGTTACACACTATATAATAACAGTGATGTATTTATAATGATTTATGCAACATAGTGATTTGATACATCATTAACATACATGAAAATATATATGCAACCAGTGATTAAGTATCAAGTATTGTATATAAGTGTGTGTGTGTGTGTGTGTGTAAAAATATATAGCAACATGTTTAAATGTGAAATCAACCTTTGTTATTGTATCATGATATCCTTAATTTTTGTTACATCATATAATACATATGATGGTATCAAATGCGATGGTAAAGTATTATGTATATGATGAGATTATATAATGTATTAGATATATTTTATGGTATGGTATACTCTTTAACATCAAATCCTAGAATTGTATGAATTTTTCTAAGGTATACCAATATAGGGTAGTCAAAGAATTAACTTTAGAACTAGTGAACCATTTTGGTAATCTTATCCCAACGACCTACATATCTAAACCAAGGATATGAAGAAAATGACTTAAGTATATGGTAAATATATCTAAATGGCTCTAGTAAATATGTGGCTTGATATATTCTTGATATAATGTAATCTATTGTGTCCAAGTGTAGCAAATGATACATTTGTATGAATGGAGTTGTGATATGTTATTTTTGTATCTTTACCATTTGATTATTTATAGGTTATGATATAAATTGATATAACTTGAAATAGTATTATCTATAGATTTATGAAATCAGATTGAAGGGCAAAAACATTGTTGAGATATCACCCTTGAAGGTTAGCAAACCCAACATATCTTGATTACCTTAATAGGTTCCTTAGTCAAGGGAAAAATAAACTATGAAAGAGTATTAATTTTAAGCCCTTATCTTATAAAAAGATCTTCAATATGTATTATAAATGGGAAATTTATAACAGGATTATGAGTTTCTTGTTTCACTACAAATAGTATGATTGACTATTAGTTTATATATATATATATATATTCAGCATCGAATAGTCATATGTGGTACATAATGCATCTATATGTGTATCTATAGGTTACTTTTCCTTGGACTGGGTATTCTAGATTATATACTAGGAAATTCTTGATTAAACATTTAAGTAATCTAGGATTTAGTATCCTCATAGATTTGGGATACTTACATACTATGGTGTGAAAGTATTCATACATAATGATTGTACCTATAGTCTGATTAATGGTATCAAGTTTCTTAGGGATATAAGATTATAACCTAGAAAATAGAATGAGATGTATAATTAATGTCACAATGAGTTTATGTGACTTCTATTTCTCTACAAATAATTAATTGAGTGTTTGTTATATGCATTATGTATTGAATACTTGAGTGTAGTACATGTTATGAGATTGATTATATGTATAAACACTTGGCTATATCTAGCATATATTGGTGCCTTAGGATGTGTGCTTAAAGTTATGTTATTTTGAATAATAGTTTATAGTCTAAACTCAGGGTATATCCAAGTTGTATAACCCCATACTTATTTTCTTGTTGTTATCTATATGGATCATTGGATTCTTGAAATCATATGGTTGGTTAAGTGTTGTTATGTGGTTGGGAACCTATGATAGTATGAGACATCATATGGTATTAAAGTATAAAATTATGTTTTACCCAGGTGGTGCATACTAAAATTATTATGCCTCACTCATATCCACATTTGACTATTTTACTATATGCATGTTGGTTATTGCTATGAATAGTGTGTTTTGTAATAGTTGGTAAGACTTGTATATGTATGCATGAAAACTTTAAAATTTTAGAAAATTATGTGTTGGTATTTTATTATGTTCTATGGAAATTATGACTTGCTTTGTTATATATAGTTATTGTTAGAGTTTTAGATTTGCACCCTAGCTGAGCAGAAGATTGTTCAAGTCTTTTACTCAAATCTAGTCCAACATGGGACTGACCCTAGGCTAGGGGTCGCCTATCATAAGGTCAGACCTTTAGCACCTAAACTAAATTTTGACTGAGAAAAGGGAGAGAGAAATGGTTAATAAATCATGAAAACATGTAAAGGAGGTGATGTACCAGTAATGTGATTATTGATCCACTCTATGTAAAATTTGAACAAACACTAATGAGATTGGATCTACAACTCCAAATGGTTGTTTATGCATTAGTATTTCATGCAAAGGTTCACCAAATGATCAAAACCTAAGGAAAGTGATGGAGAGGCCTAATTCAAGGCACTAACTAGTCAATGTATCCACTTTCTATATTTAATCAAATGACATTTGATACTAAACATGACCTACAAAACAATATAATCTAGTAGCTAAGTGAGATTCAAGATTTGATAAGGGAGAAGTTTCCACCACATATGAAAATCAATCTGGTATTAACACACTATACCATAATAATTAAATCTAAAAAAGAGTCCTTTATTTATCTCAAAAGATTACAAGGATCAAATTTGGGTAGAATCTAGTCATGCCCAAGAGAGGGATTATAAAGTCATTTTCAAGGCTTAAAAGCTTGTATTTATAGAAAAGAGAAGGAGAGAGGGAATTAAGCATTGAATGAGGCCCAGTCACTTTCAATGGATTAGCACCAATTCAAGGATGTTGACTCATGACCTTATCAATAAGGAAAAAATTCTAAAGCTCCTGCAAAAGAATTTAATGCTCCATGATACTTATACAACCATTAGGTCTTCATCTCGAGACTCCATGCCACCTCTACCCAATCTACTAACAAGGACCAATCCTTTATGCCTTGGAATTGATAGAGTCTCTTTTGGTCTATTTTGAATGGATGGATGTACTTGTTTATTAAAAATGCAACCCTACCAATAGGCAAGATGCTTAGCCTTGATCATATTTATGTATGTACTAGTTCTAACTCAAACCTATATGGAGCTTTAATGATGATGTTTAGTCCTAAAATATTCATCTTGACTTGACCCAGATCCATCCTAGATTGCATTTGATCTTGGTTCATTTATGTTAGCTCTACCCAAGTCTAATACTATTGTGTCAACCTTCATCAAAAGTCTTAGGGCTTGATTTTTCTCATTAGTTGTCAAATGCTAACTCAGACCCTTGAATTTTCTAACTCTTATTCACTTTATTGTTCTACCTATGCACGATTGCCTACGAGCCATTGATCTTTTGCTAACTAAATGCACTTGTGCCACTTGTCTTTAACTCATTAACTCCTTGGATTCACTGATCTCTTTGACTCATGTTCACCATCTGATCTTGATGAGAGATTAAACATGATCCCTTAGATCTACTTAGGACCCACTACTTGACACCTAATATATCTTTACCATGATTAAAATTGACATTTGTGTGAACATCATTTGAAATTTGTGTAGACATATTTGATGTTTCACAAAACATATTTGACATCCCATAGATCATCAATTTTAAGATCTAATGTATTTTTTCCCAAGCTTTATTTTGACGTTAGTATGAATGTCTTATGTTGTAGGTCCAACTTTAAAGGCCTATAACTTGAAGTGAAAAATTCATGGAGGAACCAAATTTTTAGGAGATTTCTTTGAGGCCAAAAGGAATGAACCTATTTGATTCACTAGTCTTAAGAGCTTTCTAAGTGAAGATATAAAATGTTCAAGTTGGTTGGTCCATATCTGCTCCTGTGTGTCATCCTAGCAACAATCAAGCTCATTTGTCTAAGTATGGAAAACTTAGTGAAATCTAATTGAGGAGCCAAATTTGATCATGTATAAATTCATTTACACTTCAGTGGAGGATTTGGAACTCAAAGCATAGCAACTAGGGACCAAGATGAACAAACCCATGTGATCACTTTCCCCTCTAACTTTTGTACATGAGAGATATGGTCTTTTCAAGATGTTCACTTGGCTTTGTTTAAACTTCTTTTAAAATGGCTAAGTACGGAAAAACAATAGAATCTAGTTGAAAGGCCAACTTTGGATCCCCATAATATTTGATTTGCTTTGGTAGAGGATCTAGAACTCAGTGCATATAAACTTGGCACAAATATGAACAAACTAATATGACCAATTTTCTCTGAATCATCCACATGTGGCAATGGTGATGTTAGTAAAGTGCCTACTCAAAAATTCTACTACTAGCCCTAAAATGTCTAAATAAGCATAACAAAGAACTAGGTGAAAACCTCACACTTCCATACTCATCCTAAGTACCCTTGACATTATGTAGGGTCTATGCAACTCTAGACTTATTCCTTGTGACATTGGATCACTCTTCAATCAATATCCTACTCTTTCTAATGGATTTTTAGACTAGGCACATTTTTGGTATGTAAATCAAATTTGGTCAACATCTTTGGCAACTTGGTTAGGTAACATGATTGCTATGCTCAAACTCAGACCATGTACATGAGTCTTGGACTCATAAAAGATGACAACAAAATCCACCATAATAGGGAAGGAAATAAAATAAAGTAGGTAAACTAACCTAACAAAGTAAATGTGATAATTAAGCACATATATGGGACAAAATATAAACAAACTAACCTAATTAACCATGAAAAAACATGAACCACCTAGATCAAAAAGGAAATTAATGAATTTGTTCATTATAAAAGATCATACAAGTTAAAAACTAGGGGGTTCATTGAACATGACCTTTGAAGAGTCATTATTTTTTCTAATTATTTCTCATAACATCTCTTAAAATGAGTAATCAATAGAAAACCAGTCACCAACAAAAAAAAATCAACTTGCACTTCTAGATACTTTTTATGTTGATTGTCAACTACAATTTTGTCAAGTGACGTCTCATCTATGCCTTGTTCTTAAACTACCTCATCCTTCTCATGAAATGCTACAAGTTCATCAAGCTCTTCAAGGAGCTTTGAATAATCAACCCAATCTGTATTGTGATTTTGAATAGATTCTTGACCAAATTTATGAATATCATGCTCTGTAATGGGCAACATATCCTTACAAAGCTCTTCAATATCTTGCATAGATTCAAGGTATAGCTACCAATCATACTTTTGTTCCTCACTCTAATCAACCTAAATAGGATCAACTTAAAAGGCACTATTATCTTTCTTAATTGGAGATATCTAAACCTTATTTATAACTTTATCTTGTACCAATTCTTCATGGATTTCTTCCATATCAAGATCAACCTTTTCCTACATAATTAATATAATTTACTAAATTTCATATATAATATCAATTTCAACTTGTACCTTAAGTAAATTATCAATGAATAATTCTTCATCATACACACTTGAAGCATCTTCTTCACATTCCCCAAGATCTTGACTTGTAGTTGTAACCTCTTCCTCTATTTCCCATAGAATAGGTTCCTCTTGAAGAAGGGAGATGGTGGGAGGGTGATTAAATTAATTTACTTGAAAGGGATTAAGAAACATGGAATTTTTTTTTCATGATTAGAATTTGGGATTTTGAGGGCAATAGAGTTTTGGAGAGGAGGAAAAGAGAAAATTTTGACAATCTCTACATTCTACTCTTTCCACTTAGCCATTATCTCATCAAGGTTTGAAACCTTTTTTTCCTAATGGATAAATTGATATTGAGGGGTAAGTGGTGAAGAAAGGGAAATATAAGAATGTTTACCCTCTTGAATAGGCTCTTCACTCCAACTAGGAATCTTCATTGGCACACACTGGGCTTGGTCAAAAATCTCATGAGAATAAGGAGTAAAAGAAGACTGGTAAGGAACAGAAGAGGGTTCTTGGTCAGTTAAAATTTGCTTATCCTCTTCATCAATAGAGATAGGTGATAATTATTAGGAATTAAGTGAATATAAACCATATTTAATCCACCATAAAATCACAAAACCATATTTTAAATGTGTGAAAATTAGATTTAATTATGCAAAAACAATTCCTTCAATCACAGTTTAAATGAAATCATAAATGGAGAGAACAAAATATAAATAAAACCGTAACACAAATATACCATAGTTCACCCAATATGGGTGACATCTACCAAGAAATTCCTCAATAAAATTTGTAATAAAACAAGATTACAAAGACCTCTCACAGAGATAGAATATCTCCTCCAGAATTCACAAATGAATTCTTTGAATTGTTGATCTAAATCTGAAACCTATCAACAATAATCCACAAATTCTCATCCACACCTATACCTATATAAAATAAACATCCAAAAGATTAAATACCACACCCTACAAAAATATCTCACATATCATGTCATGTCTTGTCTGTTATATCTCTAAGTCTCACCACCACCTGTATATATAACAAATGAGGAGAAAACTCACCAAATAAAGAAGATACATGCTATCCTCATCCACAAAGGAGCATGCCATTTACACCTAATCATGCTTATCTATAAGCCCCATTCAGTAGAAACATGCCATTCTCCTTTAAAGGGCACAACTTCCAATGCAAAGAGATAATAACCAACTCCAAGTAATGAAAAAATCCACCCCACTTTCATAATACATCATAAAAATTATTAAATAGAACATTTAATGATTTTATCCTATAATACATCATATAAATTATTAAATATATCATTTAGTAATTCTACTCATATGGAAATTATTTAAATAAACAATTAATTTCTTAGAAAATAAGGAAATCAATCCCACTTCCAACAAACATGGAAGTCAACATGAAAATTATTGAATATGCATTTAATAATATTCACCCACATGAGGAGTAAATGCAAAATAAAGCACTCCCCACATCCTTGGAGCTCTCTAAGCCCCCAAAATGTACCATCATGGTCATGTGATATCCCTAAAGGGCTCCACACTCAACAATATCCCACTTGGAGACCTTTTCTCCTGAACATAATCTATCACTGCTCCATGATCACTAAGAACAACCAAATCTAAACATAGTCTCAAATTATTCAATTTGACCACCTTGGTCATCATATCCACAAGATTTTGGCTAGTATGAATCTTCTCTAGCTTCACCAAGTTATCCTCCAAGTTATCTTGATGAAGTGATAACGTAACTAAATGTATTTCATCCTTGAGTGGAAAGTGGAGTTCTTTGTCAAATGAATAACACTTTGACTATCATTGTGTAGTCTCCCAACTTCCTACTCATGCCTCAACTCTAAAAAAAACTCCTATAACCAAATCATCTCCGTGATAGCCTATGTGGCAGCAACATACTCTACCTTTATGGTTGACAAAGCCACAACCTTCTATATCTTGTAAATCCAACTAACCATTGTATCTCCAATAGTAAATATATATCCTATCATACTCCTCCTGCAATTAATATCCCCTGTCATATCTAAGTACACATAACTATGGAAAGTGGTATTTGATCTATCATAACATAATGTAACATCAATAGTTCCTCTCAAATACTAAAGAATTCCTTTCACTGCTTGCCAATGCTCATAACCAAGATCACTCATATACCTACTCATAACTCCCACTACTTGGGCAATATCTAGTTTATTACAAACCATAGCATACATCAAGCTGCCAACTACCGATGAGTAAGGTACCTTAGACATCTTTATCTTTTCAACCTCCATCTTAAGACACTGCTCCTTTGATAATCTAAAGTGTCTTGCCAAAGGAGTACCAACAGATTTAGCATCCAACATGCCAAACCTTTCCAAGACTTTCTTCACATACTCTGATTGGGATAAAACCAACTTCCTCTCCTTATCATGAGTAATCCTCATACCAAGGATTTAATTTTCATCACCCAAATCTTTCATAGAAAAGGAGTCACTAAGTTGTTTCTTGAGCATATGAATATGTTGTATGTTTTTTCCTGCAACTAACATGTCACCCACATACAAACATAAAATAATAAAGGAACCATGATCAATAGGTTTGATGTACATGCAATGGTCAAAATTACACCCTTGATATTCTTGTTCCAACATAAAATAATCAAATTTTTTATACCATTATCATAGAGCTTATTTTAGTCCATACAAGCTCTTCTTTAATCTGCACACATAGTTCTTGCCTTTGAACTCATATCTCTGTGGCTGCTTCATATACCACTCTTCATCTAAATCACCATGAAGAAAAGCAATTTTCACATCTAACTATTCTAAGTGCAAATCTTCAACTACAACTACACCAAGAACAGTCCTAATCGAAGTCATTTTTAAAACAAGAGAGAAAATCTCATCAAAATTAATACCTAATTTTTGTGCAAACCCCTTGACCACCATCTGGGCGATATAACTTTTTCTCCCTTGATCCTCTTATTTAATTCTAAAGATCCACCTATTTAGAAATGCACTCTTACCCTTGGGTAGCCTTACCAAATCCCATGTTTGGTTCTCCATGAGAGATCTATGCTCCTCATCCATGACTTGTTCCCATTTCATCCTGACATCTACTTGCATTGCTTCTTCATAACACTTTGGTTCTCCATTGTTAGTGAGTAATAAATAATTCAAAGAAGGAGAAAAACATTCAAGTGCTTTTCTTACCCTAGAATATCTTATTACCATAGGAGTTTAGGATTCTTGTGTAGAAGATTCCTGAACTGATTCATTAGATACTTTGCCCTCTACAATGTCATCTAATATTATGTACTCTTTATGTTCTTGTTCCTATTCCTACAACTGATCCTTATACATGACTTTTTCATTAAAGACTACATCTCTAGACCAAAACATTTTCTTATCTTTAATGCTCCATAAATAAAAACCAAAGTCATCCTCACCATATCCAACAAAGGTGCATTTCTCTGATTTACCCTCTAACTTGGTCCTATTCTCTTTCATGATGAGGGCAAAAGCCTCATATCCAAAGAATCTAAGAAAAGAATAATCAACATTCTTACCAGACCAAGCTTGTTCAGGAATGCCTCCATCCAAAGGCATAAAATGTCCTCTGTTAATCAAATAAACTATTATGTTAACTGCTTCTACTCAAAACTATAAAGGGAATCTTGCATGTAACCTGATGCTCTTAGCACATTTCATTTTTATTCTATTCATCCTTTCAAACACCCCATTTTATTATGGAGTTCCTAGAACCATCCTTTTCCTACAGATTCCATTGTTAGAATAATAATCAAAGAAAGCATTACTAGAATACTCACCTACATTATCTAATTTGAGACATTTCAATTTGAGACCTATTTCATTCTCAACCAAGGCTTTCGACTTCTTAAAAGTGTAAAATACATTAGATTTCTTTTTAATATAATAAACCCAAAATTTCCTAGTTATATCATCAATAAAAGTGACATAATAATTGGAAACACCAATAGAAGATACCTGAGCTGGTCCCCATACATCTGAATGTACCAAATCTAACTTGTGCTCTTTCTTTATAGTCCAACTTTTAGGAACTTAACCCAATTTTGTTTCCCATACATACAATTCTCATAAATGTCTAGATCTAGATCTTTCAATCTAGGCAACTTATCTTTTAAGATCACCATGCCCTTATGGTTCATATGATCGACCCTGTAGTGCCACATAGTTGTATCTCCATTTGTAGCAACTAAATTACAAGAATCAACACTACTAGTCTAATATAAAGTACCAAATTTTTTACCTCTCAAAATCACAAGAGATCCTTTGGTAACTTTCCAAGAATTTGTAGTAGACATGCTAAATTTCCCCGCTTTAACCAAATTTTGTCTCAAGATAGACACATGCCTGACATCCTTAAGTAGTCACATGTTCCCATTCTACATTTTCACTTGAATAGAACCTTTCCCTACTATCTCACATGGTTCATCATCACCAAGATATACATGTCCTATATTCTCTTGAACATAATAAAAAAAATAATGCCTATGGGGTGGCATGAAAAGAAGCCCCTGAATTTAATACCCAAGACTCAGTAAAATTATCTAAAGAAATAATTAAGGCAGCCTAAATTACTTTACCTGATGTCACATTTACATCATTCATTTCCTCCTTTTTTCCATTCGTATCTCGAAGTGACCAACAATCCTTCTTTGAGTGTCCACTCTTCCCACAATGCCATCATATCATCTTGGCTTTAGATCTCGATTTAGATCTACCTTTTGAATTTCCACGGTTGCCTTTGATTTTATCTTTTTTCTTCCCTCTAGTATCAATAGACAAATCATTACCTGAAGATGATTCACCAGTGCTTTTTCTTCCCATCTCCTCACTGAGAATCATACCTACAACATCCTCAAAATTCAAGCTTCCCTTGGTAGGGACTGCATTACTCATAGCCATAACCAAACTATCCCAACTATCTAGCAAAGAACATAAAATTAGCAAAGCTCTAACTTCATCATCAAACTTAATTCCAAATAAAGTGAGCATACTTACAACCATATTAAAATCATTTACATGATTAGCAATAAAACCATTCTCAGATATTTTCATATTAAACAATCTTTTCATAATAAATTTTTTATTAGAAACTGAGGGTTTCTCATATAACTTTCCAAGTTTATCCATGAGATCCTTTATAGTTATTTGATCTACAATGTTGAATGTAACAGAAGATGCAAGGCATAACCATATGGCTCCCAATGCCTTCCTATCAAGCAATGTCTAATCTACATCACTCATACTTACAGGTTGTCCTCCTTTCCCCTCCAAGGGGAGTTGAAGTTCCTTCTGATACAAGTAATTTTCCATCTACATTTTCCACAAACCAAAATTCTTACTATCAAACTTCTCAACTCTGAATCTAATTTCTTCTCTCATAGTTCCCACTCAAGCTAATAACATTTCCTATGATTTACCACTTCAACTGAAACATCACCAAAGCTTTGATACCATTTTTTAGGAATTAAGTGAATATAAACCAAATTTAATCCACCATAAAATTAAAAAACTAGATTTTAAATATGTGAAAATTAGATTTAATTATGCTAAAACAATTCCTTCAATCATAGTTTAAATGAAATCATAAATGAAGAGAACAAAACTAGAAATAAAATCATAACATAGATCTACCATGGTTCATCTAATATGGGCTACATCCACCAAGAAAGTCCTCAATAAAATCTGTAATAAAACAAGATTACAAAGACCTCTCATAAAGATATAATATCTCCTCCAAAATTCACAAATGAATTCTCTGAATTGCTAATCCAAATCTGAAACCTGTCAATAATAATCCAAAAATGTTCTACCACACCTATACCTATATAAAACAAACATTCACAAGATGTTATACCACACCTTGCAAAAATATCTCACATATCATGTCCTGGCTTATCTATCATATCTCCAAAGCCTCACCACCACCTGTATATATAATAAATGAGGAGAAAACTCACCAAATAAAGAAGATACATGTTATCCTTATCCAAAATAGCCTCATCCACAAAGGAGCATGCCATTTTCACCTAATCATGCTTATCCATAAGCCCCACCAAGTAGAAACATGCCATTCTCCTTCAAAGGGCACAACTTCCAATGCAAACAGATAATAACCAACTCCAAGTAATGAGAAAGTCCACCCCACTTGCATAATACATCATAGAAATTATTAAATATAATATTTAATAATTTTATCCTATAATATATCATAGAAATTATTAAATAGATCATTTAATAATTCTACTCATATGGAAATTAGTTAAATAAATAATTAATTCTCTAGAAAATAAGGAAATCAATCCCACTTCCAACAAACATGGAAGTCAACATGAAAATTATTAAATATGCATTTAATAATATTCACTCACATGAGGAGTAAATGTAGAATAATGTGCTCCCCACATCCCTGAAGCTCTCTAAGCCCCCCAAATGTACCATCATGGTCATGTGATATCCCCAAAGGGACCCACACTCAACAATAATTCATCAGTCTACTCAAGTAGAAGCTCTTCTTGAATTGGCACTTCTAAATTTGGATTATTTTATTAATTTGAAATATTAGCCTATTATTCAACTTCATCGCTCAAATCTACCTTGCTAAGTTTCTCAATCTCACCCAAGAATTCCAAACATAAGTGTTGCCACTGGTCTTCCAATGGATTCTTAACTTCAGTATCAATAACATCATCATGGATGCTACCACCTAATTGGTCTCTTATGAAAATATCAACTTGTGTTTTAATTACCTTAGTTCCATCATCATGACATTGCAATTACCTTTTATCATCCAATTTCTACTCATGTTTACCTTCTAATCTATTATAAAGCATATGGGTCCCAGTTTGAATCTCCTCTTCATAGGCACTAGAAGTGTCTTCTTCAAGGTGCTCTTGACACTAATTTGCAACTATAGCAATGTCTCTCTATAAAATGAATTACCCCTCCTTTACCAACTTTGATAGTTTTTCCACCATGCTTGAATGATCTAACTCTAACTTTGGTGTATTTAACTTATTTTTAAGAGGTGAGAGGGTGGGTGGGTAGTAGATATCATTAGGTTGATTGACGCTTACAAGGGTATCCTTCCAACTAGGAATCTTGAATGGATTCTTAGGAAACTTTTAGGATTGAGGAGGGATGTGAAAAGGGGTAATAACTATTTGAGTAATAGCAGGTGAAAGACTAATAACAGATTTTACACCTACTTTTCCTCCTCCATTATCTTCTTCCTCAAGGGTGGGTATAATGAAATTAAAATCCATGGTCCTTGAATGCTTCTATGTGGGTATTATTTAAGGGCCTTTGGCAGGTATAGGATATTAAACAAAATTAGGTTACTTTGGGGAAGGAAGGTGGAGGTAGTCTGCCTTCGGGGTGATTGGAGGGAGTGACTGAGCATAAGACTTAAAGAGTGATTTAAACTTGATCTTCACCTCCACACCATATTCAATTTTTCACACTATATGAGATAAGTCTTTGAGAAAGTACCCTCCAACCTTAGTCATGAAGTCATTACCCAAAAACAAGGCAAAATAAGGCAACAAATCTACTACAATAAGGTCTTACACAACTAAAATTCTGGGGTAAGCATGGAAAGTAAGTTGAAGACTTATAACAATACCACATATTTTAAGGGGGGGTCTATTCCATTACAATCCAAAGTCAAAAATAGGTTCATACATCAGATTCAAGTTGTCTGCCACCAATTTAAGAATAATTGAAAAATTCACCTTGTCACTAGGTAAACAATTATGGACCAACTTATCTCTTATGACTAAGGAAGCAAGAAAAGGAGATGGGGTGACCAATTTATCAAACTATGGTTGGTTGCATGAGTATTTTAATGATGAATAATAGCTTGGTAGTCAACCCTTTTCTACTATCTAAGACTCTTGCAACTTGTCCCTTTATTTTCTTAATTTTTCAATTTCTAAATGCAGATAGTTAGTATTTGGTGTAGGTGGATTGCAAGGGGTAGCAGGTTGATAATAGGACTGATTATGAGGGTGAGGAGATTGTCATGGATGATGGTGGTAGTGTGTAAGACATGGATTAATGTATCAGTCATATGGGCTATGGTAAGGTGGATATGATTCATCATAGGGCTGATAAGGAAGTATAGCATAGTTTTCTTCATACACAGCCATGAAAACAATATCAAGATATTGCAATGAAAATAGACTTACATGGAAACTACCTAAAAGTTTAGAAATAATTACTTGAGCTTGGAATCACCAAATACTTCATGAAGAACACTACTGCAAATACAATTCCACCCAGACCAGCACTAATTTGTCCCACTAGGCATGCCAAAACTATTAGAGTTATAGATTTATACCCTAGCTGAGCATAAAATTGTTCAAGTCTTTTACTCAAATCTAGTCCAACATGGGATTGACCCTAGGCTGTGGGTCACCTATCATAGGGTCAGACCACTGGAGAAGTCTAACTTCCTTTTGTATCTACCACCTAAACTAAATTTTGATTGGGAAAAGGAAGAGAAAAATGGGTAACAAAGCATGAAAACATGTAAAGGAGGTGATGCATCAGTAATGTGATTATTGATCCACTCTCTCTAAACTTATAACAAACACTAATGAGATTGGATATACAACTCCAAATGGTAATTTATGCATTATTATTATTTCATGCAAAGGTTCACCAAATGATCAAAACCTAAGGAAAGTGATAGAGAGCCCTAATCCAAGGTACTAACCAGTTAATGTATCCACTTGCTAGCTTTAATCAAATGACATTTGACACTAAACATGACCTGTAAAAAAATTATAATCTAGTATCTAGGTGAGATTCAAGAATTAACAAGGGAGAAGTTTCGACCACATATTCAAATCAATATGATATTAACACACTATACGAGAATAATAAAATCTAAAAAAGAGTCCTTTATTTATCTCAAGAGGTTACAAAGATCAAATCTAGGTAGAGTCTAGTCATGCCCCAATAGAGGGATTATCAAGATATTTTCAAGGCTTAGAATCTTGTATTTATAGAAAAGAGGAGAGGGAATCGAGCATTGAAAGAGGCCCAACCACTTTCGATGGATTAACACCAATTTGAGGATGTTGACTCATGACTTTATCAATAAAGAATAAATTCTAAAGCTCCTAAAAAAGAAATTAATGCTCCATGATCCTTATACAACCACTAGCTATTCATCTCAAGACTCCATGCCACCTCTACTTGATCTACTGATGAGGACTAATCCTTTATGCCTTGAAACTGATAGAGTCTCACTTGGTCTATTTTGAATGGATGGATGTACTTATTTGTTAAAAATGTAACCTTATTGATAGGCAAGATGCTTATCCTTGATTATATTTATGTCTATACTAGTTCTAATTTGAACCTATATGGATATTTAATGATGATTTTTGGTCTTGAAGTATTCATCCTGACTTGACCTGGATCCATTTTGGATTGCATTTGAGCTTAGTTCTTTTATATTAGCTTTTCCTGGGTTCATCAAAATGTCCTAGGGATTGATCCTACTCATTAGTTATTGAATGATAACTCAGACCCTTGAATTTTCTAACTCTTGTTCACTCTGTTGATCTACCTATGCACAAATGCCCATGAGCCATCAATCTTCTACCAATTGAATGTGCTTATGCCACTTATCCTCAACTCATTATCTCCTTGGATTCACTGACCTATTTAACTCACGTTCGTCATCTGATCTTGATGGGCGATTAAATGTGAGCCCTTAGATCTACCTAGGACCCATTGCTTGACACCCAACAACTCTTTACTATGATTAATATTTATGTTTTCACAAACATCATTTGAACTCCATGTGGACATATTTTATGTTCTATAGACCGTCAAATTTAAGCTTGCATGATTTTTGTCTGATATTTATTTTGACATCCCATAGATCATATTTGACATTCTATAGACCATATTTGATGTCTTGTAGACCATAAATTTAAAGCTCTAATGGATTTTTTCCTAATCTTTATTTTTACGTTAGCCCGAATGTCTTATGTTGCCAATCCAACTTTGAAGGCCTATAACTTGAAGCACAAAATTCATGGAGGCACCAAATTTTTAGGAGATGTCCTTGAGGCCAAAAATAATGAACCTATTAAATTTTCTAGTCCTCAATGCTTTATAACTAAATATCTCAAATGTTTAAGTTGGTTTGTCCATATCTACTCTTATGTGGCATCCTAGCGACAGCTGAGCTCATTTGGTTAAGTATGGAAAACATAGTAAAATCTGACTAAGGATCCAACTTTGATCATGTATAACTTCATTTTCACTTCAATGGAGGATCTAGAACTCAATGCATAGAAATTAGGGACCAAGATGAATAAACCAATGTGACCACTTTCTCTTAAAACTACCACATGTGTGAGATATGACCTTGTCAATATGCTCACTTGGCTCTATTTGAACTTCTTTGAAAATGGCTAAGTATGGAAAAATAGCAGAATTTGGTTGAGAGGCCAACTTTGGATCTCCCTAACTTTTATTGCACTTTGGAAAAGGATCTAGAACTCAACACATATAAAATTGTCATAAATGTGAACAAACCCATATGACTAATTTTCTCTAAATCATCCACACTTGACAATGGTGATGTCAACAAAGTGCCTACTTGAAAATTCTACCACTAGCCCAAAAATGTCTATATGAACATAATGAAGAACCAGGTGAAAACCTTGCACTGTCATAATCATCCCAAGTACCCTTGACATTTTTTAGGGTCTCTATAACTCTAGACCTACTCCTTGTGACATTGGGTCATTCTCTAATCAGGATCTTGTTCTTTCCACCAGATTCTTAACTAGGCACATTTTTGGTATGTAGACCAAATTTAGTCAACAATTACTTGTATGATGCTTAAGTTTCTATGTATTTAAGACTACTTTATATGATTATTTGTGGAAATTGGTAGTTATGTCTTAGAATATTAGACTATGGTAATATAGGTTATCATAGGTGTAATATAGTTAGAAATAAATTGTGGTTACTGAAATCTATAGTTCTATACATTTTACCCAAGTGGTATAGATTGTAATCATTATTTCTAGTATGGAATAGAAATAATGTAAGATTCATTCATACATTTGATGGAATAAATGTATGTTTTGGTTACTCATATGTTTAGCATATAGTTTTATTGTATGTGTGAATAAGATGTAAATTAAATGAATCTTGTGGTTGAGTGGTACTTGACCAATCTACATTATTGATTTAGAGTAAGGAGTGAGATGGACTTCACTAGTTTACTAGTGTCATAATGATAGATTAAGGCAGTCCAATCAAGTGGTATGTATGAATTTGATTGATCTAAATCATTATTATTTATCATTTGTAAAACTTTAGGCCAAAGTATGTTTAGTGAGACATTATCATTTCATGATTATGATTCACATGTTTGTGTGATATCTTGTAATAGAATGAATTTCTATGATACACTACATGTTTAGTTTAGAATGATACAACACATGGGTACTTGCTAGTCTTTCTAGATTTATGCATCATCACTATCTACTCATTCATAAAGGGAGAGCCATTCTCTGATGGGAGATTGTTAGGGGATCATTGGTCTATGGTTGGTGTGGAAAACTACTCGAATGATGCTCTCCCTCCCCACAATAGTACTGCTATTAAGATGACACTTAATATTTTCATAGATACTAGAGAGTTTGGGGAATTCATGCTATAGGGAGCCAAGTATCAAAATTATGTACATTGTATTAAATTGTACATTATTATTGAGTATTTTCATGAAGAATTATAATTACTTATTAATGTATATTGACAATGATGATTGCAGAGTTGTATCAGTCATGGTTGAGTTGTATTACTTTTTATATTCATTTTATGTAACATTCTCATGACATTAGAGATCTATGATATAAGATGTAATATGTAATTAATATTATCACTTGAATATTTATGTGATCTCTGTTTAGATTATCAAGGTGTAATCTATTTATGGTATATATATTTAATTTAAAAAAATCATGTATTTCTATGTCTAACCCAACAGGATCGGTACATGTGGCTTGAACTCTATGACCTAATGAGTCCATTAGCCATTTTGTGACTTTTTGTTCACCAGTGTGAACCTAGTGACATGAAGTATTGCACTAATATTTTTTATTTTATGGTACTTCAGTGTAGGACCATATTACACCATGATTGGAGTCTTGAAACTTGATAGATCCTTTGGTATGGCTCGGTGACTATTGTTAGTTTTGAAACATTCATGTAATGTGTGGGAAACATGAGTGTGTACCCTTAGGAGTACTCATACCCTTTTGAGTTATTTAGGGTATTTATTTATCAAATATTCTAATGATGATGGTTGTATTCAAGTTTTGGGTAGGTGAGTATATAGCGTAGTTCATGAGTGGTGAATAAGAGTTTTCCTACCATAATTTGATCATTTGGATTAACACCTCAAGTATGTTACAACTTTCTTGGTAATCAGGTCACCTTTGACATTTATGTTTTATGTTGTGAGTGTTTTTAAGTTTGGGATGATTCTCATTATATATATATATATATATATATATATATATAGTTTTAGTTTTATGCTTTATTCTCACTAATCCTAGGAATGGAAGATTTTATAAGACCAATTTTAGTTATGGTACCACCTAGTACGGTGGGAATTTTCTTGTAGTATAGTGTTGTTGTTTTGTTTAAAAGTCCCTATGTTTTTGGAGCTTGTTTTGATTAACACCCTTTAATTTTTGTGGTTTAGGAAGAAGTGTCATCTCTCTTAGTTAGCTTAGAAGTAAGATGTTATTATATCTTTCTCCTTCGAACAGATTAAGATGTCAAAAGGATTCATATTATCATGATGTTGATTTAGTGTTCTCTATCATGGGAACTTGTTTTTGTATGTTACTTGACCATACTCCCTTGAAGTTGATGGGAGAATGTTTTCTACTCTTGTTGAGAGAGAAATTGTTTAATGGATGGATGGATACTTCTTTGTGGTTAGTAATTTATTCTTCCATTTGTGGAAATAGATTGAGATACCATACTTAAAAATTTCTTAAGTAGGAGATGTTGAGATGATAGTTCTCTACTTTCACTTAAGACTCTTTGGAGTCACTACTTTACTTTACTTGTGACTGCAAACCATGTGGAGTGGAAAAATTATATATTAAATTATTGATTAAGAACTATAAGTTGATTATGACTATATGTTATTATTTACCCTTGATTGGATTGATGTTGTTCTCTTTTGACTTAAAACATGTTGTTTGAAGAGATATTTTTGAATGTACCTTTCATCAAAAGTGAGTGGGGTATAGGATGTGTGGAACATTTTGTCAATCCAAGGGTTGGAATAAACCTTTAACTTGTTGTATGATAGTTGAGAAAGCAATTAGATATTGTTTCATTTATTCCCTTATAAGACTGAAAGGAATGGAGTGATTCTTGGCCTATGTATGTTAAGCTAATTATAACATTATATCCTCTTAATCATGAGCATAATAGAATAAGTTAAGATGTGAAATATGATACTGGTATGTTTAACTAGTAGTAACTTAATACAATTATGGATTGATTGTATGATCTCTTTTGTATGCATGATGATACATCTATAATCATTTAGCATATAGTTTTGATTTCAATGATCTATTAGCATAAACTTGTGATTCTTTGGAATAGTGTGCACATTTTAAGATCATTAGGTCATGGAGACCTAAAAAAAGAGTGGTGAAATGGGAACGCGAGTTCTAAGTGATAGGATGGTATCCTACTTAGCCTCATATTGACTTGATTATTACTGAGTTAGATATGATAGACAAACTTATCAAATTCAGGATTTGATAGGTGAAACTTATCAAATTCAATTGTATGGCCATACACATGTATACTGTGGATGGTTATTTCATGATTTTGTTTACATTGGAAATATAATATTTCTAGTTTCTATTCATCATCATACTTGTCAGGACTTCATGGAGTAGTGACAATATTGACATGTTATACTTATCAAGAGCTATGTGGTGTAGTGATAGTATTAACTTATAACATTAATCTTGCTAGGTTCCCTAATTACTTTCTCCAGGATGAGAAAAAACTATCTAGGATAGAGAGATGTGTTGAGGACTAGAAAATTTTGTGAAACTCTCCCTGGTCATTTACTTTGACTTGTATGATGATCTTATGTGTTTTGACAAGTTAGTGAAACTTCACCAATACATGTGGGACCTTTCAAGGTAACAAAAGTGGTCAATCCTATAGTAAATAGGCTAGTATTGATGATTCTATACCTTAAGATGGTCATGATAGAATCAATCAGACTAAGTAATATTTGCAAACCTTGCTTACATAAAAGGAAATGTTATTGATCAGGGTCTTATGGGACCAATATGTTAGGAATAGTTCAATGTAAAGGAACTATGGTGAGTTCGATAGGTAATTTCTCATTTATTTGGTTAATTAGATATTGTATATCATGATTATTATTTTTCTTGATATTTTTTAATTCAGAACTTATGTTTGAGTAAGAGTCATCAAAGACGATGACTATATTTAGGGGGGAACGATGTTACATCCTGATTTTTCATTGGGTAAACTTGCTAGATTATATATGGATATCTGTAGCTAAAAATTCAAATTTGGTATATTTCTGATTAAGCTTGAGATTTATGTTATTATGGGATTGTATAATTTTTCTTAGTTAGATGATGACACATGATTGCTTACTATGAGTTGGATTAATGTATTATTTATGTTATACTATTACTTTATGATTATCATGTGAAATGATCTAATTATCTGTGTTATGAGATGGACATAAGAGAATTCATCTTTTGAACATGCTAGAGGGAGAGCATCATTAGAGAGGGTGATATAGATGGAGATATCAAAGGTCTACATAGAGCTGGCAAAACCCTGCATACACACATAGTAATTAGTCATGGTAGAAATGCATTTAATTTCTTATGGTGTGTTTGATACTTATTTGAAGTGTTGTTTTTGTGGTTTTCCAATATAGGAAGATGTCTTAATGAATTCTTTTATTATCGTGACATGTCTTGTCATTAATGACAACATAAATAATTTTGGCAAGGGTAAATTCAAAATTCAAGATATTTGTGAATTTCCATTTAAAATTATTAGAATATAATTGGATGCTAAATTAATTTAATTAAAATTCTGAATTTTATGCATTAATGTATATTAAAAAAAGGGAATTGTTTTTTAGAAAAAAGAAAAAAACATTAAAATTAGAAAAAATAATAATAAATTAAAAATCTAGAAAAAAACAAAAAAAATTAGATGTCTTTAATTTATCAAAAACAAAAAAGATAAAAAAACTCTTTAAAGATTAAAAGCTATGCCTACATCCTAGAGGAAGGAATAAATTAAAGTAGAAAGGAGGAAAATAGAGAGAGAAGAGGGGATTAGAAGGGGGCATAGAAGCTATAAGGGAAACACGACGTGATTCTAGGGAGAATACAAAGGAGAAAAGGAAAAGAGAGGAAGAAGGCAAGGAACAAGATCAATTACAAAAATATTGACCAATCAGGCTATTAGGTAGGCACTTGTTTATACATATAAATCTTAAATTTCTATGTGTTGAATTTATCTGGTAAGAATAGAAGTAAAAAATCAATTTTGATTTTAAAGAGAATATCTAAATTACTAGTCTATCATAAACATCCTCTAATTACTATGATTTAATTATCCATATTATGAAGGTATGATTATGGCATCTAAATTAACAAAAAATTATAAAAATTATAAAGCATCGGCATTTTACTAAAAAGAATCTAATTTAATAGATAATCATAAGGCATCTTTATACCAATATTGCCATGCACCACAGGGATATGCAGCAATATAATTTATTTAATATCCTATGTTAACCTCAATCAATAGGCATCGCTACTTGTATAACATTTAGTAAAAACTTCCATATATATATATATATATATATATATATATATATATATATATATGCGCTAAATACTGAAGTTGTATATTATATGTCAAGCCTTACCTTTCTAATTGGTGGCTATATAGGTATTGAATATCATTTTTATTATCCTTTTCAGATTGTGGACCCGAATTGTGGTCGTTAAAATTCCTCTTAGAAATTAATGACCTGTTATAACATTATTATTCTTTTCAAAAAAACACATACAACCATTATAGTAAATTAAAGATATATTATCTTCACAAATATAGCGACTCTCATAGAGTAAAAAACAACTTAATAAAATATAATTATATTCCTTATTGCAAACAATGAATTTCCTAGCAATATAAAATCATTACAGCCTTGTTTAGCATTGGGGTTCAACTCAATATGTTAAAAAATAATAATAAAACCATGAGGTCTTGTCATGTTTTGGTCTAGAAGGATGATGTCGGTATTTAGATATATGTAGAAAATTTTGGCTTATAATATCATTTTATGATGTTGCAAATGCCTAACTATCCAGTGAGATTTGTCTTACATTGGAAATTTGTGATGTTTTATGACTCATGCGAGTGGAATATATTTTTTGAGTGACATATTTGTTTTCGATGCTTCCATTAAGCAATGCAATTAGCAAAGCTAGTTAGGCTTGAGACCACATATGTTAGATGAATTATTAAAAATAGTGACTCTTATATCAAGAGTACAATGATCTATAAGTGATTTACAATGAAATTATAATTAATTGAAAATGATATTTTTAAGCATGCAATGATAAGTAAATAGATAGTGAACTATGTAAAATTACATATGAATTGCTACACACTATATAATAACAATAATTTGTGTATTTATAACAATATATGCAATATAATGATCTGATACATCATTAAAATACATGAATATATATATGCAACCAATGATTTGGTATCAAGTAGCGTACATATATGTATAGTGATATATAGAAACATGTTTAAAAGTGAATTCAACCTCTGTTATTGTATCATGATATCATCAATTTCTATTACATCATATAATACATATATGGTATCAAATGTGATAGTAAAGTATTGTGTATATGATGAAATTATATACTATATTAGATATATTTGATGGTATGGTATACTCTTCGGCATCAAAGCCTAGAATTGTGTGACTTTTTCTAAGGTATACCAATATAGGGTAGTCAAAGAATTAACTTTAAGACTAGTGAACCTTGGTAAGCGTATCCCAATGACCCATATATTTAAACTAGGGATATGAAGAGAATGACCTAAGTATATGGTAAATATATCTAATTGGCTCTAGTAAATGTGTGGCCTGATATATTCTTGATATAATTTAATCTATTATGGCTAAGTGTAGCAAATGATACCTTTGTATGAATGGAATTGTATTATGTGATTTTCATATCTTTACCATTCGATTATCCATAGGTTATGATATAAATTGATATAACTCAAAATTGTATTATTTATAGATTTAAGATATTAGATTGAAAAAGGGAAAAAACATTGTTGAGATATCACCCTTGAAGGTTAGCAAACCCAACGTATCTTGATGCAATTTAATAGGTTCCTTAGTTAGGGGTAAAATAAATTATGAAAGGGTATTACTTGTAAGCCATTATCTTATAAAAATATCATTGATATGTCTTCTAAATAGGAAATTTATAACGGGATTATGAGTTTCCTATTTTGCTACAAATAGTATGATATATATATATATATATATATATATATATATATATTCAACATAGAATACTCGTATGTGGTACATAGTGCATTAGTATGTGTACCTATAGGTTGATTTTCCTTGGATTGGGTATTCTGGATTATATACCATGAAATTATTGATTAAACATTTAAGTAATCCAAGATTCAGTATCCTCATAGCTTTGGGATACTTACATATGGTGCATATTATGGTGTGAAAGTATTCATACATAAGGATTGTACCTATAGTCTAATTGATGGTATTAAGTTTCTCAGGGATATGAGACTATAACCTAGAAAATAGAATGAGATATCTAACAAATGTCATAATGGGTTTATGTGATTTTTATTTATCTATAAATGATTAATTAATTTTTTGTTATACATATTCTACATTGAATACTTGAGTGTAGTACATGTTATGATATTATTGATATGTATAAATGCTTGGATATATCTAGTATATAATGGTGCCTCAAAATTCATGATTAAAGTTATCTTATTTTGAATGTTATTTTATAGTCTAAACTCAAGGTATATCCTAGTGGTATAACCCCATACTTGTTTGCTTGTTATTATCTATATAGATAATTAGATTCTTGAAGTCATATGGTTGGTTAAGTATTTTTTTGTAGTTGGAAACCTATGATAGTATGGGATATCATAGGGTACTATAGTATAGAAGTATGTTGTACTTGAGTGGTGCATACTGAAATTATTATGCCTCAACTCATATCCACATTTGACTATTTTACTGTATACATGATGGTTATTACTATGACTAGTGTGTTTTGTAATAGTTGGTAAGACTTGTATATGCATGCATGCAAACATTAAAAGTTTAGAAAATGATGTGTTGGTATGTTATTGTGTTCTGGGGAAATGATGACTTGCTTTGTTATATATAGTTACTTGTATAACGCTTAAATTTTTGTGTATTTAAGACTAATTTATATGATTGTTTATGGAAACTGGTAGTTATGTCTTAGAATACTAGATTATGGTAATATGAGTTATCATAGGTGTAGTATATTTGGAAACAAATTATGGTTGTTTAAATTTATAGTTATGTATATTTTACCCGAGTGGTATAGACTGTAGTCATTGTTTCTAGTATGAGATAGAAATAATATAAGATTCATTCATACATTTGATGGAATAAATGTATGTTTTGGTTACTCCTATGTTTAGCATCTAGTTTGATTGTATGTGTTAACAGGATGTACATTAAATGAATATTATGGTTGAGTGGTACTTGACCAATCTATATTATTGATTTAGAGTAAGGAGTGAGATGGACTTCACTGGCTTACTAGTCTCATAATGATAGATTAATGTAGTCTGATCAAGTGGTGTGTATGAATTTGATTGATCTAGATCATTATCATTTATCATTTGTAAAACTTTGGGCCAAAGTATGTTTAGTGATATATTATCATTTCATGAGTATATTTCACATATTTGTATGATATCTTATAATAAAATGAATTTCTATCATACACTACATGTTTATTTTAGAATCATATAGCACACAGGTACTTGTTAGTCTCTCTAGATTTTTGCGTTGTCACTATCTACTCATATGTGAAGTGAGGGTCATTTCCTAATGGGAGATTGTGTGGGGGATCATTGTTATATGGTTGGTGTGAAAAATCACTCAAATGATGCTCTCCCTCCCCACAATAGTACTAATATTGAGATGACACTTGATATTGCCACAAATACTAGAGAGTCTAGGGAACTCATGTTCTGGGGAGCCAGGTATCAAAATTATGTACATTATATTAGATTGTATATTATTATTGATTATTTTCATGAATAATTATTATTGTATATTGGTAGCGGTGATTGTAAAGTTATATCAGTTTTGGTTGAGTTGTATTACTTTATATATTCATTTGATGTAACATTCTCATGACATTAGAGATCTATGATATAAGATGTAATGTGTTCTTATTGTTATCACTTGAGTATATATGTGATCTCTATTTATATTCTTGAGGTGTAATCTATTTATGGTATATATATATCTAATTAAAAAATCATGTATTTCTATGTCTAACCCAGTAGGGTTGTTATAAGGGATGACCCAATAATTGAACCAACTAGAAGTACAGACCAAGGTCATGGTTCTTGAAAATGTTGTTATTGATGTAGAAAAGTCCTTGGAGTCACTTATAACATGTTTTTGTTTACACTAGAATTAATTGGAATCAATCAATTAACTAGGAATAAACTATAAAAACTGATGTATAATAATATAAAATAAAATACAATAAAGTACAAAGCTAAAAATAAGCTATAAACAATGGATTGTAAAACTATAAATATGTATTTAGCTTAAAAATTAATGTTCATTGCATGTACAGGTTGTGTCATGATTGAAAAACAATCAAATTAAACTCATGATCATGTTTCCATAAGAATCCTAAGATTAGAGGATACAAGGGCAAAGGTTCACTAGGAGGACAAGACCATAGTGAATCTCTGTTCACTAATGCTACTTTTCACCTATTGACTATATAGAAGAATTTAAAGTTGGAGAGTGTTTGGCTACCTATAAGGGTTTCCTAATTTTGTTCAAGGTCCAAATAGATGGACAAAATATGTATAAAATTGATGCCCTAGTCCTACAAAAGCACACAAAAGAGATAAAATGAAAAAGGAGGAGAAAATAGAGGATGTGGGAATGGTCAATCTATCCTTAAAACACCCTTTGTTGACTGAGTTTTGCCTACATAACCCAAAAGGACCTCAGGTTGATGTAGTTCTCCCTTTTGGGGAAAATAATAAATTTGTGATGAATATAACTAGAAAATTGATTAGAATGATTAACAAAAAATGCTCTTGGCATGCAATAAAAAAACTATTAAACTTGGCCTATGACTATAAGGAAGCAACATAATTGAAATTGGAAAGAATAATGCTCTTTTGATCAAGATAGAATGCTTTTAAAATTAAATTACTAGATGATTACTAGTAATGAATTGAGGACTTTGATGTGCTTTTATAGAAGAATATTTTTTTTATTTTCATGGGCTGGAAAAGTGTGGGATAGATTTTATAAATTTATCAATTTTAAAATGTGTATATTGGTTGTAAGAGGACAAGGGTGCACTAGGGTACATGACCACACTACGGTCTTGTCTGCCTAGTATGGTCTTGTCCCCGAATGTTTGATACTTATGAATTTTTTTATGAATGATATGTAAGTAGTTTAGTAATGAATATGATTGAAATAGGGATTTTTGCATGCTATTTTATCAATATTTTAAGACATTAAAGGCTTATGTAATGATTTTTATTAATGAGATGGATAAAACACCACGTAAGGTAAGGATGTCAAGAACAAATATTGTCAAACATTTATTGATTAAATTTATGTGTGTACATTTATCCACCCACCCTCCACCCTTTATTGTATTGATGCAATAAATTGAAATTACTAGAGTAAAGGAGAGAGATAGATAAACTTGAGTCACACTTTGTCTTTAGAGGAGGAGTTTGATGTCTTGGGCTACCAGCTAACCCAAGTGGAGATAAGGTATTTTCAAACTTATTTGTGTCTTGGCCAAGAAGAATAATAATTTTAAAAGTGGTAATAGGATGAGTGGTAGGCCATTGGGTGTCTCTAAACCATAATTATGCGAACTCATGGGATTTGAATCTATGGAAAAATAGAGAATGATTAAGTCTCAATGAGTGAAGCTTTTGATTTAAACAAGGATATGCTTTACTTTGTAAATAAATTTTTTGGAATAAATGAGGGTGCTACCCATCGAGTGTCACTAAAATTGAAGTGGAGAATTATAAAAAGAAGGGCCCGGGGGGTGGGGGCGGGTGGGGGGCGGGGCGCGGGGAGACTACTACATGGTTTTCCAAAGTACATCTAAGATGTGGAGTGTCACTAAGCTCAAACATGGCTCACTTGTTGAACTAAAAAGAAGAGTTGGGAGCCAGTACATGGATTGATAAAGTGAAACTAAGGTGTGGAGTGTCAGTAAGTTTGAACATGGTCCACTTTAAAAATATGAATCACACCACTTTAGATGGATCTATATTTGAATTATTGAAAACTTACTTATTGAAAAATAGAAAATATGGGAATACATGAACCCACATCATACCCCCTGTATTGTATAGATTGTTAATTTTAACTTTTTAAATGTTTGAAATTTTTGTACATGTGATTAATTAATTATAAGTGTGGGGTACATATCCAAGTTATATGCCCCCATAATTTGAAAATTCTAAGTCATATTGATAATTTGATTAATGTATTTTGAAATATGTTATTTTTTAGGGCTTGAATTCAATATAATCCTAATATGAAGCCCCCATTTTGAGACGAGAGTATAACATGAAAATCAATTGTCTCAAAAGAAAAAGTGAGATCATTTATGAAAGATATAATTGTGTAATGATATTTTTCATATTGGAGTCTTAGAAATATAAATTTGAAACATATGAAGATTTTGTATATTATATTGTATCATGTATTTAAATATAGCATTGAATTAGTGGATGAAGCATGCAAATAAATTGAAAGTGTTGAATATATATTGTAAACATAGAGTTGTACATAAAGCATGTAAAGAATTTTTAAGTATTGAAATTGTGTTGCATCATGAAAGTGAGTATAAAATTGAAATTAATTAGTATATGTATGATAGCTTATTATAACCATAGTAACAATCAATGTTACACATAAGGCACAAAGTCCAAATACAAGGTAAATGTAAAATTTGCACAAACCAAGAAGGCAAAGTGTTAATAAACTAGTAAGTTCAAACACATTGTGTAATATGAAAGAAAATGAAACTAGAATATGTCAATTATATGTATCAATGTAAATTTTATCAAATATTATATCCATTGTAACACATGTAAATTATGAATGAATAGCAAGACATTTGTATAATATACAACTCAACATGGAAAAAATATTTTGGATTAATATAACTTGTAGAAATGTTCATATATAGTAATGAGATGCCCCAAACTTAGTAAGGTTGTTAGGTAAAAGGTTGGATCAACATTGAAACTATGTAAAAGTATGTCCTATATCACACTCGCATACCTTGTGAAAATGCATTGTGTGCAACATGAGTAAATACTTAGAGATCTTGAGTTGTGAGTGTGGTAAATATTTTGATGTTTGTGTATTTTTGAAATAAAAACTTGCAGTTTATAGTGTCTCCATAATTGATATGTAAATATGAAAAAATTGAAAATGCAAAATATTTAAAATCAAGAAGAAAGGATTCGAAAGTAGACATAGTAGGAGGAATTTAAATGATCCTTAAAGTGTGTAATCATGTATAAGTGGATAAATGAGAGTGTAAATGAGAGTTTAGTATGTATAAAGGTGTGATAATAAGCAAGTGGGTTGTTATCAAGAATGTGTTTTTAAAGCTTTTGAAAAACTAATTGCATTGGATTATTTAGAACTAGTTCGAAAAAGAGGGGAGAGTGAGTGCCCCAAAAAATTAGAGCCAAGGGATAGAAGAAAAGTGAGATGAGAATAAACAATCAAGGAAAGCACAAAGAATATGTGTACTATGTAAGCAAGTTAATCAAGAGAAATGGTCTAATAAATGAGTTGGGATTATATGCTCATAATGAAATAAGGAACATATATTATAGTATACTTATGTGAGTCATTGATAAGGGTTGATTATTAACTGATGACATGAGAATTATTTATGTATGAACATGTGTTATGGATTTAGGAATTATGTGAATTCTAAATTATGAACTATGTAATGTTACTATCTTAGTGTATTTTGTTATCTTTTGCATTAATTTAACTTTTAGTATATCAACTGACTAGATGGATATAAAAATGCATCATATAGATTGAACGTTTGAATATTTACAATTGCCTTATTTGAGTTATCATGTGTATGTAAATCAGTCCACTCAATTTGTATTTTTATTAATTTGGGAACCCAAATTTGGGTGGGTACTTTAGTAGCTATGTCATTAGAGGCATTTTATGTGACTATATTTTTTATTAATATTGATATGATCATTATTATTTTGAATATGATTTGGAGATTGTAGTGAACTTGGTTGAATATTGGAGCTTGAGGAGCTTGGTTGACATGGTTATGATAATTCTCATTTAGATTTTCTCTCGATGCATAAAAAATATTATCAAGATGCCCATTCATGCCATGTAAGTACAAAATGGTTGGCCTTTGATCTTTTCCAAGCAATGTGGAGGGTGATAATTATTAGGGAGTAATTTGATTAACCTTTTGTCCAATAGTTAGGTAAAATATCATATGGGCATTCATTGTAAGAAAATATTAGTGGTTGTGATTTTCTTGTAGGGAGAGAATGAGTGTGATTATTAACTATAGTATTATATTAATTTTCATTATGAAAAACTTTGACTCCATTAGATTTAGATTCAACATTATGTACTGAAGTATTAAGGTGTGTTATGTAATTTATGCACATATTGTTATAAGATAAATGGTGATGTGTTTTATTATAAGTAGTTACATTATATTTGGGTAATTTATCTTCTTGAAATAATGCAATGTCTTATTTAGAACAACAATTCAGATCTATAGTCTTCTATTTTCTACATCTCTTTTATCTCCTCCTAACTTGCATCCTGCTACTTCTCTCTTAAATAGGGAAGGCATGTCTTTATTTGGATGTTTTTCATATTGATGGTTACAAAAAAAAATCTAAACTAACATTTAGAAATAACATAAAATAGGAAGTATGAGAAAACAACATATTCATCATTGCAACATATTAGGAGGGATGGTCTAGTGGATAAGGAACAAGGATTAGACAATCTAAAGTTGACTATTCCTTTCCTTCAAATGAGGAATCATCACACCACAAATCGTGGGAGAAATTTGCTCAAAACTGCCAACTAATTGTCATAGTTCCAAAAGAGTACATGTGGTTGTTGCTACGAGTGGCTCAAATGATTCAATCATTGCTACGAGTGGCTCAAATGCTTCAATCATTGGTAATTTATCTTCTTGAAATAATGTAATGTCTTATTTCATATTATTTGAAACAACAATAATACCTAGTTCTTCTTCCAGTGTTAAGGACTCATAACAAATAACTATAAATGATTCACAAGTATTATAAAGTAGCTTTTATTTTAATGGATGAATAATACCTCAAAAAAATATGTATTGTATTTTTAAATCTATGGGTTAGTAAATTATTTGGCACATAACAGTTTTAAATTATAAGATGTAATCACAAACTTGTTCATTTTTATCTTGGTGCAAAGAGGGTAGCTTTTCATAAGTAACCCTGGGTCCATTATTTTGAATATATTGAATTAAAAATGTTTATTCTAGCTCAAGATAAGTAGATAAGGATATACTAGGAAGGATTTCAAACCAAGTAAGTGAACATCCCTATAGGGTTTTAGGGAATAGTTTTAACAAGAAGCATCTACCATTATACACACTCATGCACTCGTGAAAGGCATTAAGGTGAAAGTAAGGGTCACCACTTCCATAAAATATGGAAAATGTAGGGTTTTGGAAGTTAGGAGGTAAATGCAAATATAATATATTATGCACAATAGGATTACCAAGAATGGCATTACAGTCAACCCGAGCATGATATGCTTTAATTTCTAAGGATAGATGGTGCACTTATGCTTGTAAAGCACCTACTACATGGATTAATGATATTTAATCTTGGGAAGGCATATTAAGATTTTTAAGAGGTTAATTTAAGGGCTGAATTGTGTTGTTAATCTTAGCCATTGGTACACTAGTGTGAATGGGAGAAGGATGCCTAGGAAGTGATTTATCCTTAGAGATGATTGGTTTTGGAGATTCATTAGATTTTAAAATAAAAAGTGCAAAATTATGAGTACTATAATCCTCTTGTTCACATATTTTAATGTGTAGATAAGAATAATAAATATCATCAAAAGATGTGTGTATGTTCTCATCATTAGGAAAGGATAGTGGAGAATTATCTAGAGAAGGAACATGCTTAGAATCATTATAGACATAATCTTCATAACACCAATATTCATCATAATCACTGTAGTTGTGAAGATCATAAGGAATATAAAGAGGAATATTCTTGATTTCCATTGTAGGTGGCAAGATGGGAAGAGGAGAACTATGACATGTGGGCTCACTAGCTATGGGATGCATTGAAGGAGAGATGTTCTTATCACTAATAGGGTTTGATTGAACCTTATGGGAAGATAGGGAAGAAGTTTGTTTGGAAAAAAACTCATCCTTAAGAGTGTGTGATAAGCTAATAGAAGGAAAATAATAAAATCAAGGAAGTTACTGGCTTGGTAGGGTAGTTTCTAAGGGAGATGGGGAAGAAAGAGTGTGAGTGAAATCCAAGTGTTACTCTAAAGGGGAAGTTATAATTGAAACCATGGATATAACCAAAGAATAATGTGAAGGGAGATCCAAAAAGATGTCTAAAGGATGAACTAAAGAAGGGTTTAGATATGTATCAAAGGAGGACTCTAAAGGAGGATCCAAACATAATTTGGTAGATTGGATCAAAGGAGAATCAAAATAAGGCCTAAAATGAGTGCCTAAAGGATGCAACATATAATAATCTAGAGATGTATTTAAGGAGGACTCTAAAGGAAAATCTAAAGAGGGATCTATAAAAACATCAGCCTATTTGGGACATGATTTGTGGGGAATATATTGATAAGAATTAGTTTAATGAAGGGCATTAGAAAAATCAAAAGATATGTTGGGTGTGCAAGGGTAAGGTTCTTCAAGTTAGATAGAGGTGGTAACCTGAGAGATGGTAAGTAATTAGAGTTAGAAGGTATATTTGGATCTATGATAGATTTTAAGGGAGAAGATGAGGGAAGATCATGGATAGAGCTCAAGTGTACATCCAAGGTGGAGATTAAATGAGTGATTGTATAAGAGACTATATGTGTGACCAAAAAAGCATCCAAAGATAAATCCAAAATAGTGTCTAAGGGGTAAGCTAAAGAGGAGTCTATAGATGTGTCTAAGGAAGAATCAATAGGTGTGCCTATGGGAGAGTCCAAAGGAGGACTCAAAATGGGGTCTAGAGGGTGCTATAAATATGAATCCATGGATTAATCAAAATATGTTTCATCCTCTTCTAGTATAAAAGTATAGTGAGAGAACTCAACTTTAAATAGTTTATATGTATCCATGCTATAAAGGTCAAAATCATCTATATAATCATCTTCCATAAGTTTTTGCTTATTTATATATTTGCATTCAACTTGATCATAAGAAAAGAGGATATCATGTGGGGAAAACAATCTATTTTGACTACCCATAATGAAATGAAAGATAATATATGAAACAAGAATAATTATAAAAAGTAACAAGTAATCTAGTATTTATAGAGAAACTATTGATTTAAAAAATAATGCAAACAAAATTTGAGGTATAAAGGGCAAACTAGGAAAGGGTCTTGAATGATTTTTAGGATATTAGATATGCTTTCTCATTCATTTATTAGTATCGGTCCAATATTTAAAATCACTAAATATAGAGGTAGAACCATACATGTAGCCCATTAAACCTAGATTTGAGGGTAAGTTGAGAATAACTTCCTAGGGCTAACCACTTACCGATACAATACAAAATTATATAGATGTTAAATGCTTATTATTGGTGTAAAAAAGGGACCCTAGAAATTTTTGATAGACCATGAGGTAAGTGGAAACTAAATTCCATGTTTAGGTTGAGTATTAGAGTAAAACCCCTCATGCCAAGATGTCTGTAAATAGAACACCATATAACCATTCATGACAATACCTAAGTATTTTTAAAAATTCAAAAATAATGTTTCTAAAATAACCAAAAGCAATAAAAAATAAAGGTAAAATAAATTCAAATATTTTTGTGTAGGAATCAAAAATTTATAATTTTAGAAAATCAGAATTTTAACTAAAACCCTAGACCACACAAAAAGCAACAAACAATAAGTAATATATTTTTGCACAAGAAAGAACTAGAAATTTAAAGAGATATATGAAGTATTTTAAGAAACTGAGAGAGGTTTTTTTAAGAGAAAACAATAAATTTACAAAACCCATAAATTAATTTGCAAATAAAATTACTATTTACTACTTAATCTAGCACTTACTAAAAATAGTAATTTGTGATGTTTGAGCAATTCTTACCAAATTGTGTGAAAAAATAGTTTTTGAATTTAATATATATAAATTAAAAAAACCTCTGATATTTTTTAAATTGAGTTATTTTTAATTAGTTATGCATTAAACAAAGAGCAAGATTTTGAGCTAGTCAGGAAGAAACCCTAAAATATATACAATGATAAATTTAAAATGAGAAAAGCTCTGTTAGCTATTTATTAAATTTTAAAGAGGTATTTACAAAAAATTATGGATTTTATAGAACCCATTAATTAATTATAGAATAGATTTTTTTGTTTGGACCTATACAAGAATTTATTAGATATAGTAAATTATAATTTATGAGAAAATTATGTAAATGTTTTTTGATATAAAAAATAGGTTTTTGCTTATTTGTGTATGAATAATAAAAATATTTATGGGTTTTAAAATAAATTTAAAATTGTCTAGATATCATAGAAAAACTCGAGTGAGGAGCTAGATTTTTGACAATGTTTGACAAGAGGCAGGTTCACCAAAATGTTTACACTAGAATTAATTGGAAATAATCAGTTAAATTTGAATAAAATATAAAAACTAATTTACAATAGTATAAAATAAAATATATTAAAGTAAAAATATGAAAGTAAGCTATAAATAATGGATTTCAAGAGTATAAATATGTCCTTAGCTTAAAACCTAATGTTTGTTGCATATACAAGTTATGATGTGGCTTATAAATAATCGTATCAGACTCAGGATTATGTCACCATAGGAATCAGAAGACTATAGGGTACACATACAAGGATGCATTAGGAGGATAAAACCGTAGTGCAACTCTATCTACTAATACTACTTTGTTCATGCTGACTGTAAAGAATAATTTGGGGTTAGAAAGCATGAGACTACCTAAAAAGGTTTCTTAATTTTGTGCAAGGGATAAATAGATGGATGTAAGATATATAAAAATGGATGTCTTAGTATTTCAAAAACACATAAAAGAGATCAAATGCAAAAGGGGTAAAAAAGGGGGATGCAAGAATGGTCGAGCTATCCTCATAAAACCCCTTGTTCATTGAGTGTTGCCTACATAGCCCAAAAGGACCTCAAGCTGATGTAGTTCTCCCTTTTAGGGAAAATAAGAAATCAATGATGAATGAAACTAGAATATTGTTTGGAATGTTTGACAATAAATTCATTTGACATGCAATAAAACACTGTTAAACTTGGTTTGTGAATATGAGAAAGAAATAAAATTGAAATTGGAAATAATAATGCTCTTTTGCTCAAGATAGAATGCTTTTGAAAACATATTTCCATATGATTTTTAGGTAATGAATCGAGTGGATTTGATGTGCTTTTATAGAAGAATATTTCAATTATTTTCATGAGTTGATCTTATGATAATCACAAGATATCCTTTATTAAACATCTCAATTTCAGAAAGTGTTAATTAAAGGTAAGAGGAAAAAGGTGCACTAGGGGACAGGGTTGCATTATGGTCATATCCGCCTAGTGCAGTATTGCCCTAGGATGTCTAAAACTTGTTATGAATGATTTGTGAGCATAATAGGGATGAATAGGAATGAAATATAAACTTATGCATGCTATTTTCAATATTTTTAAGATAATAAAGGCTCATGTAATGAGTTTTGGTTAATGAGATTGTAGACACTAGAAAAATGCACACAATGGTTCTAGTTGTCAAACTAAATCCTTGGGCTCCCTCAGGGCTATCCCATAACTTTTTAACCATAAACTTTAGTCAATTTAGTTGACTAGCTAAACTGACTAACTAACCTACTCTTGACCAAACTTAACCTTCACCCTTGACCATTGATGGTCACCCTGACCACTGACAGTTAGGCCTGACCATCAATGGTCAAGTTTTCACTACCTCAACACTTAAACTCCAACTCAACTATAACTTATTTTTTATTTTTAGTTGTATATTCAATGTGTGGATCAATGCATGTTAGTTCTAAAAATAAACAACCACTTTGAACCTTTTGTTGAACTGATTATTTTACCCCACTTTCTTCCTATAAAAAGAAAGGAAGAGGTGAAAGGGATCCAAATAAAAAATCATCATCAAAACTTATTGGGCAAGAGATCATATCTTCTTGTGTAGGTATTATTCTAGCTTCTATCATCCCAACTCTAGGACCTCTTCAAACCATCAACTATCAACCACAAGCTAAGTATATTATTCTTATTTTAAGTTTTAGTTATTTAGTTTCAATGGTTATACAACTCTATATATTACCTCTTCCACCAGAACACCCTCCGACCATTCTCAACGACTTGAGTACCAAACCTTTACCCTTGATAACTCTAAGGATCTCTCTTGCCCTCACTACCATTAACCAACCTCTAACAACCTATAAAACCTTTATGTAACCAACCCATAACCTATTATGGCTGAAACCAATAACTTGTCCAAACCCATAGTGACTACTGACGGTCACCCTAATCGCCGATAGTCACCCTAACCGTTGATGGTCACTATGTAGATCACTTCTACCCAAAAAATCAAGCTCATACCACCTCTCAACCTCAACCAAAACCCTTTTTTCTTGGCCTCTATCACTACATAGACCAAAAACAATATCCTAACCACACCTAAACCTAATTTTGATAGTTTAGCATTTCTTTTAATGTTATTTTGTTAAGACAAGCATTTATTTTGAAAAGAATTTATTTATTATTCTTAAGTGCTTTAATTTATGTTATGTAACCTCTTTTATCATCAAATTTATCAGCATTAACTTATCTTAAAAGGTGGATTGATAGCCTCCAATAAAGTCACGTACTTATTGGATCTACCTTGCTAAGCAATCCACCCTTCTACCCAACTAATCAACCATCTCTTTGAGTGCTTTCTTATCTATAGGTCATTCCTCTCAAGATAAAGAGGAGTATCTACAACCATCTGGATCAACATGTGCACAACATATCAAGTTTTTCTACCATACCCTTCTTGAGTTTCTTTTCTCCTTCTTCTAAAAACCATAAGCAAAAATTATTTGAAACATTCTAGAATGCCCGATGGGACCTAGTTGCATCTAAGTGCTTTTTATTTTGTTTTATGTTCATTTACATGAAATCAAAATTTCTTTTGGGCTTAAAATTAACCTTTCATACATTGTTTGCTTGCATAATTAGCTCACATAGCTTAATTAATCAAGTAAATCAACCATAGCCTTACTTCTTTGCACACACAAACCAAACCACTAACACCAAATCAAAAATCATAACACTTTACATAAGGCCTAAATAGGGTTTCATCTCCTAGGGCTAACCAATGGGAGAAACCAAAACTCAACTCTCTAGTTGAGTATAATCTCTGGAAATTGATATATCTTGGCTAAACACTTGACACCCTTATCATTGTGGTGTGTGAAGTGAGGGGGTAGGCCCCAATATCAAGCCACATACTAATTTCCAATACAGACCTCTTTAAGAGCTTAAACATAACTTGAAACCAACCATAGACTTCTTTTCTACTACCCACTCTACAAACTAAGTGGGGTCATATATTCTTTCTAACTTAAGGCATAAGCCACAAAGGAGACAAAAAGAATCATAAGATTTAATGTGCTTTATCTTCTTTGACTTTTTCCTTGTCTTTTTGTTTGATTTGTGAGAAATCTAAGCCCCTTGGAAAAATCTTATACCATCTTGCCTTTACCCACCTCATCTCCATTACCTTGTTCAATGGAGAACACTCCTATATTTTTTCCTGGAGATCCTATCTTTATTAAACTCCTAGAAGATGACCCTCTTGCCTTAGGGCATTACCTTGTATCAAGAGCCACTTGTGTTCCCAACCTTACCTACAACCAACCCAACCTCACCTACAATCAACCCAACCATACCTATAATCAACCCAACCTTACCCATAACCAACCTAACCTCACCTACAATCAACCTTACAATCAAACTAAACTCACTTATAATCAATCCAACCTCACTACAAATCAACTCTACAATCAACCCAACTTCACCTATAATCAACCCAACCTCACCTATAACTAACCCAACCTCACCTACAATCAACCCTACAATCAACCCAACCTCACCTATAATCAACCCACCTCACCTAAAATCAATCCTACAGTTAACCCAATCTCACCTATAACCAACCCAACCTTGCCTATAATCAATCCAACCTCATATACAACCAACAAATAAAATCTCAACAACCATTTGATCATCATTGTAACCAACCAACAAACTTTTAACACCAATTTGACCATTATCATAACCCACATCAACCTCAACTATCTCAACCTCACCAATCTTTAGGCTACCTATCTCAACCATCATATCAGCCACCTCAACCTTATCAAACTTTTGATTATCTACCCTAACCATCATATCAATTGTCTGAACCCCCTTTATGGCAACCCTATTTATCTCAAAACCAATACTTCATTTATCCCCTCAACCATCACTCAAACTTTTTAAACCAACCTACCTTACCTACTTTATCAAATCCAACCAACAACTATCAACTCACCTTATCAACCTTACCCAACCTCTCAAACCAAACTACCTAATCAACTTTACCTACATTATCAACTTTACCCAACCTTTCAAACTAGCCTACCTTATCAACCTTACCCACCTTATCAACCTTATCAACCTCCCCAAATCAAACCAATAACTACCAACCAAACCTTTCAAAACCACTAATTTTATCAAACCTACCCAACCTATCAAATTCATCAACCATGTCAAACCAACCAACTTCATCAAACCAACCAATTAGATCACAACCCCAAGAGCCATGGGTACACCCTCTTTTTAGGTAGTATAACCCACTGGGGGAATCATATGCCTCAATCCTTGACAAACTCTTGGAGGCTTATGTCATTAGACTTCCTCTAAATAAACCCATCAATCATTCTCTTCTATAGCCCATTTGGTTTATAGAGAATGAGTTTTGTGCTTATCATCACACAAATAGACATGTGGTAGATAGATGTGGGTATTTTAAGATATTTTTTCAAAACCTTATTGATCAAAAAAAGTTTTCAAAGGATATTTTATGTGTTCCCCCTATCTAGCCTTGAATATCATCAGACGATCCATCATTGAACCTCCTTCTTCACTCATTGTTGTGAAAACTCATGAACAAAGCCCTCAATACAATGAGACCCCTTCATTAGATTTGGTCCTTAGTGAACCCATAACTAAGGAAACCATAATTTAAACCTTAACCAATCCAATTTTTAACCAATCATAACCTTCTCAACTTTTCTTTAAAATTAAAACTAAGAAAATCAACCCACCTCTTTGACTTCCCCTTTTAGTGGATCAACCTCAAATCAACCTACCTCTTCCACTCTCTCAAATGGTAGAATCACCCTCAACAACCATACTTATTCCACCTAATTTTTTGGTGGACCCAATCAAATATAACTTACCCTTTTCACTTCCTATTTTAGTGGAGAGAACATCAAACCAACCCAACCTACCTCTTTCACCTCCCATTTTTGTAGAGCCAATCCAAAACACCTTGCCTATAACTAATCCAACCTCACCTCAAATCAACCTAACCCCAACCTCAACTAAAACCAAACCCATTCAATTCCTCTTTAATATGCTCATTTTCATCTATCTAATGACATTATCTTTGATTCCATTCCCTTTTGCATACGGTCAAATCTTTGTCACCTTACCTTACCAAATAAACAAGCAAACCCAACCAACAAACCAAATCAACCACCCATAATATCTCCCCTAACTAGTCAAACCAACTCAATCAACCATGATCAACCCAAATTTTGATCTAACCATAACCAAATTATTTATCAACCCAAACCAACATCAACCCTTCATTCAAGATTTCTTGAATCTCGGCTACCCTTTTATCCAAGCTACCCACACCTCACCTAATTTCCTCATTGGGACAATCTAACACTATTGTCCAACCCAACTTTTTTCCAATATGATGTTCCCAACATTATTTATAGACCCCAACCCTACCCAAATCTGATCCAACAATGTTTCCCTCACCATAGCACCATAAGGGAAATCCCACCTGAACCACCACCTACAACTTGAACTCCATACTAACAACTAACAACCCTTAGGAAGAAAATGAGGTCATATTCATCCTCTTTACTAACCAACATCTTTACATGGGAATCTTTTTCCTGCCTCAACATTTATGGAAAGAGTGTCTGGGGGAATTCTCCCTCCAAAAATCTTTGACCAAACAACAACCCTAACATTAACCAATAACCAAACCGAACCTTAACTTTTTGCTTACTAACTTTAACCAATGACCAAACCAATCCTTGGTACTTATGCCTCAACCTACACCTAACCTAACACCAAACTAACCTTAAAATTAAACAAAACTTGACCTTGACCAACCTTTCATCAAAAACCCAAACCAACCTAAACCATAACCAACCACCATTAAGCCTAAAATCCAACTCAAAGCCTAACTATCATCACCTAGCCAACTTTGTCTCTTTCTTTATCAACCGTCCATCAAAGGAGAAAATTGGGGAGTTCTCCCTCTAGGAGGCTTTATCTATTCATCAACTCAAAACCTCACCTTAAGAAAATGACCAAACCAACCCTTGGCATTTTCTTACTTGAACCTACACTTAAAAATTGACCTTCACCCAACCTTTTACCTCCAACCTAAGCAAACCTTCAACTTTAACCATTCTATTTAGGCCTCTTTTGCTCTTTAAACCTCATAACCCTACCTTTTCACCCAACTACCCAATCAACCTAGAAACCTAAACCTACCTAACCAACCAAAAACCAATCAACAATGCAATCCAACTAATGCATAACAACTATCACCTAACCAACCTTACCTTTGACCATTCTCAATCTAGCATTCTCTTTTCCATGTCTAATCTAGTGTTAAAAAGTAACTAGGGGACATATTCACTCCTAATTGGCTCAAACCATTTACATGTAAGTATGGATTTGGGTCATATCAGAACCTAAGGCCCTCAATGCTTTGCATTTTCACCATGTTATTTTCTTAAATTAGGTTCTTAGTCATCTTGTGTCTAACTTAAGCTCATCCCTAGTTTTCAATCACCTTCATCTCCTTATTTTAAAGTTAACTGATTAAAATAGGATCATGTGATTATCTATCACAACCTTAGCCTAATCTTAAGCATGGGTGCCACGGTTCTACCTATGGCATGATTTTCATGGTACTTTTAAACCTTTATAGGATGGATCCCTATGGTTAATGTCACTTAAACTTATTTTACCCATCATCAACCTTCTTATGTTATGGGTTTGCCTCTATAAATGAAAGCCTTCAAGCCTATATAGACTTGTCCATGTCTAAACCAACATAGAATTAATTTGGGATACCAAATATCACTTGGGTCAAATCTCAAGCATGCATACTACTCCTCTAAAAGACAAATGCCCAAAACTACTAAAAGTTGATTAAAAGGTAGACTATTTCCTTAAAGGATAGCTATCACACCTAAATAAATCTAAAGATTAGACCACTCCCTTAAAGGATGGATAAACCAAACATTTGTCAAGCAATCAATCACTTGGAAGCTTCTCGTATCGATCAGCTTCCCAAAACCATCAACTTAAATCAATCAACAAACCTCAAGTCAAAAATCAAAAATAAAGTAATCCAAAGAAAGCTTCCACCAGCTTTCACATAGCATTTGTAGACTTCCTACATCGATCAGTTTATACCAAACTTAGAACATGGACTCGTCTATAATGGTTCCTAGGTTACCTACATAAGGGGCAAGTCATCCCCACGAGGAGGTTGTGCTACCATCCATTCACCTACTTCATCCATCTCTCCTTTTACACTCTACAAATCAAAGGGTTTTGAGCTTACTTGGCACTATGTGATCAAGATACTTCTTTTAACCAATGCAATAACACCAATGTAATGCATGGAAGGGGCTTATGTTCTTAAGCCCACCCATCTTGCCATTTTGGTCTTTGCCAACTAGAGCATTTCAATATCCTTCTACTTTCATGACTACTTGAGAAGATGTGTGTCTTCCATCCTTGAGTCATTGAAACCCCAACCATCTAATTTACACCCTTCCACCAAATTGGGCAACCTATTTAAACACCAACCAACCTACCAAACCAACCAACCAACCAACTATGCACCCATTAGAGAGCACCTTATTCTCCACCACCCAACCAAACCAATTAACCTCAACTTGGTCATCTTGACCTACCTTTTGCACTTTTTATGAACCAAATTTGCCTTGGTAATTTTGATCCCATCATTTACCTTACCATTTTTTATGAACTTGCACTACTTTTGTGCATCAACCATTTAGGTGCTTTAGAGCATGACCCTTTGTGGTATTGACATATAAAACCATTTTGATCTTCTCAAGATCACATCTTCCCTTGGATACCTACAAATACATTGATCTCACCTAAGAGACTTAAGTTTATAGGAGTAACCTGTATCATCTATGCCTGACATTATGGCCTAGTTACCCTATCATTTGTCCTTCTAGTAACAACCTTATTTTACTACCTTACCTTGACCGTCCAACCATAAAAGATTACCCTTCTCTACTGAAAACCATAACCAACCACATTGCCTCATCATGGGCCCTTCTAGCTTGACTAGTGCATTTTTTTTTATGACCTTGATTTGGTCATTTTGACCACATTAACTATATTGCCAAGTTGAACATTTTGAACATGTGTTACCTTACGCACACCTAACCAATTTGTGTCTTCATGGGAGCACTTCCTATCTTGGATACCCATAAAAAAACTAGCCTTATCTAGGAGACTTGAGTTTATTAGTGTAACCCAACCATCACATACGGTCATGTGGTCCACTTGTCACTTGTCCTTCTCATACCAACCTTATTTTTACCAACTATGGAAACATAGTCAATGTGTGATTTTAAATATCACACTTCATCACACTTTGTGTGCGTGTTTGTGCTTCAGTTCCCAACCTATCACCCACTTCATCACCAACTTACCCACTTATCAAACCCACACCCAATTATGTTTCACCTCATCAATTCCCAGTTTGAGGAGGAACACCTCATCCCATACTCAAAGCAACCAAACCTCTGACTTGAAATCCATTTTTGTTTTGTAGCTTGTTGATATAAATTACATAAAAAATGGGAAGAATGTAGACACTAAAAAACCATACACAATGGTTCTAGTTGTCAAACTAACCCCTTGGCCCCCTCAAGACTATTCCACAACCTTTTGACTACAAAATTTAGTCAAGTTAGCTGACTAGCTAAACTGACTAACTAACCTACCCTTGACCAAACTTAACCTTCACCCTTGATTATCGATAGTCACCCTGACTGCCGATGGTCACCCTGACTGTCGATGGGCACCTTAACCGCTAATGTTTAGGCCTGACCATTGATGGTCAGGTTTTTACCACCTGAACACTTAAACTCCAACTCAACTACAATTTGTTTTTTTAATTTTTAGTTATCTATTCCACGTGTAGATCAATGCATGTTGGTGCTAAAAATAAACAACCACTTTGAACCTTTTGTTGAATTTATTATTTCACCCCCCTTTCTTACTATAAAAAGAAAGGAGGAGGAGGTGAAAGGGATTTGGATTAGCGTTCATCATTAGAACTTCTTGGACAAGAGATCAAAGCTTCTTGTGTAGGTATTCTTCTAGCTTCCAACATCCCAACTCTAGGACCTCTTTAAACCATCAACTATCAACTACAAGCTAAGTACATTATTTTTGTTTTAAACTTTAGTTATTTAATCTCAATAGTTCTACAACTCTATATATTACCTCTTCTACCAGAACACCCTCCGACCATTCTTAACCACCTAAGTACCAAATCTTTACCCTTGATACCTTTGAGGCTCTCTCTTGCCCTCATGACCATTAACCAACCTCAAACAACCTACAAAACCTTTCTATAACCAACCCATAACCTATTCTAGCTAGAACCAATAACCTATACAAACCCACATTAACTACTAATGGTCACCCTGACCACTGATGGTTACCCTAACCACCAACAATCACCCTAACCATTGATAGTCACATCCAACCACTGACAGTCACCATGTATATCACTTCTACCCAAAACAACAAGCTCATACCACCTCTCAACCTCACCTAAAACCTTATTTTCTTGACCTTTGTCACTACACAGACTGGAAACAATACCCTGACCACACCTGAACCTAATTTTGATAGTTTAACATTTATTTTGAAAATAATTTATTGTATTTGCTTAAGTACTTTCATTTATATTATGCAACCTCTTTTCTCAGCAACTTTATCAGCATTAAATTATCTTAAAAGGTAATTAACAACCTCCATGGAAGTCATGTACTTCTTGGATCTAACTTGGTGTAATCCATCCTTCTACCTAACTAATCAACCATCTCTTTGAGTGTTTTATTATCTGTAGGTCATTATTCCAAAGCCAAAGAGGAGTATCTGCAACAGTTTGGATCAATGCATGCACCACATATTAGGTTTTTATACCATACCCTTCTTGAGTTTCTTTTCTCCTTATTCTAAAGGATATAAGTGAAATTTCCCCGAAACAGAGATAACTAAAAGACAAAGTAAAGTAATTATGTCAAGAATAAACATTATAAAGAATTTATTGATTAAATATATTTGTCTACAATTGGTCACATTTTTTGAGGCTAGAGTAAGTCCAAAACTTTGAAATAAAAGGTCAAATCATGCCAGGATAAGTTGGTATAGTTGGAAGTCAAGTTGGCTACCTTGGCCAAAGCACTCAAGAATGGTTGGTGCCCCATATGAAAATAATCACTCTAATAGATATAAATCTATTCCGTATATAGGATGTCAATATTAATCTCTCTCTCCATGAGTGGAATGGGGAAATGGTGCCCATATTTATATATTTTGATAATACCATGAGCATAATTTTTGAATTATTTAAAGAGGCTAAGATAAATGTAGTTTTGATGCCCAAAGGATAATTGTTCTTGTACACATGCTTCACTACTCAACTTATCCCTTTCATGAAATTTTTTAAAGGGAATATCTCACAAGAAAATGAGGGAATAAACATTGAAGTGATTGAACTAATCACATATTCTAAAGAGAAACTTAAAAGGGCAATTGTTGTCAAGAAAGTTTTACATACACAAATGGAGAATCATGAACTGATTTTGAATAAAATAAAGGTGTTATTCAGGCCACCCATATTATACATGGATATAATTTACAAATAGTTTTTTATAGTTTCACTTACCATACAGAGTCAACAACTAGGTCCAAGTGTGACTACAATGTCAAACAACTCTTCTATTCCAAGTATGTCATCAATAACCAATACCACATTAGCTCAATTTGTTTTTCAAACTCCCAGACAACATTGACCATTTATGAACCTTTCTTGACATGCATAAAATTGGTTTTAGTTCAAATATTCTTTCTATTTGCATAAACTTTATATTAAGTTATTATAACTTTGCCTTTGGGCCTATATATAATTTGTATTTTAACCCCTCAAAAGAAGAGGATGGTCATGATTTAAATGTTTATTTATGGTTGAATGTGATTTATGAAACTTATCATAAATCATACATAATTAGGTTAATCGTTTGATATTTCCTCCACAAATATCTTTCCATAGACTCTCTATCATGTCTAACCTAACCTGAGTTACTACTCGAACATGATAGATATAAGTTTGAATTTTATTAACTAATCTCATAAATTGATCTATTTGAAGGACTTGATTCTTGCAAACATAGAACACTTTTCTTTTATCTTACCATGTTCTTTCTTTTTAAAGTTTTTATCAGATCCACCTTACTTTAGCATATATACATATGTGAATAAGCTCATAACATGTCTTGGAAAGAGTCAGTTTAGCTTCAAAATGGTCTAGTTATCCAAATTTAGAATTGTTTGAAGGTAACAGGTAACAATATTTCCCTCATTATTATTCCAGCTCATGTTTACCTATAAAAACAAATACCCTCAAGTTGTGCCTTGGAGTGCATAGTCATCGATCCTAAAATGAGAAGGATTTATCTCATCAATGTATTAGGTGAGTCTAACTCACATCAACAATATGTTTGGGAAGTAGTAGTGCTTAAGACAATGAAATTTATTAGCTTTTCCATCTTAAAATTCAAATCAATAAAATAAAAGTGGATGTTTTTTTATACTTGTTCACAAGCTAATTTGATAAGAAAGGATTTGGTATAAAAATTAGGGTTTGATACTTACAACCATCCAAGTCCATATTATCTAGGTTAGATGAATAATGGTGTAGACAACAAGGTGACCAAGTAATCTAGACTTAACTTCAATATTAATACACATTTCGTTTATGAGTATAATGTAGGTTATGCCTCTTGATGTGTGTGGTGTAGTGTTTGGTATCCCTTACTTGTATATCTGGGACATTATCTTCATGAAGATATCCAACCAATAAAGTTTGGTGAAGAATGGGAAGAGCTACATAATTTTAACCTACAAAGGTGATTCTAAAATGTCTTTGGTAAGTACCTCTAAAGCGAATAAACTTATTAATGTTAATGGAAAGTTTTTTTGAGAGAGACATTCAAGATAAATAAGTAACTATACATAATAATTATTATAGAAAGACTACTAAAAAATAGCTTAAGCACATGGGATATTTCATACAATAGCTTACAAAGGTTTTCCATGAACCTAAGGGGTTGTTATTAGTTTGTCCTATTGAACAAAAATTTTATAGTCTACTTCCAAATATCGAGTTATATAGGTAGTCCTTGAAAAACACCAATGAGGTAAAAAAACAATTAGTCTTTTAGTAATCAATGTGTAATCCATCGTAGTAATTATCCATTAGGTTATCCTATTATTTTAGTGCCTAAGAAAGATGGTTCACAAAAAATGTTTGTTGATTATAGAGCACTTAATAAGATAAGCATCGATAATAGGTGTCCTCTTCCATGGGTTGATGATCTTCTTGATCAACTTCAGCATTACAAGTATTTAACTAAGCTTTATTTGAAATCCATGTGTTGTCAAGTACGAATTAAGGAAGAGGACATTGAGAAAATGACATTTAAAACAAAGCAAAGGTTGTATGAGTGGTTGGTTCTACCTTTTAGACTATGCAATGAACTAACTACCTTCATGAGGTTGATGAGTGAGGTAATGATGACATTTAATTATTCCTCCATCACTTTATATTTGGATGATGTAATTATTTTTATTAGCATATTGATCATTTTAAAAATGTTTTGCAAGTTTTGAAGGAGAACAAGTTAGTGTTGAACAAGAATAAATGTGAGTTTTATTTAAAAAAACACTTGTCTTCTTGGGGAATATGGTTGGATATGGGGAATTGAGGATTGATTGAAGAAGATAGAGGCCATTATAAATTTGGAAAATCCTTCCAATGTGATTGAGGCAAGAATAGTTTTGATTGTAGTTCAATATTTGAGGAAGTTCACCAAGAAATTATCATCCATAACTTATCAAGATTTTCACTTGGGGTAAGAAGTAAAAAGGTGGATTTCATATTTTCAAACATAATATTAGCCATGCTCTTGTTTTAGCTTTGCCTAACTTGTAGGTTTACTTTGCAGTGGAAATGGATGATAGTGACTGTGATATGGGGGTTGTCCAACTTCAAGGATGTGAGCCAATATGGTACCATTCAATATTATTTCATGATGCAATTCTAAATTATTATATATATTACAACAAATTTTATGCTCTTGTTCAATTAGTTAATAAATGGAAGCACTATCTTATGGGTAAGGAAATTATTATCCATATTGATTATCAACCTCTCTAATATTTGTTAACTCAAACTAAACTTCAAAAAACTAGACACTATAAGTGGAATGGATTCTTGTAACAGTTTCATTTGGTTATCAAATATAAGAGAGTTGTTACTAAAAATTATTTTTTATGTTATCTAAACCTTATTTGCTTTTAGCCGTGAGCACTATAACTCTTCTTGAGCATCTTATGTTTGAGTCTTATGTAGAGGGATATGAGCATGAAGAAGATTTTAGGGATCCATTTCTTCAAGTAAAGAAGTCCCAAGGTGAAGGTTTTGATCCAAACAAGGATTATTATCACCAAAATGGACATCTTTACAAGTTAGATAAGTTTTGTGTGCCCATTGAGGAAAGAGTTCGAATAATGAAGGAAGCATATACTTTAAAATGGTATGTTAAATGGGATAGTCATCTACGAATGTTGTTCAAAATGACAAAGCGCTAACCATACATAATGCACACGAAATGAATCTTAATAAGACAACAATTGATATCAAAAAAATCATCAGTAATTGACAATCATTATAATATCAAAAGTATACTCACTATATAACATAGATATCTCCCCTAAATTTACTTTTGACCACTACAAAATAATAAAAGATAGTAAATATGTAAAACTTATATATATATATATATATATATATATATATATATATATATATATATATATATATATATATATATAAAGAAATACTTAGTAAAAAAAAATATTCTAGTACATTTAAAACCCATCTAAAATTAATCTAGAAATACAATAATAGTATTTCACATACTTTATCTCATTCATTCATGGTAGTACACCACTCTAAACTAATTTAGATTAAAAAAACACCACTTTACTAAGTGAGATTCGTCATGATTTAATTTTCATCTTTAAGAAGATTGTTAGATTATATGGTTATATATATATATATAATGTATTCTTGCAATAATTAAGGATAAGTAAAATAATTGTTAGGGTAGTTGTATCTTGTAAGAATAATTTGTAGTGCTTAAGTGAGATTCCTCATGGTTTAATTTTCATCTTTAGGAAAATTGTTAGATTATATGATTATATATATAAAATGATCCCTGCAATAATTAAGGATAAGTAAAATAATTGTTAGGGTAGTTGTATCTTGTAAGAATAATTTGTAGTGCTTCTTTCTAACGATACTTTTTTAAGAATGTTGTGAGATTAAGATTGGGGTGGGTGGCATTGTTATTGGCATTGACATTGTATGATATTATATATTTATGTAAATAGGGATGAGTATATATAGTATTTTTGTAGTTGATATTAAAGTGAGATTTTATGAAAAGTTGAATTTTATTAGTTTATGTTATGATAAGTTATTGTAGGAATCAATTAAAACTAATAATTTATTTAGTTAATTAATTAGAAAAAATAATTTTTTATTCAATATTAAAATTGTTATTGTTTATATTTTATTTTAACAACTTTTTACTATAATAAATATTTAAACAAAAAATATTTATTTTTATATTGATTTTGATTTCAAAATTTGAGATGTTATTACATAATACTAATAATTTTAATTTTTAAAAAAAATAAAAGTGATATTATATATATATATATATATATATATATATATATATATATATATATATATATATATATATAATTTGTCCATAAAAATAAGCAATTAAATATAGATTTGACTAAACATAAATATTAAATATTAACTTATTCAAAATATTTATAATGTATTGTACATGCATTAAAATTGATATTAAAAAGATATATTTTTATAAAACATATTATATTTATAAATATTTTAACCTTCTCATCTAATTAAAAAAATAATCAACATTAATTTTTTTTGGTATATGTTTGTATATGTCAACAATTAAGTTATTTTTTAAAATGTAAATACAAGATTCTATAGTTCAATAAATATTTAAGTGCAAAGTAAATATTTTTTATTTATTCTATTCATATTGTGGTGTTGTGGTTGCACTATCCAATAATTTGTTAATGCCCATTCTAATTATTATTATTAAATTTATTTTTTAATTGATTTGGACTTTTTCCTTCTTAATATTTCTCACTATTATTCTAAAAAAATATATAAAATTTTAATCAAAATACAAAGTGGCCTCTATATAACTCTTGTTGCATATTATTGTTGAAATATTTTATAAAATATTATGCAACATTTTAAGTATAATCAATTTTTTTTAAAAAAATTGAATTTACATTTTGAAAGGACATAAATCATTACATCAAAAATAAATAATTTGTAATATATCAATAAACAATAAATGGATATTTTCTCTATCAACCACTATCACAATAATTGATACCCACCCAAGCATTGGACCTTATCCCTTACTAATCTAAAGTTGGAATCGTGCTGAATGGTGTTAGTCACGTAGCAAGTTAGGATGTTGACCCATACCATGTAGAAGATGACATAGCCATGTTCACTAGAAAAGGAATAGTGTTAAACATTTGATTCCCTCACATGTAATCTTAAAGGATTCCCGCACTAACTCATTAGGTATTTAATAAAAATATAATATTAGTCGTTAAAATGTTTATGGAAGTGTTATTGGCACATATAACTTATTTAATTATGTAGTATATGAATTTTCATTATTATTTTTATTTGGCATGTTTAATTAAAAGAAAAATATAAAAATTAATTGATTTTATATTAAAGATGTTGAATCAATTATTATAAATAAGTGACCAATTATTATACTTTTTATATAACATGTTGTCATTAAATATTACAAATTATTATTAAATAAAATTATACTATAACACAATGTTTCTTAATAATTATTAATCCCTCTTTATTTTAAAATTAAAATTTTCATATATATATTTTATCATAACTAATCCTCTCAAATATTAGTCCCCTCCTTAATAAAGTTTAAAAACACATGAAAGTGTTTCTTTTCCTACCATAACACCTATTACCATATAATGACATAAATAAAATTTTGACTTATGAGTTCCAGTAATTTTGGCCACTTATTTTCACCAATAATATTGATTTTAAAACAAAAATGGCTTTAATACTTTTACATCTTCAAGTTACATCAAATGTGCACAAGAAAATCACCCTAATCTGATCTGATTTAATTTAATTTAGATATCCACTAAAAGGTAATGCATGAAACCAGTACATAGAGTATCTACACTAAAGATATTATATGATTTAAGGAGTGTCAAATACGTCTACAAAGGACCCGCAATAATAATAATAATGTCACTGTCACTATACCTAGGAAATAGGGACAGCCCATACGGAGTTTAATCATTTTCAAACGGTATATTTATATAATTTAAAATAACTAATTTGTATGCCTTACAAAATATTAAATTAAAAAACAGATGAAAACAAAATGATTGAGATTCAAACCAAGACACTCGTTAATATAAAATAAATTGAGTGGGTTTATCTGTTGTGCTTAATCTACAAAGCATAAGCAAACCATTACCATAAACGAAATGGATATGTGGGTTTATCTGGATTCCAAGTTCATAACGGAAGCATCATTGATAGAAGGGCTGATGAAAATAGTGGCATATGAATCATATGCCGATGACAAAACATAAGCAAACCATTAGTATAAAGTGAATGAGTGTGGGGGTTTATCTGGCTTCCAACTCCGTAATGGAAGCATCGTTGATGGATGGGTGGACCAACTGAGTCGCAGTTGAAGCAGATGACGATGACACGGGGGTCGAATTTGTGCTTCCTGATGATGTAGATGTATCACCCATGAAAGATGGCTTTGTGGGATTTGGTAAATTACTCATAGAAAGGTTTGAAAGCATTGCGTATACGGTAGACATGGGTGGGCAAAGGGATGCATCCGCATGTGTACACAAAAGACCCACCTGAACACAACTCGAAACATGCTCTACAGGGCAACTTTCAATTATTGCTCTGTCGATCACATCCACAATCTTTCCTTTCCTGTAAAAACTCCATACCTGAATAAGAACGATGCAAATTCATCTTCATAAGATATATATAAATGAGGTTTGGTAAAAAAATCTATATCATGATGGCCATACTTTTATATTCTTACCAACTCTAGCAGGGTTTGAAATTCAGGGGACAATTTCTTATCATTGTTCTTTCTTCCGCACACAATTTCTAAAAGCACAACGCCGAAACTATAGACATCAGATTTCTCAGATAATTGCCCACGTATAGCATACTCTGGTGCCATATAGGCGCTGCATCAACAAAAGAAAAAAGTTAGTAGATCAGAAAACCTGAATGACAATGCTACAAAAAAGTAATCTTTGATTGTTTATAATGTTTTTATGGTGAGAGTGCTAGTCTTACTATGTTCCTGCAAATCGAGTGCTAACATGAGTCTCATCTTGAGCAAACAGTCTTGCTAAGCCAAAGTCTGATATTTTTGGCTCCATTTTCTCATCCAGCAAAATGTTGCTTGCTTTGATATCCCGATGAATGATTCGCACTTGAGAATCTTCATGCAGATACAGAAGCCCACGCGCTACTCCACCAATGATGTTGAAACGCTTCCGCCAATCAAGCTCTTTGCTTCGTTGTGGATCTATTCTCGTGCAATATACCAATAAAAATAAATTAGCCTGAAGAAACAAATAATATTGTATATTGACACAAAATTAGACTAGATAGAAGGGGCTCACGAAATAGAATTTTGTCAAGGCTGTTGTTAGGCAAGAACTCGTAAACAAGCAAGCCTTCTGATCCCTCTGCGCAACATCCGAGTAGATTCACAAGATTCCGATGTTGAATTTTTGCCACCACCTTAACCTCGTTTAAAAACTCCTCTTTTCCTTGATGGGACTGTAGGGACAACTTCTTTACTGCTATTTGTTTTCCATCTGGCATTGTGCCCTAACAATAACAATAAAGAAAACACATCAACCTTAAGCCTATATTGCGAATGGAACTATTTCTCTTTGGACGAACGATACGTGGAATGGGATGAGTTTAAACGCTAAAAAATATTGACCCTTCCATAACTCAGGAGAGGTTTAAATCACATCAAACTTGCTATTAAGTGTTCCCAAAGGGCTAGGCCCATGCAGATTAGATATCAGTACAAGAAATAATTCAACGAATATATTCAGGAAATGAGGGTCCAGATAAAATTTTCCTAACTAAATCTGAAAAACAGATACAGATCTGTGATGAAAAGCAAAATAAAATGCTTTACAATCCAAAACAAGAAAAATGATTGGCTAAGGCTTTGTTGTCATAGTCTATGTTACCTTCTATACAGCGCCAAATCCTCCCTCTCCGAGTTTGTTATCTTCATGAAAATTTCTAGTAGCAGCCCTGAGTATTTCCAAGTTAAAGATTATTTGTTCATCCGGGCCGATCAGTGAGCCTACATCCTTGCCATGATTTTCTGTTTAATAAAATGTAGAGAGGAAAAATCAGAAATTTATATCTAGCCTAAATTTGAAAAATATATTCCAACAATTTTTGGACCACGGATAGAAGGATTTATCCATTCTATTTTAATGCCCTAATTAGAAAGGAGTTTAATTTATAAAGATCTTACAAGGTCAATTTCAATAGGATGTCTTCTTAAAAAAAAATACCTTTCCCTGGGACGAGTGACTTCCCAAATACCGCAGACTTCAATTTTCTTCGAATTGCAAACATGCATAGTAATAACATCACCAACAAGCCGCCGAAAATTCCCAAAAGTAAGTTGGAGACTGGAGTTAATTTCTCCACTCTTCATGCATGCAGCAGTTGACTATCAGTTAGTTAAACTGTTAGAGTTGCAGTTTGCATGTAAAGACTAAAATTAGTCTTTGGTTTATTTTTTCTAATTATTGTTAGTTTTTCAAATCTATTTAATAGACCCATGGGGTAGTATTGTAATTCGAACAAGATCAAGAAAAAGATCAAGAAGATCAAGAAGATTATTAAAAATCTTGTTTCCAAAATTACTGTAGCAATCTGAATTTTAATCTGTATGTTTTCCTATGTTTTTATTTTCTAACAATTGGTATCAGAGCCTCATAAGGAAAGGATCGCAGTAGAAGTCTGTGAGTCATGGGCAAGGAGCGTGTAGGTTTGAAGCGCCTGGTTAGAAGAAATCGTAGAAGACAAGAAAGGAGAACACAATCTAAAGAATTGCATCAACAGCTGGCAGAAGGCGTTCGGTGAAGAACAGTCTGAAGCGCAGGCCGACAGCGAACAAGAAGCTGGCAGAAAGTTTCTTTTTTAAAGCGCAGTCATCGCAGAGAGCAGAAGCATAGGAAAAGCGCAAGTTAAAAGAAAAGTGCCCAGCAAGAAGAAGAATCGTGCCTGTTTGTGGAAGCGTCGGTTAAAAGAGAGAAAGGTGGATGGCGCAGCAGTCAAACAAGACAAAAGGCCACAGCCTTATTCATAGCAGATCGCAGCCTATTTGAAACATAATTTATGTGTGGTCGGCGCAGCAGTCAACCAAAACTGCAAGGTTTGAAAGCACAGGCAAAGTGCATCCGAGGAGGCCATCAAACAATGAATTTGTCGAGCCACCCCCGAAGGAGGAAACGCTTGCTGCGAAGGATGAGCCGACAGCGGAGACCAAAGACGAGACCGCCGAGGAGGCACCCCTGCACCCGAAGTCATGCAAATCGAAGAGCCGAAGCTGATCAAGGCAGTCAAAGAAAGTAAAAAAAAACGCAGCAAAAAAAGAAGAGCGCCCAAGCTAGAGGCGTATTACACAAAAGATTGCTCCGAAGAGCCTGCTCCGAACGCCAAAAAGAAGGGCATTGAAAGTTTTTTATTTGTTTATTATTTTATTTCTTATCTACTGTCTGTATTCAGCTTTACAAGGCATATGTTTTCTGTGTTATGCAAGCAATGCAATCATTCATTGTCTTCAGATTATAGCATGGATGGCCGCAGTGCCGTGTTTGAAAAGATGAGCTCCGCAGAGCTTGAGTTGAATAGCGAGTGAAGCTGTCAAAGTGTTTGAAGATCAGAGCGATCGTTGGCAAATCTAGACCAATGTGGAAAAAATTCAGCAAAGCCCTGGGAGGAAACCTAAGCAGTTAAGCATCAGGTGAAAGAAATGTAAGCAAACGAGAAGCTTGCAGTGTTGGACATAAGCATGTCCGTTGATAGCCATTCGATAGGCTACTCCTCAGTCTTAAACGCTGAGTGAACACTCATTGAGCAATTGTATTTGTTTTGTATGAAGACAAGGCGGTGTATTCTGCATGAGAGGCAGTGTTTTTTGCAAAAGAAAAGCATCCTAGCTGAAGCTGGTAGATAGAATGACAAAATTTAGGCATTGTAAACACTGAAATAGTTTGTGGTAGAAATTAAGGGGGAGTGTTGGAGACTGGAGTTAATTTCTCCACTCCTCATGCATGCAGCAGTTAACTATCAGTTAGTTAAACTATTAGAGTTGCAATTTGCATGTAAAGACTAAAATTAGTCTTTGGTTTATTTTTTCTAATTATTGTTAGTTTTTCAAATCTATTTAATAGACCCATGGGGCAATATTGTAATTCGAACAAGATCAAGAAAAAGATCAAGAAGATTATTCAACAATCTGAATTTTAATCTGTATGTTTTCCTATGTTTTTATTTTCTAACAATTGATATCAGAGCCTCGTAAGGAAATGATCGCAACATAAGTCTGTGAGTCATGGGCAAGGAGCGCGTAGGTTTGAAGCGCCTGGTTAGAAGAAATTGTAAAAGACAAGAAAGGAGAACACAATCTAAAGAATTGCATCAGTAGCTGGCAGAAGGCGTTAGGTGAAGAACAGTCAAAGCGCAGTCTTAAGCGCAGGTCGACAGCCAGCAGGGAGCTGGCATAAAGTTTCTTTTTTAAAGCGCAGTCAGCGCAGAGAGCAGAAGCATAGGAAAAGTGCAAGTTAAAAGAAAAGCGCCCAACAATAAGAAGAATCATGCCTGTTTGTGGAAGCACTGATTAAAAGAGAGAAAGGTGGACGACACAGCAGTCAAACAAGACAAAAGGCCATAGCCTTATTCATAGCAGATCGCAGCCTGTTTGAAACATAATTTCTATGTGGTCGGCACAACAGTCAACCAAAACTGCAAGGTTTGAAAGCACAGTCAAAGTGCATCCGAGGAGGCCATCAAACAATGAATTCGTCAAGCCACACCCGAAGGAGGAATATCTCACTGCAAAGGATGAGCCGACAGTGGAGACCAAAGACGAGACCGTCGAGGAGGGCCCCCCTCCACCCGAAGTCATGCAAATCGAAGAGCCGAAGCTGATCAAGGCAGTCAAAGAAAGTTAAAAAAAAAAGCAGCAGAAAAAGAAGAGCGCCCAAGCTAGAGGTGTATTACACAAAAGATTGCTCCGAAGAGCCTGCTCTAAACGCCAAAAAGAAGGGCGTTGAAAGTTTTTTATTTGTTTATTATTTTATTTCTTGTCTACTGTCTGTATTCAATTTTACAAGGCATAAGTTTTCTGTGTTATGCAAGCAATGCAATCATTCATTGTCTTTAGATTATAGCATGGATGGCCGCAGTGCCGTGTTTGAAAAGACGAGCTCCGCAGAGCTTGAGTTGAACAGCGAGTGAAGCTGTCAAAGTGTTTGAAGATTAGAGCTATCGTTGACAAATCTAGACCAACGTGAAAAAAACCCAGCAGAGCCCTGGGAGGAAACCTGAGCAGTTAAGCATCAGGTGAAAGAAATGTAAGCAAACGGGAAGCTTGCAGTGTTGGACATAAGCATGTCCGTTGATAGCCTTTCGATAGGCTACTCTTCAGTCTTAAACGATGAGTGAACACTCATTGAGCAATTGTATTTGTTTTGTATGAAGACAAGGTGGTGTATTCCGCATGAGAGACATTGTTTTTTGCAAAAGAAAAGCATCCTAGCTGAAGCTGGTAGATAGAATGACAAAATTTAGGCATTGTAAACACTAAAATAGTTTGTGGTAGAAATTAAGGGGGAGTGTTGGAGACTGGAGTTAATTTCTCCACTCCTCATGCATGCAGCAGTTAACTATCAGTTAGTTAAACTGTTAGAGTTTCAGTTTGCATGTAAAGACTAAAATTAGTCTTTGGTTTATTTTTTCTAATTATTGTTAGTTTTTCAAATCTATTTAATAGACCCATGGGGCAGTATTGTAATTCGAACAAGATCAAGAAGATTATTAAAAATCTTGTTTCCAGAATTGTTGTAGCAATCTGAATTTTAATCTGTATGTTTTCCTATGTTTTTATTTTCTAACAATTGGTATCAGAGCCTCGTAAGGAAAGGATCGCAACAGAAGTTTGTGAGTCATGGGCAAGGAGGGCGTAGGTTTGAAGCGCCTGGTTAGAAGAAATCGTAGAAGACAAGAAAGGAGAACACAGTCTAAAGAATTGCATCAGCAGCTGGTAAAAGGCGTTAGGCGAAGAACAGTCCAAGCGCAGTCTGAAGTGCAGGCCGACAGCCAGCAGGGCGCTGGCAGAAAGTTTCTTTTTTAAAGCGTAGTCAGCGCAGAGAGCAGAAGCGTAGGAAAAGCACAAGTTAAAAGAAAAGCGCCCAACAAGAAGAAGAATCGTGCCTGTTTGTGGAAGCACCGGTTAAAAGAGAGAAAGGTGGACGGCGCAGCAGTCAAACAAGACAAAAGGCCATAGCCTTATTCATAGCAGATCGCACCCTGTTTGAAACATAATTTCTATGTGGTCGGCGCAGCAATCAACCAAAACTGCAAGGTTTGAAAGTGCAGTCAAAGTGCGTCCGAGGAGGCCATCAAACAATGAATTCGTCGAGCCGCCCCCGAAGGAGGAAACACTCGCTGCGAAGGATGAGCCGACAGTGGAGACCAAAGACGAGACCGCCGAGGAGGCCCCCCCTGCACCTGAAGTCATGCAAATCGAAGAGCTGAAGTTGATCAAGGCAGTCAAAGAAAGTAAAAAAAAAAGCAGCAGAAAAAGAAGAGCGCCCAAGCTAGAGGCATATTACACAAAAGATTGCTCCTAAGAGCCTGCTCCGAACGCCAAAAAGAAGGGCGTTGAAAGTTTTTTATTTGTTTATTATTTTATTTCTTGTCTACTGTCTGTATTCAGTTTTACAAGGCATATGTTTTCTCTGTTATGCAAGTAATGCAATCATTCATTGTCTTCAGATTATAGCCTGGACGGCCGCAGTGCCGTGTTTGAAAAGACGAGCTCCGCAGAGCTTGAGTTGAGCAGCGAGGTAAGCTGTCAAAGTGTTTGGAGATCAGAGCGATCGTTGGCAAATCTAGACCAACGTGGAAAAAACCCAGCAGAGCCCTGGGAGGAACCCTGAGCAGTTAAGCATCAGGTGAAAGAAATGTAAGCAAACGGGAAGCTTGCAGTGTTGGACATAAGCATGTCCATTGATAGCCTTTCGGTAGGCTACTCCTCAATCTTAAACGCTGAGTGAACACTCATTGAGGAATTGTATTTGTTTTGTATGAAGACAAGGCGGTGTATTCCGCATGAGAGGCAGTGTTTTTTGCAAAAGAAAAGCATCCTCACTGATGCTAGTAGATAGAATGACAAAATTTAGGCATTGTAAATAATGAAATAGTTTGTGGTAGAAATTAAGGGGAGTGTTGGAGACTGGAGTTAATTTCTCCACTCCTCATGCATACAGCAGTTAACTATCAGTTAGTTAAACTGTTAGAATTGCAGTTTGCATGTAAAGACTAAAATTAGTCTTTGGTTTGTTTTTTCTAATTATTGTTAGTTTTTCAAATCTATTTAATAGACCCATGGGGCAATATTGTAATTCGAACAAGATTAAGAAAAAAATCAAGAAGATCAGAAGATCAAGAAGATTATTAAAAATCTTGTTTCCAAAATTGTTGTAGCAATCTGAATTTTAATCTGTATGTTTTCCTACGTTTTTATTTTCTAACAAAGTAGAGCCAATCTGTTTGAAGACTCCCCTGCACAGTAAATCAATTTAAGTGTTCAGTCATGTCAAATGCTAAACTGTAACATTATTAATTGTTTTGACATTTCTTTGTGTAAAATGGAATTCCCTGTGATAACACAGATTTAAAATGGATTGAGCTTAGAGCGTGTGGATTAAGGGAAAGAGTTTAACCCCCTCTCAACCTGGATTCCACCAAAGTCTATGTCAACCCCCAAATTAAAAAAAAATAATAATAATAATATATATATATAAATTATACTCGGTGTTGGCGGTGATAATAGTGGCTGCTGAATTGGAGGCGGTGGAAGAGAACTGAAGAATGGGGTGGATTCATAACGAGCATAGCAACTTCTCAAGAGAGCCTCTCCTCCAAGAAAAGTTCCACCGTCCGTCACGATCGGCTGTAAGAGACTACCAATTGCAGTTGATAAGCATGTTTTGCAGTCGTCAATGGAAGTTATGTCTCCCCGGCACTGAACCAGACCGAATATCCTCTGAAACGAAGGGTCAACATATGTTGTTCCAGAAGAGTATAGATTAGCGGACCCATAGGCTTCCTTTGTCAGATTTTTGAAAAGCTCCTTAACGGCTGTGCTATAGACATCAGGATTTGTAGCGTTGTCTGTACTGTGGCCAATCCACATAAGGGTTATATCCAGTTTTCCGATGAAGTTATAATTAGCATAGCACATCAAGCACTTCTCAAAAAAAGCTATACCTTTTATGGCATTTGCACAATCATGTCGAATACTGGTATTTGCTTCTTGTGAACAGTGGGAGCATTCATCCACCGTCGCATCTCCCCGACATTGAAGAAGTCCATAAGCTCTGTCTGGACTTTGGCCATAGACAGAGGTATTGAAACCATTTGATGATGAATTAACGCGGTTGACAAGATTATTAAGAACCATATTCAAATTGCTCTCGAATTTATTTGCTTTTGCTTTCGTGTAGTTAGCAGGGATGCATATGGCTGCGTTGCATATGTATACATGAAAACCCATGAAAAACAAAGCAAAACATAATAACAGCAAAACAGGGGACGACTGAAGGTATTTTGTATTGTAGGTGATCTGCATGTTGCCTGTGTCAGGTGTTTCTACCCGCCTTTCGGAGATGGCATCGCTTACAAAGCAGACATTTTGGGGAACATAAGGGTTAAGTCTTTTATTACTTGTTTTATTTATGAAATTGGCTGGATAACATTTTGAAATTTTCTTTGTTGAGAAGTCACAAACCTTTGTCTTTCTCGAAAGATGAAAGATGAGTTTGAGGTGAACAAAGCGCGGGATATTTTCCGATAAGATCGCTCAACTCTAGGACTAGAAAATTTGAGTGGTTTATTTCCCTTTTCTTTCCGATAAGATCGTTCACTCTAATACATAGAGCATATTGATTGTTTACAGCAACGTATTCAATAAACATCTATAATTTAGGGTACAGGACGGAGGTAAATGGAAATATAATGGGGAGGGTACCGAGATAGATAAAGGAAATTTTAATAAATTCAGTAATCTTTGGAGGGTATATGGTAATGTAAAGGGGTGAAAAAGAGTTTTTCAGTTTTGATACTATAAATCAATAATATGATGTGAGATGTTGCAATGTGATTGGATGTAGAGGGAAAAAAGTATGTGTTGAAATATCATTTGATGTGGTCAAAAGGTATTTTTAAAGTAATAAATTATATAAATATGCAATAAATTGTCATTTGTTAGATGGATTTTTTTTTTTAATGATCTACTTAGCTTCAACTTGGTTTAGGCCCATGGTTAAGTATTAACCAGGGTTAGACTTGTTAATTATTATTTGTATCATACATTTGTCTATGTACCCTCTAATTATTTCACATTGAAGTATAGCAAAAGAGATATATGTTATCATTGTGATGAATAAATATTTGATTATTATGAAGTTATTTTTATCTCTTCATACCATAGAAGTATTATAATGAGTTTGGTATATGTGCAAGAAGAGTTTGGTATATGTGTAGGGAACAAGGGTTTTTGAACGAGTCTAATATTCTTTATATATTGAGGATGAGAAGAGTTGGTAAGGATTTGTATTGAGTCTATTATATAGTTATCTCAATTGATGCGATGCAAGTAGGAGCTTAGTAGTAGATATCCATATGTGGGCATAAATCTTAATAGTGTTATTCGTGATGATAGCCACTCTTTATGCAAATAGTTTATGTGACACATCAACCACATTGGATACTTCAAATATTGTGATTAGGTGGTCGATTAAAAATAGATACATTATATTAAATGTGGATAATAATCTATGGGATAATGAAAATGGTAAATAAAGTTAATAATGCCAACGTCTTTATGATCACCAAAATATTAATGTGGAAATTTGAAAACGGGGCCAATATTTTTTTAATAAAGAGACACATTCAATGAAAGGAAATATGATAAAAACAAAGGGAAGGATTCCCATTTAATGACAAGTGTAAATTATCATCAAGTGAACCACAAACCATAGTGGACGATACATCAATAAAAAAATAAAGGCTATAGTTATAAATTGAAACAAGATCACCAAAATCTAAATGGAAGCCACAAGACAAATAGTAGCGAAAATAAATAATATTAAGTTGATCTTAAATATATCAGAAACCATTGAATATAGAGCCCAAAATCCAAGTCACAGTAGTTGGAAAATGTTTACAATGCAAGTGGACTTGAACATCATAAGGAAGGTGGTTGATGAAGAATAAATGCAGACGATATTAGAAGTGGCTACAAAGAAATCATAATTCAGACAACTGGCAAGAAAAGAAAGAGACTATGACAAGAAGTGATAGCTAAATTTGCAACCCTATATTTAAGTAATTACTAAAGGAGTAAATAAGCGATTACAAGAAAAAACAACTTGGAAGAGTATGAGGGACTCCATCTCTTAATAAAAATTAAAATAGCTCGAATTAGTTCCAACAGTTAATGATCACAAGGACTCTAGGAGCTAAGAAAAGGAAAAATTGTATATAGAATACAACGTGTTCAAGAAGGAGACACTTAGTTTTTCACTTGAGGTTCATCGATATACTATTGTTTCGTTGATTGAAAGGTTTAGATGCACTGAACACAAATCCATGAAAATAAAAAGGAGAGATCATGACTAAATTATATGGGAATTTTGCGAGAGTTTGTAACATCATTGTAAGTTATTGCCCAATTAAAATGAGACTATCTTGATGGTCATTCATTGTTAACAAGTTACACATATGATCAATGGAGAATAAAGTCTCCGCTATAATATTTAGAGCGACCAACATTAATACACTATATTTATTCTCAAGTAGACTGAGTCCATTTAAATAAAAAACATATACAATATTAAAAAATAAAACAATGAAATTGATTCTTTAATTTCATCTTATAAACTCCATACAAATATTACAAAAATAGTTGGGTGGATCATGGATACTATAAACATCTCATCACCTAATATCTTTTATTATCACCTAATATCTTTTATTATCATGTGAAGAGGAGTCAAGCAACCAAACATGTGAAATGTATTAATTAGGTACAAATATTTTAAGCTTAAACATTCTCTTCCTTTCCTTTTGAAAGTAAAATACTGTTAGTGAGTCATTAAATATGAGAATATGAATATTTTAATCCATAGTGATGGTTCTAGTCAAATTTTATATTTGTTCTCCATGCTCAATATAAATGGGCTTCATATCTTGTGAATGAGATATTTGAATGTCCACCATAAACTATTAAAAAATGATTCTTATTAGAACATATATATTACTTTGCTGATTCCAATGGAAAAGCCACCAAATAAATGATGCACGCCTTCTGACATTGTTCCTTAAATTTCAAATATTAAAAAGATATTTAATTAAAAGTGATTGATAAGACGTTTGAAGGGCACAATTCTCTACTTATTTTTTTTATAATATTTTAGAAATTCCCAATCATGTAGTGTTTGGGTAGTGTTCGTATATATACTAACGAACATTTATTCATTTATTGATGTTATATGAATAGAAAATAAATTATGGAAGACATATTATTCAAAAAAAGGGTTCGGAACGTGATGTTTTTAAAATGGTGATGTATATTTTAATATTGTAAGTGATGTGTATTTGAATTATATAATTGGATTATGTTTAAAATACGGTTAACAATGTGTAACAATCATTAAGGGAATCCTTTTATTTACGATACGGTGGAAATTACGCTGCTTCCTTTTAGAATATTTTGAGTTTTCATGGGAAATTTTGAGTTTCCATGGCGATTTGGATCGGGTGGATTGACTAAGTTGGAAACGGCAGATTTTCAAACGAATTTTAGACTTATAGTAGTCAAGAATCCTGTAATACTCTGACCATCGCCATCTTGACTTGCTGCTTCAATGAACAGATTGATTGAAAATTTGGAGTCAAGCGAAAACGTTAAAAAGGCCTTGTTGCGTATGAGGGAAGGCATGAACAAACATAGAACACCGTTTTACACGGCATTAATAAATTGTATTATATTATCAGTGATTTTCAACATCGTATAATATAAGGCCATCCGACTCTGACGTGACCGCATGCGAGAATTAAACACAGCACCATTTTCTCCACTTGACCGGAATTGGGGGAGCCAAGTGAAGCTAACACGAAGATTCCCCAGCGGCTTTTAAACGGTATCAATCAGACATTTTCAAGACTTTCTGAAATTGGTCGGATCTTTGTTGAAAAGTCACAAACCTTTGGCTTTCTCGAAAGATGAGTTTGAGGGGAAAAGAGCGCGGGATATTATCCGATAATATCGCTTTGAGGGGTTTACTTTCTCTTTTCTTTCTGATAGCATTTTGAATTTTTTTCTGGGGTTGAAAACTCATAAACTTTTGTCTTTTTCGAAAGATGAGTTTGACGTAAAGAGAGCGCGTGATATTATCAGATAAGATTGTTCAACTTTAGGAGTAGAAAGTCTGAAAGGTTTATTTGCCTTTTTTTTTTTTTTTTTTGGAAAAGATTGTTGACTGTAAGATAATTAATAAACATCAATGATTTAGCGGAAGAGGATACCAAGATACTTACAATGTCTATGTAGGAAATTTTATAACTTTTTAATAGTTGTAGTAATATTCAGTACATGCATATAATGTGGCACTTATACGTGTTTTTAGATAAGAATATTTTTATCATAATAATTAATATATTTTATTAATATTAAAGTATTTATATTAAAAATTTATGTAAAAATGTTTATGAGATGTGGGTGAGTTGGTAAAGTGACTTGGTTATTTTAAGCACCATCCAAGTTTAAATTTTATTTTGGTATTGGAGGTCGATTGTAACTGCTATTGATGATATTCTTGAGGAGGCCAATTGTAACCGTTAATCGTATTTTCAAGTCGGTTGTCGCTGTTGTTGGTATTATTGGGTCGGTTATGTCCATTCGTTAGTATTCTCAAGGTAGTAGTGATTGTTGTTGGTAATTTTGGTACTTATGATAGATGATCACTTGGGGATTTGGGCCCCCGATTGTATCTCAAACCGGTTGGAGCCCCTGTCAAAAATGAATAGAGTAAGGATCCCACCAAAACGAATATCTATCAAAAAAATGTGTAAAAAGATGTACAACTTTTAGTTATTATCATTTAATTTAATGTGTTTAGATTTACAATTTATAGTCAATGTAATATTTTGTAAGGGTAACATTTTTATTTATTTATTTAGAGGTGTAGAAAATTTAATAAATTCATGGATCCTTGGAGTGCATATAGTAATGTAAAGAGGTAAAAATAACTTGCAAGTTCTTCGATACCATGAATGAACAAGATGATGTGAAATGTTGCAATGTGGTTGGACATAAAGGGAAGAAAAGCAGATGGTAGCTCAACAAAGGCATGTGTTGAACATATCATTTAAAGTGGCAGAAAGGTGTTTTCTAACTAGCAAGTTATATAAATGTGCAATAAATTATCATTTGCTAGGTAGATAATATTGTAACACTCTACCTAACCTCACATTGGCTTAGGCTCATGGTCATGTATTAATTAGGGTTGGACCTGTTAATTATGATTGGTATCAAACATTTTCATATATCCTTTGATTATTTCACATTGCATCAAAATAAACAAGATATATGTTATCATTGTGATGGATAAGTATATGATTAATGTGATTTTTTTAATATTTCTTCATACTATTAGAGGTACTCTAATGAGTTTGGTATATGCACATGGAACAGGGGTTTTCGAATGAGTTCTAATCTTATTTATATGAATAATGATAATGAGTTGGTAAAGGTTTGCATTAAGTCCATCAAGTGGTTATCTGAGTCAATACAACTTAAACAATAACTCCAACAGTGGACATCCAAAAGTGGACATGGATCCTAGTAGTCGTATTGGTGATGATAGCCACCCTTTATGCAAATAGTGTATGTGGCACATTGAACATGTGAATTTTTTATGGTTAGGTCGTTCAACGTAATCAAATTCATTATATTAAATGTAGATAATAATCCACGAGATAATGCAAATGTGATCCGTACATCCCTTCTCAAGGATAGCGATACACTGCTGCCACGTGTCCGACTGGGTCCTGCCTCGGGTGCTTCAGTCCCTGGGCCACATAGTGGTCTGGAAGAGGACCCAGATCACTCTGAAGCTTTTGGCATGACGGCCAGTCCTTCTATTGGTATCAAAGCTAGGTCTCGAGGTCGAGTCCTGTGGAAGATGGTGGGCATGATCCATACATCCCTTCTCAGGGATAGCGATACACTGCTGCCACGTCTCCGATCGAGTCCCACCTCAGGTGCTTCAGTCCCTGGGCCACATAGTGGTCTGGAAGAGGACCTAGATCACTTTGGAGCTTTTGGCGTGACGGCCAGTCCTTCTATTGGTATCAGAGCTAGGTCTCGAGGTTGAGTCCTATGGAAGTTGGTGGGCATGATCCATACATCCCTTCTTAGGGATAGTGATACATTGCTGCCACGCGTCCGACCGGGTCCTGCCTCGGGTGCTTCAGTCCCTGGGCCACATAGTGGTCTGGAAGAGGACCCAGATCACTCCAGAGCTTTTGGTGTGATGGCCAGTCCTTCTATTTTAATAGAAGGAAGCTCTAGAGTGATCTGGGTCCTCTTCCAGACCACTATGTGGCTCAGGGATTGAAGCACCCAAGGCAGGACCCGATCGGACACGTGGCAGCAGTGTATCGCTATCTGGGATTTATGGATTATGCCCACTAGCTTCCATAGGACTCAACCTCGAGACCTAGCTCTGATACCAATAAAAGGATTGGCCATCATGCCAAAAGCTCTAGAGTGATCTGGGTCCTCTTCCAGACCACTATGTGGCCCAGGGACTGAAGCACTCGAGGCGGGACCCAGTCGGACACGTGGCAGCAGTGTATCGCTATCCCTGAGAAGGGATGCATAGATCAAAATGGGAAATAAAGTTAATAAATCAAATGGATCTATGGTCACCAAAGTATTAATGTAAAAAATTGAAAACGGGGCCATTGAATTTTTATAAAGAGTCACATATTTAGTGGAAGGAAATGTGATGAAAAGAAAAGGATGGACTCCTATTTAACATAAAGTTTAAATTATCATCAAGAGAACCACAAACCACAATGGAAATTACATCAGTGGACAAAAATTTGAATAAAGACCACAATTATAAATTGAAATGAATATCACCAAAATCCAAATGGAAGCTACAAGCCAAATAAGAGCAACGATAGTAAACACTCAGTTGATATTAAATATATCAGTGAGCAATGAATATATCACATTGGTTAGAATTTTTTTAAAATGCAAGTAGACCATGAACATCATAAGGAAGGTGATCAGTGAAGAAGAAAATGTATAAAATACTTGAAGTGGACACAGGGAAATCATAATTCAGACAACTTGCATGGAAATAAAGATACTGTGGCAAGAAGTGGCATCCAACCCCAAAGCCTTCAATTAAGTAAATATTAATGGATGAAATAAGCATTTGTAAAGAACAAAAACTCAAAAGAGTATGAGGGACTCCATCTCTCAATAAAATTTAAATAACCTAAAGCAGTTCCAAAAGTTAATGATCACAAGGAATATCTAAGAAGAGGTAAAATTATATATAGAAAGTAGTGTGTTAATGAAGGGGACACTCAATTTTTCAATTGAGTTTCATCCAAATATTATAGTTCGATTGGTTGTGTTAGGAGAAGAAATCAGATAGTAAAGTTGTGGAGGATATTTGTCTATATTCATATGTTATGTACTCAATTTGTCATATATATGTCTATTTTATCCTATCTCCATGATTTATAATAGGTTAGAATATGAATAGACTCCACTTTTGGTACCAAGTATGAGAAAAATATGAACAATCATAGAATGCAAACATCTATATATACTTTTTTTTTCAAAAAGAATAGAGTTTCACTTTTGAAGAGATCAATAGAGACTATTTGGTTATGGTTACCTATTGTGTTTATTACTTTGTTATTTGCATATAATGTTTTGCTTACTTTATATCTAATTTAATCTTAATACTCTATAAATGTTAATGAACTACTGATTGTTCCTACTCCATATTTAATGCACAATAATTCATCATTGTTATGCTTTTGTTATCTAACCTTCTATATGAATACGATGCACTATCATGCATACTAAAGTATAAACCTAGCTATCCTCATCCTTAGCATGTTCTGATGCTTTAGGAACCTCTGCTAACAATGGTGTGGTGAGCATGGAAACAATCCTTCTAGAGTAAACTATGCTAAGATGGTTACCAGGGCAGAGAGACACTGAGACATGGTTAGACCAAAAAGTATTTAAGTTTGTAGAAAAAGAATCCAAATAGACTGGTCTTACCATAGAAGAAATGATTCCATAACATATCTATGGAGATATTTATGAAATCTTTTGGTATGAGTTACCTAAATTTATAGCTAATTGGTTAGCACGGTTAGAATACTATTGTTTTAACCCAAGAATGGAATAACTATTAATTTAGACAAAAGAAAAGATAGACCGATTACATAAATTAGAAATTGATTGGATAAAAGCAATAGATTATTGGGTTGTTACCATTATAGATGGATACATCACCAATTTTATGACACAAGGATACATATATTTTGAAGCTATGTAGGGCTTATTTGTCAGAGAAATTAGAGGAAAATTTTACAATGACTACCTCTCCTTGTGAAGATGTTAGTTGTGGACAAGGCTGTGGTTCCTACCCCAACCACTATGGAGTAGTCATTTAAAGTGTATGGGGGTGTGTGCGACATGACAATGAATATGATTAGATGAGTAAATAAGGCTTGAACTTGAATCTAGAATGGAGACACGAGGGAAGAAAATTCAGAAGAAAAGTTTAGATTCAGAATGTGAGCTATGATAATAAAATAGGTGGAATAAATAAAAGAATACCCAAGTAGCTAAGAGTAGAGGTAAGAGTAGTAGTAAACTAGGTGATGACCGAGTAAGAAGATGTGATGAGTGAGATGAAAGAGAAGAAGGATGAAGAATGAAGAAATAAGATGATGAATTCTGGTAGACATAAAGAAGTAACAAAGAATGAGATGAAGAAGAGATGTTCGAAGAAGAAGGTGAGAATAGTATATAAGTAGAACATTTAGATGATAGATGTAGTGCACATCTAAAAGAACGGGTATCATCAAAAGGACATGAAGAATTAAGTAAAGAAGTAGAACACATTCATAGATTAATCATAGGTTCAAGCACAAAATAAGATGCTATTGTAGGAAGGAATCATTCACAAAAGAGCACACACCCCCTCACCCAATTTATTATATTATAGTAGAAGTTTTCAACTAGGTGAATAGGAAGATCATAAATGGGAAGATCCATTTATAGAACAAGTGCATTGTTGGGGTACTGAAATTGAAACAAAATCAATTTAAAAGGTTTTGAAGGCCATAATGCTTGTTTAAACTAAGAAAATAAAAGAAAGAAACACAAAAAAAAACAAAGTGTGCACATTGACTCTCCTAGTACACAAATAAGTCTTAGTAGTACAAAGGCATGATCATCTAGAATGTAGCCTCCTCTTATAACAATTGTGTAGCAGATCACCTCAACACCAGTTTACACAATGGGTCATATAGGAGGATTTATAAACCTAGCAATGTAGGATGGGTCTACAGACCCTAAACAGTATTTATTCACCTATGAAATAAGATGGTAAGCTAAGGGCATTAATGATGAAGCTATCCAAAAGTGTGAGTTATTAGGGGCACTAAATGAAAGAGCACTTGAGTTCATATACCACAGAGAAATTCAATGGGTAAGTCTATATTAGGTTAAAGAATGGCTCATTATAGAGTTCAAGATAAAGAAATGTACAAGTCAGACTATCCATGACTTGAAGGAGATAAGGCAGAAGTTAGGTGAATCAGTCTATGATTATGATCATAGATTCTCTGATGTTATGAATAAGGTGGAATTTTCCTTAACATATAAAGATAAATCTATGTGGTTTGTTGACGGACTTTGATCAAGAAACATATTTTCCACTTTACAGACTCAATATGCTACTAAATTAGATGCTAGATTTGTTGGTCTATGAGTAGAGAAGATTGAAGACTATGGGGAAGCACTTGTTATAAATTCTAAGATTGAAAACACATTGTAAGCTTTTATGAAGATATTGGAGCAATACCATGAGGTAGATAAACCTAAATTAAATTTATGGTGTATGGAGTGTGGGAAAGAAGGACATCACTGAAATTATTTTCCTAATATCAAAATAAAATTTTATGAAATATGTTCAGTAGTAGGGCATGCAACAATGCAGTGCCATATTTTATAAAAGTATGTCAAAAACCCACATAATTTGTATTGTAATTTATGTAAATTGCACAATCATGATGAAAAGAACTGCAGGGCTTTGTAGGAGCTCAAGGAAGACATCACCAAAAATGTATTCATTATTGTTATGTAGTAAGTATCCTCGGTGAAGCAAATGATTCCAATCCTAAAATTTGATAAAGGTTGTGTGACCCAAGTAGGTTCATAATGGATTCCTAGTTTACCATAATACTAGCCTCAAGGTCTAGCTGGTTGGGCCCCTCCTTCACCAAGTTGGACATCACCATCTCTGTAATACTAATATGCATCACCCTTGAGCTCAACAATGATGTAGAAACAAAAAATGAGATAGACCCCAGCATTTGCATAAAAATAATTTTGAATTGGAGATAATACCTAGCAACATCAGTACTGGAACACAATGTAGTAATAAGGGTATAGAGGAGGTTATCAATCTAATGGAGGAGGATCTAGGGGCAGATATAGAGGAGGTTACTAAGTTGGAAGAGGAAATAACTATCAATGGCCTCATTTATAATGTTATTTATGTGGAGAGTACAATCATGTGTAATGAATTACCCTTTTAATCTTCAAAGATAGTCTTACTACGTATACTGCAGAATATATGACTAGCACGAGATAGAATATTATCCTATCTTGGAAAAGAAAAGAAAGGATAAGGCCATTATGAATGTGAATATGGTAAGTTCACAACCTGAGGAGGATGATTTTATGAACATTATTACATGACATCAGCATGTAGAAAGAGGTTTGCATCCTCTTGAAATGCCTCAAGACCAAGGAATTTGAAAAGAAAAATAGGACAAATACCTAGACCCAACTATAGAAAAGTAGATCATGTATGAAGTTGCACAAATGTTGAAAAATAATCAAGACACTACTGAAGGAGATGTTATAGTAATATATGCCCAAAGGTATGTCCAGATCGTGTACATTATGCATCAAGATGGATTTGTCACTACACTGATAGATCTTTTGAAACTTTTAAGCACACTATGCAATGAAGACATCTCTCATAACATCACAAACTTGCTACATAATCTACTAGAGTGTGTGTAATGAGGACAATAGAAGACATAAAATCTTGGTTGGTATGTCAAAATAAAGAAGCCCTAGGATGTAGACACACAAATTGACGTTATGGTTGCAGGCTATGAAATTCCAAATGTTGTCTTTGATTTTGGTAACACAGTCAATATGATTCCTAGGTCTACATGAGAGGCTATTGGATGATCAGTTCTAAGCTACAACCTAGTAACTATGAGCTTTGCCGACTACAGATGAGTTGAACCTATTGGAATATTATAAGATGTTAAGATAAAAGTCATAGAATTAACCCTATGATGTGACTTTGAAGTCATCAATATGAAGATAGAAATAACACATTACCCTGCATTGATTAGTAAAAAATGGGCATATGATGGTCAGATGACCATCAATACTGTGAAAAATCAATTAGAGGCACACCAAGGAGATAAGGTTGTCATCATTCCTCAAAATAGGATGCACAAACCTTACATCATTCTGGCTGACCTAGATTCTCCATATGTCATGCAAGAAACTAGCTGGACGAAGGTAAAATCTGAGGAAAACCAAAAAGCTCTACGTGCATCTAAGTGTAACTTATTTTATGAGCATACTAAACCTCAGGTACAATCTTTACTCATTAAAAATTGAAGACATCTAAACAATGGAGGCCTAAACCAATAGTTACTCAGTTGTTGGTAACCCAATTTGTCATAGAGGATTGTGCATCCATGTCTGGTAAATCCCCTACTTGTTTAGAAGTTGACTTCCTCTATCAAGTAGATGATCATATGCAGTATTATATAGAGCTGACCAGATAAGTCACTTTGTCTTGGGAAATAACTTCATATTTTAGTGGAAACTTAGACACACACCTACTCAATTGTGCTTGAGATGATCATGAAATCTGACCTATGAGAATGATCTTTGCAAATGAGAGATTACTTCCTATGTACTATGTGACTAAGGATATAAATAAATTCATTTTACACTTACAAGTTCATGTACCCACCATCAGTTAGTGGGTCAATGCTTTGAATTATGATTTGAAGGGAGTTGCAGCAACATGGTGGGAAATTAATATAAATGATCAGCTTGAGTCAGATGATGCATGAAAACTCATGATTAGCAGGTTCTAGTTACTACAGGTCATCAGAAGCAATTGGCATTTCTTCCAAGAAGGTGAGTGTCCTAAAATTCATATTCATAAATGTGATGAAATTTGGACTAACAAACGTATGGCCCCAAAATTCTAGGTTCACATATTCCATTATACACTTGATCATTTACCATCAACATGGTATATGCATCAAGAGCATAGGAGGGAGATAAAGTATTGGGTGAAGGTGCAAAGTGATATCATATAGACATTTGTTTTTGAAGATGAAAACCCTCTAGTTCATACTGCACTATTAAAAATCAAACATTTCTTATGCCATGGGTGTGTAGAAGATTTAAGCACCATGACGAAATCCATTTTCCAAAAGAACACAAACTTTGATCTCAATATGACATTACAAATATATAAAGCTTCCAAGATAGAATAATAATCTCTTACATAGCCCTGTCACTAAATACAAGATGAAGAAGAGGATATTGAAGATTCAGATATAGATGGTGATCTTAATTTTGATTAATTTATTTGAACTTGAATGGCCAGTAAAACCAATAAAGGATTTCAATGCAGAACCTACTAAAAAAGACAAGTTAAACAACATACAAATTCTAGAATAGGAAGGGCAATGATTGATACAAGAATCTTTTGATGAGGAAAAGTGTAAGATTTACCGACAACCCATTAAAAAACATGTAGCAAACATTGAAACTGAGGAGGTTCCCAAATTGGCACATATAGGTGATTATTGGATAGAAGCTAATTTTTTTGAATCTATGCAACTCCTATGAGATTATCAAGATGTCTTTCCCAAAAAAATTTTAGAGGTCCAAGGAGTTGATCCATCTCTAGGAAAAATGCATATCAAACTCAAGGAGTGTGCGCGACCCACAAAGAAGCAACCATACAAGCTAAATCCAAACATGAAGTTGAAAGTGAAGGCTAAACTCGCTGGAATGCAATACGTAGGTATAATCTATCCTATATAAAAAGTAGGTTGGGTTAGTCACATGGTAGTGTAGCCTAAGAGAATAGGGGAGATCAGAGTATGTGGTGAGTATCGTATTCTGAATGATGCATGTGTGAATGATCCATTCCGAATTCCCTTCACAGATGAAGTTTTAGAATCTATTGCAGGCCATGAAATCTATATTTTCATAGATGGTTTCAGTGGCTATCATCAAATACTTATCATAGAAGAATACAGAGCTAAAATGACTTTTATCATGGAATGTGGATCCTTTGCATATAAGGTAATGCCTTTTGGCCTAAGGAACGCACCTGTAGTTTTCTCTCATGCAGTGGTGACTGCATTCAAGGGCTTTATTCATGACTTTCTAGAATTCTATCTCAATGATTTATCAATATTTTTATTGTTTAAAAAACATTTGTCTAAATTGTGCCTCATGTTAGAATGATACTGAGCTCTGTGCATTGCTATGAATTTAAAGAAATGTTTATTTTTTATACCTTTTGGTGTCATGTTAGATCATGTAGTGTGAAATGAAGGCATTTTGGTAGGCAAAGCAAAAATTGAAGTCATTATGAGTATGCCTCCACTAGTCAGTGCCATAGAAGTGAAATCTTTTCTTGGCCATATAGGGTACTATTGCAAGTTTATCAAAGGATATGTATCCATTTCATCTTCATTTAAATCCTTATTGTGAAAAAATGTGAAGTTTGTCTAGACTTTTGAGTGCCAAACAACCTTCATAGAGCTAAATAAAATATTTGTCACTGCGCCTATCCTTGATTTTCTAGACTGGCATAAACCCTTTCACGTGCATATTGATGTTTCAAGTATTGAAGTCAGTGTTGTGCTTGTACATCTAGGAGATGGTGGACTCGACCATCCCATTCACTTTGTAATTTGAATGTCATCTGACATAGAAAAGAACTACATGACAACTGAAAGAGAAGTATTGGCTATAGTGTTTGCACTATAAATTTTTTGACACTATCTACTTGTGACACCATTAAAAGTTTTCACCTGTCATCAAGCTCTACACTACCTTGTCAATAAGATAATGCTTGGAGGATGCATTTCTAGATGGTTGATGTTATTTCAAGAATTTCAATTTTGCATTAACATCAAGTCAGGTAGAGAAAACATGGATCCAGATCATATCAACTGCATTCCTAATGGCAAAGAACCATAAGAATTATAGGAAGATTATCCTGATGCTCATCTCTTTTGCATTTCTGTGATTCTTGAAAATTTCAAAATAATCACCAACTTCCTCAAACAAGGAGTATTACCCATGTACTATCAAGAAAGAGACAAGAATTAGTTTTTCACCAAAGCTTTGTCATACACCATCATCAATAGGATTTTGTATCATTTGGGGAAAGATGAAGTATGCACATGATAGTTTTAGAACATGAATGAACTCAACTCTTATAGGATGCACACCAAGGAGTAGCAGGGGGATATTTTTCTAGAGAAGCTACTATCAAGAAGTTGTTACAAAGTGGGTTATGGTGGCCAAATATTTTTTAGGATACACATAGAGTAGCGTAACACTGCAATGTATGTCAATGCATAGGTAAACCACTACAAAAAATGAAATGTATTTGTAACCTTTGTTAGCTGAGCAACCTTTTGAACAATGTGTCATTGACTTTGTTAGATTTATCAATCCATCGAGTAAATATAATAAAGCAAGGTATATTATCACTGTGATAGACTACTTCACCAAATGGGTTGAAGCTATTATGACACACAACTGTGGTGCAAAAGATGTGGTAAAGTTTCTCTGTGAGAAAATTATTACAAGGTTCAGATGCCCCATCAAACTCATCAATGATCTAAGGATGAACTTCTTGAACAACACCATCAAGGCTCTTACTGAGGAATTCATGATTTGTCATCATAAAAGTAATGCATACCATCCACAAGCTAATGGCCAAGCGAAAGCTTCCAATAAAGTATTAGGTAAAATGTTGACAAAGATCTACGATGTCAAGAGGGATCATTGGTAAGATCACATTCTTTCAATTCTATGGGCATATCACACACATTATAAGAGGACTATAGATTTTACCCCCTTCCAATTGGTCTATGGGCTTGAGGCAGTTATGTCAATGGAATATTTGGTACACAGTTTGCACATTGAAATGGTCATGAGACTAGGGGATCATGACTATCTCACTAACAGACTCCTCGAACTAAATAAGATGGATGAGTATAGACGTAAAGCAAGTTGGATGCAATAAGTTTGCAAGCAAAGTCTAAAAGCATGGCATGAAAGAAATTTGCACCATAAGGAATTTCATAAAGACTAACTAATTTTATTATATGCCAATCATTTCAGATAATTTTTAGGAAAATTATAGATTTGATAGAAAGGGCCTTATGCTATACATGAACGATCACAACAAGGAACCATTATTTTGAGTGATCTTCAAGGAACCATTTTACCAGGGTGGGTGAATGGCTGTAGGCTTAAGCCCTATCACCAATAGTCTAATTGATCTTATTTTGCTAAGTGAGTGGGTGTTGAATAGCACCAAGTAGATTAAGATTTATCTTTTTTGCATGTTTTAGATTAGGATTTCTCTTTTCTCCGTATTTTTATGTGTTTCTTTTTCTATCTATGTGTGTTTATAGATGATCTCTTCACTAGCATTCATGAACCAAAATACCAAGTTTAGCATGCACCAACCATATGTAGGAGAATCCATGTGCACCATTGTGAATGTCAATAGGAGAGAAAAAAAGCAATTAAGTCTAGGAAAGGTATGAACAAGTCACAACAACAAGATCTCCACTATATAATGGTCATCTAATAGAAGTTAACGCCAGATCCAAGGTTTGATTGACTTAATCTTCAATAAATTGGTGGCCTGTCAGCATCACCAACTCATAGTCTCGTATAGATAGCAAAGAGAATAATGGCATATCTCCACACATGTACCAATGACTAACTATCTTAATTTCTAAATCAGATAATATTTTCCACATCAACCATTACATTCATGTCGAATGAATAACTAAGAATAACATTTATATGAAAACTAATAGGCATGAAATCTATAAAGCCCAAGTTCGATAACTAATTCAACATTTCATTCTTACACATATTTTCATGACCTGCAAATTTAAAGAGCTGAGCTATTTCTATGGCAATGAAAGCCACCAGAGTTTCAAGTTCATCATTCAAAAAACATGGATACTTCATGACTCATCAAGGGATTGATTGATACATAAAAAGAATCAATGAGAATCGGTATGGCTCTCAGGCAAACAAAGTTCAATGATCCATAGCCATTCAACTTATTTTGAGTAGTAGAGTAAAATTTATTTCATCTAGACCCTATTGATGTTGTGCAACCATTCACTCTCATATCCCCTACTAGTTTCATAACATAGATGTCAAGCGCCTACTTTGAATACCACCCTTTAGAGACTTGGGGGATATTTTTCAAGTCCTACTCAATCGATATAATGATGACAATATCTACCTTGGCCTAGATGTCACCATTATCATCAACATAGAAGCCATGGCCTAAGCTTTGGGCATGCCTACATGAGGAGACTCCATTTCTCCATACATAATGCCCCCTATTTTATAAGAAGTCTAAGATTTATATGTGTAGTGATCAAGAGGGATCCCAATTGAGTAAATCCATGACAAGCCATTGCAAATCCTCATCAAATGCATCATAATGAGGTTATAGCAGATGACCAAGTCTATGAAACAAATTCCAAAAGGCATCATGGACACCGCCCATCACATGATCCATAAGAATGAATAATGCAACTGGTTAGAGTACTTCATTCAGGAGCTACTCATAAACATTGATACTTGTCACACCATTTCATTATTATTTCCTCATATTTATCCTCTACTTCACATAATGGAAGTCTTCAAAGGGAGAAGTACACCCCAACACATATTATTGGCTAACGCAATAATTCCCCAACCTCACTTGGACACCTAAGCATGAATCCCTACCACATGAGGGAAAATCCAAACCATGGTGGGAGGAGTGTCTAGAAGTAATTGCCACACATCCACAGGTGCCACCAGATGTCATGTAGTATTTAGGCTAGCATGCAATTATCATCTTCCTACTAAAAGGTGTATTCATTCACATTCACAAGTTTCCATGGTCACCCTTCACACCTTTTCAATTATTTATCACCATGGACATGGCACAGGCAAAAGTAATCAAATAAAAAGCCTTCACAACCAAGCGTGTGACTCCACTATAGGCCATACCACCTGGCATAGCCATCCCTGTCACATAGCAATCAGAAGAAGCCACTAATTCATAGATCTCTTCCTTTGAAATGCAAGACATGAATCATGATGACCTGGTTAGATGATTCAAAGGTGCCCCAGATCACAATCTCATACAATATTCCATATATGGGCATGGATAAACAAGAAGTCTACCAAGTAATGCTTACAAACATGGTCAGAGGTTTCTATGACAAAGAGTAGGAAGGGGAATTCTTCTTCTATAAGGTTGTGCACATGATCCAAGTGCATGAACAGGTTCCTCTGAATCTATGGGTTGAATTCCCACCTTTCCCAACATCCATTATCATTTATATTATACAAGAAGAAGTGGAACAACTACAATGAAGGATTGACTTTTTCTAGCCATAACCTAGTCTTAACTTTGCAACTGAGGATGTATTTGTGCCCCTTCCAGAAAGACCACCAGAGTTATTCATGTGTAGACCATGAACCAGGTAGGAGGTTGGGTTCTCCCCTACACTTGGAGAGCATACCTTTGGTTGACCAATCACTATGTAAGAAGCATAACTTATTCCATCTTCCACTATACCACAACCCAAACATAGGTTTGTCACCCTTAGATGTAAGAAGGCATAGGTTTTTAGCTCAAAATTCCATCCAAGTGATTTGCCATTAATACCACAAGCCCAAGAGGTTGAATATCTCACACCTGAGCAACCCATAGAAGAATAAAAACAAGCCTCAAGGGAAAAATTAGCTCGCACAACAGAATGATGAATAAGGAAGGAGGAGAAGAAATGACAAAAGGAGAAGGCACAACAACAATAAATAACTCAACAAGCCAAATAAACCAAGGCCAAAGATGTAAAGGTTGAATAACAAAAGTTCATGGATGTGGCTAAAAAGGCCAAGGAGGTTGCTAACATAGCCAAAAAAGAATAGGAGGTGCAAGTGTAGAAGGAAAAAGAAGTTGAGCTTGTTACCAAGGATAAGGCAAAGGAATAAGAATGATAGAAATATGATGTAGCGGTCCAAGAAAAATAGGCCATGGAAGATACCAAACACTTGTAATAACAAGCAGAGGAAGTTGGGAAGAAAAAGGAAGAAGAAGATGAAGCCTTGTACCAATAATAGGCATAGGCACATGTATAGGCATAAGCACAAGCATAAGCACAGGCACAAGCAAAGAATACAGATGAACAAGCTAAGGCTATGGCTTTGGAAAAGCAAAAGGAAGAAGAATAAGAGTGTGCATATAAGTTGTAGGTCAAGGAGGAACAAGAAAAGCAATAAGCTACACAGGAAGAACTAAAAAAGAAAGCCCAGGTAGAGGAGGAAGTAAAAATATATTAGGATGAAGATGTTGTTCAACAACTCAAGCTAGTAGCAAAGGCTACAACATAGAAGCAACAGACACCTACGCAACTAAAATTAGAAGTAGACTAGCCATCATAAGAAGAACAAATAGCTATAGCTCAGATAGGTCCTTAGCTCCCAGAATTGCCATTAGGAGGAGTTTAGCTTTGGTATGTCCCAACTATTCATGCTCGATGCACCACTTTTTCTCTCCCTCTTGCCACAATGCCATGACTAGACTCTTTAGCAATTATGAACACATTAGCTACATTCCCAATCAAGCAAGAAGGCTCATTAGACATCTCTAGGATCCCACTAAATAAATAATTGGAGTGTGTAGAAGCATTTCAGGAATCCATTGCATAGAAGACCACCTCTTTGGAACTGGAAATGGATCAATCCAAGGTAGAGAACATAGAGTTGAAGGCTCACCTTCATGAAGTTGAAAAGATGATCTAGGACACCTGTCTAGAGTTGGTCACTCAATTAATCAACAACCAAGTCATGTCTGACGAATGCAAACTCAAGACTTTGGTCTCTAAGTTGACTAAGGACTGGTGTGTAGCCCAAATATTCCTTGCAATTAGCATGTTGGGCCATGATGTGAAGACTAAGACTACCAAACTCATCACCTTACTGAAAGAAAACTAGGGCATGTTGGACATTACTACACCATAAGCATATTAAATCATGAGTAACCTGTTGGACTAGAAGTAGCAATTGGATGATTCTTTAACCAGTTCCAATGCAAACTTCACCATAGCCACAACTGCCAAGATAACTATGGGAAGCCACACCAGTTCTATGGATGAGAATGACATAGCACTCCAAGATTTGTTCAATGCCCAAGATAACATGCATGATAACATTCTTAATTAGCATAATAAGCTTTTATATAGTTCCTTTGTAGGTCTGCAAGCCCAATGTCACACAGACAAATTAGAGCAGTTGAGTAGTGAGATTCAAATGTGGGTCACCAACACTAAGGTAACCATGAGCATCACTAGTGACTTGGATATCAAGTAGATAATTAGATATCATACACTGTTGTGCACCCTATTGCACATGATATAGGAAGTCATGCTTACAAGACTGATCTGTATCCATTTTACAGTGATGCTACCTAGATTCTCAACACACCTATGTACTAGCCACTGTCAGATCTCTAAGAAGTCATCATTCAGTGTAAGGTTGCATAGTCTAAGGCTAAGGAATCTTCTATCCAGTCATCATTTGCATCCATGCCACCTCCATCAAATTAAGTACTATACAAAGTGCCAATTTTGAAAAAAATTGTATATAATTTTGTATTGGGAATGATTAGTAAGACAAGCGAGGCCAAGATGGTTGAAAATATGTAAAGTATGGCCACCCAGTTATACCATCTTATTGAAAACCTGAAAGGGTGGTAGGTTGGTAGGCTATTTAGTCGAAAACCCAAAAGGGTGGCTAAGTAGTGCATAAGATTTGAAAATTGGAAACGTTGCCTTAAGTGATTACTGTGACTGTTATTGGTCTAACCAGTTTTTCATCTTCTACCCTTTGATCAATTTAAGAAGATCCTACGATATTGTCTCGAGATAAGAAAACATTTTAAGTCCTGTAAATTGCTGGGAGAATAAATCAGATAGTAAAGTTGCGTAGGATATTTATCTATATTCATGCATTATGTACTCAGTTTATCATATATATATATATATATATATATAATCCTATCTCCACAACTTATAACAGGTTAGAATATGAATAGAATCCACTTTTGGTGCCAAGTACGAGAAAAATATGAATAGTCATAAACTGAAAATATCTATATATACTTGTGTTTGTAAGAAGAACAAATTCCCACTTTTGAAGAGATTAATAGAGACTATATGGTTATGGTTATCTATTATGTTTCATACTTTGTTCCTTATGATAATGTTTTGATTACTTTCTATCTAATTTAATCTAAATACTTTGTAAATGTTAATGAACTATTGATTGTTCCTACTTCCTACTTAATGCACAATAATTCATCCTTGTTATGCTTCCATTATCTAACCTTCTATATGAATATGATGCACTATCCTACACACTAAAGTATAAACCTAGTTAACATCATCCTTAGCATGTTTTGATGATTCAATAACTTATGCTAACAGGTTAAAAGGTTCATATGCCATGAACACAAATCCACAAAAAGGAAAAAAGGAGAGACTTTGACTAAACTTGGGGGGAATTCTGTGAGAGGTGGTAGAATCATTATAAGCTATTACTTAATTGAAATGGGGCTCTCTCTCACAATAGTCATTCACTATTAACAAGATGAGCATATGATCAATGGAAGAAAAATTATCCATTGTAAGCTTTTCTTCCATTGTAAAAATTTCCATGGTTGGCATGGATTTGTTCCAAAACTTATAAGGGTCACTATAACATATTTATTCATTTATTTTTTATCCTAATTCTTCAATTTTTTCAAGGACAAGATTGTTAGGATTTTAAAACATTATTGTATGGTTGGGATATTATTCAATAGCATACACAAGTCTAGGTGCTCTTATTATTTACCCATTTATTGTAAATAATATAATTTGAAGACCATTTTCATATGGTGAGTATTGATCTATAAATGTTCCTCCTAAAAGTTCAAACCTATTGAAAGTTGATCATTAGTGAAAAATTCATAATAGAAGGATTTATCTTGCAATATCATTGGTTCTTGATGTTTGTATTTGCTATGAGTAAATCTATTTCCTTGAATATCTAAATACTTGTAGCTATGTTGTTCATCTAGTTCTTCCCAATCATATAAAATAATTGATTTATATAATTATGGAGATGCACTAGTATCTACCTGAGCATCTATTTGTTTTCCATTAATTTTAATATAGATAAATTGGGCATACTTGTTATTCATCAATTATGCTATATATGCATGGTTTTTATATGATAGAGCTGGAGTAAATGAGTATACTTTATATGCACTTTGTAGGATCTGCACAAGGTTCCTTTTGATGAGAAAGATATATTTATTCTACCCAATAGACTTCATCTCTCATTCTCATTCTATATTGGATTTTTTCTAGTCATGTATCTCTTGTTTAGGGACTTCTTGCTCCAAGTCATTTGCAAGAGCATTTAATTCATCAGGGTTTGTTGCTAGCTCTTCATCAACATCTTCGTCCTCAACTTCTTCAATTATTGGTTTATAAATTTCCTCCTGATCATAAAGATCTTGATTTTCTTCTAATACATCCCACCACATTATTGCTTGGGAGGAATATACAACTTTGACAATGGGATTTTTACATTTATAATTTGGGGCTTTATGACCAAGCTAGTTGCAAATATAAAAAATAATGTGATTGGATCGAGGATTAGAAAAATGATGATGTCACATAAATTTTTGATTTGGATCTTGACTATGCATTTGTGGAAAATGATGTTTTCTGAAAGAGAGTTATCTTATTTTGAAGGTACACTAAGGCTTGTGGACATAGGGATGATATCTAGAAGGAGTGATTTTTATATTTTTTGGGGTAATTTTACTTTCTTGGTGTTTACTATGTTTTTGAATAGCTTTGGTTTGAGAAATAAGCTCCATGACTTCTTTTTGAGAAAAATCCACAATTTGGTTATCTATAGACATGACTTTAAGTTGAATATATGAGACAACACAATAAAAAATATTATAGGTTAAAGCATGGAGATAATTCATTTTTATAGCATCAAAATGTTAAGACTTTGAATCATACACAATCTTTCTGAATTTATTTGAAAACTTTAAAAATTATGTAAATTAAAAAAAATTATTTTCATAAGCCATTTGGCTTCTTTAGCTTGCTTGTCTTGATGAAGAGGGACAAACTCATTAATTAAGAGAGGATAAATATATTTCATGGGCTCAGGATGATTGAAAAATTCATCATTATGTATCTTTTTAGTTAATGAGTCCCACCATGATGCATCAATTCCACACAAATATTTAGTGGCTAAACTAGCCATGGTTTGATCATATGTACCGGTTTTTGATATTATAGTTTTTATTCTATTACACAAGCTAGCAATCTCATGATATGGATTCAATTTTTAATCTATGTTAAGGTATAATGGTTGAATAAGAACATGAACCCTTTGCATATTAGAAAAATAATTGGCTTTGTGTTTTAGGGCAAGACTAGTAGTGAGTCTGGTACCAAATAGTAATTTTACTAGACCTGAATCAGAAGAGGATTTAGAAATTTGTGTTAATTTTGGTTTCTTCTTATCTTCTTGTTCTAACCATTCTAATCCTTGGACTAGACTATCAAACTTTTCATCATCAAAAGTATTTATAGTTTGATCAATCCTATGTACATAATTATGAACATACATTTTATCAATAGATGCATATTCTACATTTAAACATTTATCTACATGGTAATAATCTCATTTGATTGATTTTTAACAAAAGCTATTGAATATTTTATGCTATGTATAGTTTGCATTGATATTTTGATCTATTATATATTTTGACAGATATCATTATATTTTTATTTAAAATGGTAATCAAATCTAGTAATGTAATTTCTATGTTTAAATTCTACAAAAGGTTCCTTATCATTAGATTTAGATGGTTGATGGTTCCTTTAGGGTTTCCTTCTAGTTCCTGTCTTCTTCATCAATCAAAATAATTAAAAATAAAGGAAATGCATTATATAATGTACTTTGCATTTCATATCAATTCATCCCACCTTATCAAGGTATATAAGGAACAATTTTATTGAGGCTATGCATTGCTTTATGTGTTGAAATCCATAGTTTTCATGTTATCCCTTTTATTATCCCAGATTATGTGAATGTGGAGGCAACCTCTTGGGCTCAAGGGTTGAATAGGGCTTAGAGGTAGGTAATGATTTCACAAGGGTAGGAGGTGAGTATCCTTTTTTCTTACATGGTCTACATGTTATTGTATTTAAATTTCTAAGGATGTAAGAAAAATGTTATGTTGTGTAGGATGAAAAGAAAAATGTTTTGTTTCTAATATGATTATCTATAAATATTGAGATTTTGAATAATTTTATTGGGATGTTATTGAGTTAAATATACACATACATATTTTATTAGGATGGAGTTTTTGAGACTCATATAAGTCTGGCTTCTTATGAAATATTAGTATGAAGTATTTTTTAAAGTATTTTACATTTTTATATTGGACTATTGGTGCTATGAATTCTTATCACTTGAATTATTTTCATTGACAAGTTTATTTTTATTTTTTATTGTTACAAATTAAAACTATATTTTAAAAAAAAGAGGCAAATATTGTTGAACAAAGTTGTATTTATGTGTACAAATGATTATGAAAATAAAGACTATATGTAGAAAATTATTGTAAAAAAATAATATATTTTTAAATAATTACATTCTTTAATAGGATATATGAAAAATGGTATATAGTTACATGAATAAAATTTTCATACATGCATGCGTATGTTACATTCTTCGGAGGTAATATATAAATTTATCTAGGCCATATTGTTTATAATTAGATTTGTAAGAGGCCCATAGAATAATTGAGTTAGCATTCAATCTTACATTATGAATTACTATTTCAATAAGTATCAAAACACAAAATTTTAAGTTAGAAATAATCAAATTAGCCTTCATATATAATTTAAAGCTTATATTCAAATATTGTTAAAACATAGTTGTGTCTCCCTCACAGAACTTGAGACCCTACCACAAGAATCATTATTAAGTTGTTTTTTTATTAAATGAGTTAATTTTGGGATTAGCAAGACTACACCCGATCGAGAACACAAGCGGGGTTTCTATCCCCATGCCTTCATTATGTCATTCAACCAATTTTATGTACCTTATTGTGGGTAGCCTAATCTATGCTAGGATTTGAACCTATGTCACTTTGATATGAATGCATACAATGTAATTGTTACAACACAACCTAGGGGAGTTAAACTAAAAATCTATCCTTAACTGATTCCTTTTATAATAAGTCTACAAGATGAAGTGTGTAATTAACTCCCAAAAATTAGAATAATACACTTATTGTTAAGAAAATAGCTTAGTGCTCACATTATATTTACATAAGTTGTAATAGTCTGTTTATTGTGTGATAATAAATCACATAGATTATCTCTAGAGAGATAGAAGTGTGTTGAAAAAAAAAGGGCTTATGAGAGATGTTAGGAGAGATATGAGGGATTGGGTGATAAGATTAGACTCCTAACTTATAGGAGATCAAAACTTTATTTATATGTATTCTCTCTAATGTAATAGTGTATTGAATCAAAACTTTATATATATGTATTCTCTCTAATGTAATAGTGTGCCGAATGAATTGAAGATTTTGAATAGAATATTTTTGTTTTGCGTTGATTATTAAAATTAGTGCTCTATATGTGTGTGTTTATATTGTGAAATATGAACCAGAATTATCGTCTAGTATCAGATCCAGTAAAAATGAGTCTCTGAGAATGCAACAATTCAAACATAGCCTATTAGAATTTACAATGTCTAATTTATATGCTTCAAATCTTGGATGTTCACATTATTTATCTATGCATTCATGATCAAAATTAATCTAGGTGCTATCCCATTTGCGTCAGCTCTATTAGATCACCTACCTCCATATCTATACTTGTGTTTCTAGTTCTAATTTGCTTCACATTGGTAGAATTGGCCAATGCATTGTCTGAAACCATTATGAATAAGACTATAATGTATTTTGAGTCACATGAGTGGAAATCATTTTCATTTGAAATAATTTATGCATATTATAACCATTGTTTGATCTATAAATAATTATATTCAAGAATCATTTTTTAAATCTTTGTATTTTTTAAAGTTTTCATTCACAATAAGTGAGTAGTGTAGTAGAGGGTTGATCAGGGGAAAATTTTGAAAAAGTAATACAATTATTACTGGTGATCAACTTTCCCAAATAAAATAATGGAATCATTATCTGCTTACTTTATAACCACTCAATTAGGGGTGAACTCAACTCTCTTTCCTAAATCGATACGAGTGATCTAGTAAATAGATAGAATATTAGTGGATAAATAAAAAACACATAAACATCATGAAATGTCCCATCATTCACTTCAAAAAATCCTCTTCCACTAACTTATGTAGAAATATCATCACCTAAAAATATGGAAGGCATAGAACAAGGATCCAAAGATGATAACATGTCCATGATGAATCCATGTGATGTGATGAACCAAAATCAGTTACCCATGTGGAAGGTTAGGACATAACTGCAACAAGTACTTTGCCCTTATATTTGCAATTTTTAATGTCTTTGTCCTTAGAAGAATCCTACACTAATGATATTTGATTGGCAAAATTAATGACACTGATATTATGCTTCTTCAGTATCTTAGTCAGTTGGTCAATTTGCTTCTTCATGCATTTAGATTCATCATGCCTAGATTTATTATAGTAGGCACATGTGAGTTATTCTTTCTTAGATATTTCATCTAAAAAGGAGGACTCTTTTGGTGCTTTAGACTTATAATCATATTTATGAGCCTTTATTTGCTCTAAGTCCTTGTTTTATTTCTTCTCCTTGCTACTGGAAGTTCTTGTTTGTCATGAATTAAAATTAAGGCATGTGGTTTATATGAATTCAATATGCCCATTTGAATAAGCTTGTCTTGTTCCCAAGTTACGTCAACATCAAAGTCATCTAAGGATGACATGGTCCATGTAGCTCCAAGAGCACACTTGGTGGCATGGAAGGTATATATGAAGACATAATAGTCTGAACTCAATTTGACAAGATGGAAAGTATCAATTAATCATCTTTTTTTCAATGCCACATAGTTTCAACTGTAACCTAAGTGATTTGAACTTTGTGATTAAGTCCTGTATAGAGTCAAAGTTGCTTGGGCATGAACTAATGAGCTCATTCTCCAACTCACAACCTCTCATTATGTTCCACTTCCCAAAGAGTTTTCTAATGTGATCTAGACTTCATTAGGAGTATCTATAGATTCAATATGAAAGAGCAGGTTAGGAGACATAGACAAGCATAGTAGACCATAGACTTTGTCATTTTTTAAAACAACTTTACCTTTTCTGCATAACTTTCTACTCGTGATAGTTGAATGGTGTAAGAAGCGAAACTCAACTCTGATCTATGATGTAGAAAGGAAGTATGTGTTGAATTAAGTGTGTTGAAAGAATAAAAATGTGCAACCCCCATGAATCTATAGAGGCTCAATTTTATAAGGCATGATAATATCACCAATGTGTAGAGATTGAAAAAACTTGCACTTTTAAAAAAATGATGCCTAAAAAGGAGATGTCGACTAAAAGTTATGGAAGTTTGAGTGTTTCTTGCTAGCAAAAAATAATTATCTCCACTTTGCATAATTTATTTTAGTGTGCAAATAGTTTGGCCCAAATTTGTGAGAAAATGTTAAGCCCCCTTTGGTTGGTTATGACCAAAGGATAATCTCCCATGTGACTAGGGGCTAAGGGCTAGGATGAGTGTGCATCTCACAAGGATGCACAAGCATGGGCCACATCAACACAGCTTCTAAGGATGCATGGGTAAGTGAGGAAGATCTAAAAATTATGTTTTCAAAAGTCACCAAACTAGTGGAAATAACATGAAACTAGTAAGGGAAACGTCATATCTTTAAAAATCTATATGGTTTCCTCAAGAAATAGAAAAGACCCACTTGGTATTTCATAAAACCTATAAAAATTCATAAATTGTTTTCCACTTCAAGTACCAAATGATATAAAATTTGCACATTTTTTTAAAATGCTTTCAAATCCTTCAAAATGGTAAAAAATGAGTGATTTGGTAAATAAGTATGAGTGATCTAGTAAATAGATAGGATATGAGTGATCTGGTACATATTTATTGAGTGATAAAGAAGAAACATATAAAACATCATGAAATGTCCCATCATTCACTTCAATATATCCTCTCCCACTAACTTATATGGAAGTATGATCACCCAACAAGATGGAAGGCATAGAACAAGGCTCCAAAGTTGATAACATGTCCTATGATGAAGCCATGTGGTGCGATGAACCAAAATCAATTACCCATGTGGAAGGTGTAGACACAACTGCAACAAGTAATTTGCCCTTATCTTTGCCATTTTTACTATCTTTGTCCTTAGAAGACTCCTACACTAATGAGCTTTGATTGGCAGAATCAATGACACCAATATTATGCTTCTTAAATATATTAGTTAGTTGGTCAATTTACTTCTTCATGAATTTGGATTCATCATGGCCAGATTCATTGTAGTAGGCACATGTGAGTCACTCTTTCTTAGATTTTTTTATTTGAAAAGGAGGACTCTTTTGATGATTTATAATTATCATCATATTTATGACCCTTTATTTGCTTTGGGTCCTTATTTTATTTCCTCTCCTTGCTACTAGAAGTTATCTATTTATCATGACTCAAAATTAAGGCATGTGGTTTATATGACTTTAATATGCCCATTTGAATAAGCTTGTCTTGCTCCCTAATTAAATAAACATCAAAGTCATCTAAGGATGACATGGTCCATGTAGCTCCAAGAGCACACTTGGTGGCGTGAAAAGTATAAATGAAGACATATTAATCTAAATCTAGTTTGACAAGGTGGAAAGATTTAATTAATCATTTTTTTTGTCAATGCCACATAGTTTCAACTATAACGTAAGTGATTGGAACTTTGTGAAGATGTCTTGTATAATGTCAAAGTCATTTGGGCTCAAACTAATAAGCTCATTCTCCAACTCATGACCTTTCATTATGTCCTACTTCCCAAATATTTTTCCAATGTGATCTAGACTTCATTAGGAGTAGCTATAGATTAAATATAAAAGAGCAGGTCAGGAGACATAGAATATCATAGTAAACCATAGACTTTATCATTTATGTTAAACAACTTCACCTTCTCTGCATAAATTTCTACTCGTGATAGTTGAATCATGTAAGAAGCGAAACTCAACTCTAATCCATGGTGTAAAAAGGAATATGTGTTGAACTAAGTGTGTTGAAAGACTAGGAATGTGCAACACACCTGAATCTATAGAGGTTCAATTTTACAAGGCATGATAGTATCACCAATGTGTATAGATTGAAAAAACTTTCACTTTCAAAAAAATGATGCCTAATAAGGAGATGTCGACTAAAATTTATGGAAGTTTGAATGTTTCTTGCTATCAAAAATCATGATCTCCACTTTGTATTATTTTTTTAGTGTGCAAATAGTTTGGCCCAACTTTATGAAGAAATGTTAAGCCCCCTTTGGTTGGTTATGACCAAGGGATAATCTCCCATGTGACTAGGGGCTAAGGGCTAGGATGAGTGCTCCCCCCTTAATGATGTCACTTTAAACTATGATGTGATTGGGGGAGTGATGTCACTTTAAAATTTACTAATGAATAATACTACTTGACACTAGCTTAAATTTGATAATTGGATGGACGTCACTAGCATACATGGTTGTAGGGGCATGGATCACGTCATCTCATCTTGCAAGGCCATATGGGTGTAGGTCACATCATCACATCTCTTAGAGATAAGTGTAGGTCACGTATCACAAGGGTGCACAAGCGTGGGTCACATTATCGCATTTTATAAGGCTACACAGGTGCAGTTCACATCGTCACATCTCGCAACGACATGTGAGCATAGTTCAAATCTTTATGTCTCATAAGGATGCAAGAGTATGGGTCACGTCAACATTGCTTCCAAAGATGCATGGGCACAGGAGGAAGATCTAAATTTTTTTTTCAAAAGTCACCAAACTAATGGAAATGGCATGAAACTAGTAAGAAAAACCTCAGATCTTGAAAAATCTGTATGGTTTCCTCAAGAACCATAAAAGACCCACTTGGTATTTCATAAAACCTATAAAAACTCATAAAAAAATTTCCACTTCAAGTACCAAATGGTGTGAAATTTACATATTTTTAAAAAAATCTTTCAAACACTTCAAAATGGTAAAAAATGACTGTCACAAAACTAGGTCATATTTACAGTAAGTTCTAAGGTTTTGACTCCTTTTGAATCTAATGATATTGTTCATTTTTTGTTTGATGACCCCAACAATACAGATCTACATGAATTTTATAGAAACCCCACCAAACCCTTGAAAATTAAAATCAATAAAAAACACCTAAACAAGCTAGAATGTTACATCTCACAATAGGAACAATGGCATTCACCTACCAAAAAATCTCTGATACCATATTAGAGTGGGCCACAATCGAAGATCAAACTGGATAAGATTGAATACATGAAATTGTACTTATATGGAGTAGTGAAAATTAAAAAATAACTCAAATAGAAGAAGCTTGTCTTCACAATAAAGAAATTGTATTAGCAATATTAACCATAAAATCATTAATAAGGTATATTATATAGGTGGAAGATAAATATATTCTCACATCCTCATGAATGTGGGATTATCTTTCACAGTGACCTTTATTGAATACCTAAGTGGCACCTAAGTAAACTAACTAAACATATGTAGGAAAAAACTATTAAATGGAATAAAAAACTATACTAACATTTAGCAAGTTAAAGTAAGTGATTAACTAATTTTGTTATGGGTCCGAAAAAAAAAATTTGATTTTTGAATTAAAATTAAAAGAATTTCCTATGTGAGTCATCAAAATAGTTTTTAATTATTTAAATAATGACTCTAAATATAAATCGAGCAACGATATTTTTTATCTAAAGGTTCCACTCTGCATTTAGGATTGGCATTGTGACCCTTACAGTGATTTAACTAATAACGAATCATTAAGATGCCCTTCCTCATGTTATTGTGAAGTCATTACACTATTTATTTTTGAATTATATTTTATATTTTAAAAAAATGTTACTATTTAAATATATCACACTTATGATATATTGTAAATGTGTAAAAAATAATATAAAAAATATATACTTTTAAAAATACAAGATTTACATGAAAACCTTATTTTTCTTATTCCTAAAAAAAAATATTTGAACTTAACACTTCAACCCTTCTTTCATTATCTATTAATATCCATCTTCTATTTACCTATATAAAATTTATAAAAATACATAAAATTCTATCATATACTTATATTTATATTTAGGAAATTAGAAAATATATAAAAATAGCTCAACGATGATTGAAAATATATCAACATGCCCAATCTGACTCTGTCATTCTATTAATCTCATTTTTCTCCTCATCCATTCATCCTTTTGAATCTGCCAATCAATATTCGCCATAGTCCTTTCGAAATTTAAAAAAAAAAACTCACTAGTAAAACGCTTTCCTCTCCGCTTACCGAATTTATCAATAATCTCCACAACCCTTTCCAAAAATAATAATAAATTTCACTACTAAAACCCTTTCCTCTCTGCTTACCTAAATAATTTTAGCTTCTTATCTGGTAAAACTAGCATCAGTCTGTATGTGCCAAAAACCAAATATTTTTTTAAAATTTAAACATAAGATTCCATTCTTAGATAAATACTTAATACAAAGTAAATGCTTTGTATTTATGTTATTCATATACCGGTGTTGTGGTTACATTGATCTTAAAGAAATCGTTGGTTCTCATTCTGAAAAAAATTATTTTCGTGATGGCTTTGGATTTATCTCTTCCTAATATTTCCCATTGTTATTCCTGAAAAATGATACATTTTTCTCATTAAGACAAGAAGTGGCCACTATGTGGCTCTTGTTGCATCTGCCCATGTACACAAAAGACCCCACCTGAACACAACTTCAAACATGCTCTTTTGGGCAACTTTCAATTATTGCTCTATCGATCACACGCACAATTTTTCCTCTACTGTAAAAACTCCATACCTGGATAAAGTGAATGAGTGAGTGGGTTTATCTGGCTTCCAAGTCCGTAACGGAAGCATCATTGATGGAAGGGTGGACCACAAGAGTTTGCAGATGACGATGACACGGCGGTCGAATTTGTGTTCCCTGATGATGTAGATGTATCTTTATGTGAAGGAACATCTTTATGCGAAACACCCATGAAAGATGGCTTTGTGGGATTTGGTAAATTAGTCATAGAAAGGTTTGAAAGCATTGTATATACAGAAGACATGGGTGGGCGAAGGGATGCATCTGCCTGTGTACACAAAAGAGCCACATGAACACAACTTGAAACATGATCTTTAGGGCAACTTTCAATTATTGCTCTGTCGATCACATCCACAATTTTTCCTCTCATGTAAAAACTCCATACCTGGATATAAAGAACGATGCATATTCATGTTCATAAGATATATATAAGCTTTGGAGGAAAAAACTATATCAAAATGACCATTGTTTTATCTTACCATCTCTAGCAGGCTTTGAAACTCGGGGGACAATTTATTATCAGTGTTTTTTCTTCCGCACACAATTTCTAAAAGCACAACACCGAAACTATAGACATCAGATTTCGCAGATAATTGTCCATGCATAGCATACTCTGGTGCCATATAGGCGCTGCATCAACAAAAGAAAAAAGTTAGTAGATCAGAAAACCTAAATAATAATGCTACAAAAAAGTAATTTTTTATGGTGAGTGTTTGTCTTACTATGTTCCTGCAATTCGAGTGGTAACATGAGACTCATCTTGAGCAAACAGTCTTGCTAAGCCAAAGTCTGATATCTTTGGCTCCATTTTCTCATCCAGCAAAATGTTGCTTGCTTTGATATCCCGATGAATGATCCGCACTTGAGAATCTTCATGCAGATACAGAAGCCCCCGAGCTACTCCACGTATGATGCTCAAACGCCTCTGCCACGCAAACTCGTTGCTCTGTTGTGGATCTATACTCGTGCGATATTAAAAAAAAAAAACATTAGCCTAAAGAAAGAACAAATAATATTGTATATTGACACTCACTTTTAGACTAGATAGAAGGGGCTCACGAAATAGAATTTTGTCAAGGCTGTTGTTAGGCAAGAACTCGTAAACAAGCAATCATTCGGATCCCTCTGCGCAACATCCAAGCAGATTCACAAGATTCCGATGTTGAATTTTGGCCACCAGCTTAACCTCATTTAGAAACTCCTCTCTCCCTTGGCGGGATTGTATGGACAACTTCTTTACTGCTATTTGATTTCCATCTGGATTGTGCCCTGACAATAACATTAAAGAAAACACATTAACCTTAAGCCTATATTGCGAATGCAACTATTTCTATTTCGATGAACGGTGTTGAATGGGATGATTTGACCCTTCCATAACCAAGTAGGGGTTTAAATGACATCAAACTTGCTATGAAGTGTTCCCAAAAGGCTAGCCCCGTGCAGATTAGATATCACTACAAGAAATAATTCAACAAATATATTCAGAAAATGAGAGTCAAAGATAATTTTTTCCTAACTAAAATTGAAAACCAGATACAGATCTGTGATGAAAAGCAAAATAAAATGCTTTACAATTCAAAACAAGAATTTTGATTGGCTAAGGCTTTGTCATAGTCTATGTTACCTTGTAAACAGCGCCAAATCCTCCCTCTCCGAGTTTGTTATCTTCATGAAAATTTCTAGTAGCAGCCCTGAGTATTTCCAAGTTAAAGGTTATTTGTTCATCAGGGCCGATCAGTGAGCCGACATCTTTGCCATGATTTTCTGTTTAATAAAATGTAGAGAGTAAAAATTAGAAATCTATATCGAGCCTAAATCCGAAAAATATATTTCGCCGTTCGGACAACAATTTTTAGACCACGGAGAGAAGGATTTATCCATTCTATTTTAATGCTCTAATTAGAAAGGGTTTAATTTATAGAGATCTTACAAGCTAAATTTCAATAGGATGTCTTCTTAAAAAAATACCTTTCCCTGGGACGAGTGACTTCCCAAATACCGCAGACTTCACTTTTCTTCGAATTGCAAACATGCATAGTAATAACATCACCAACAAGCCGCCGAGAATACCCAAAACTATAGCCAATTTGTTTGAAGACTTTTCTGCACAGTAGATCAATTTGAGTGTTCAGTCATGTCAAATGCTAAACCGTAACATTATTAATTGTTTTGACATCTCTTTGTTTAAAATGGAATTGTCTGCAATAAGACAGATTTAAAATGGATTGAGCTTTGAGCGTGTGGACTAAGGGAAAGAGTTTAACAAAATTAAGAATTGTTATGCATATTACTCGGTAGTGGAGCAGACGGAGGCGGTGGAGGCGGAGAATTAAAGAATGGGTAAGATTCATAACGAGCATAGCAACTTCCCAAGAGAGCCCGTCCTCCAAGATAAGTTCCACTGGCCGTCACGGTCAGCTCTAAGATACGATTAATTGCATTTGATAAGCATGTTGTGCAGTCGTCAATGGAAGTTATATCTCTCCAGCACTGAACCAGACCGAATATCCTCTGAAACGAAGAGTCAACATATGTTGTTCCAGAAGAGTATTGATTAGCGGATCCATAGGCTTCCTTTGTCAGATTTGCGAAAAGCCCCTTACCGGCTGCGCTATAGACATCAGGGTTTGTAGCGTAACCTGTATTGTGGAGAATCGTCATAAGGGTTGTATCCAGTTTTCCGACGAAGCTATAATTCTCATAGCGCATGAAGCAGTTGTCAAGAAAAACTGTCCCTCCTGTGGCATTCGCACAATCATGTCGAATACTGGTATTTGCTTGTTGTGAACAGCTGTAGCAGTTCTTCCTCGTTAAGTCTCCCAGACATTGAAGAAGTCCATAAGCTGTGTCTGGAGTTTGGCCGGAGACAGAGGTATTAAAACCAATTGATGATGAATTGATGTGGTTGACAAGATTATTCAGAACTATATTCAAATTGCTCTCAAATTTACTTGCTTTTGTGTAGTTAGCAGGCTTGCAGATATTCTCCGTTAACAACATCTCGACATGCAGGGAACTCATTAACAACAGAACAACAATACATAATAAAAGCAAAACAGGGGATGAGTGACGATGTTTTGTATTGTATGTGATCTGCATGTTGCCTGCGTTAGGTGTTTCGGAGATGCATTGCTTAGAAAGCAGACATTTTGAGGAACATAAGGGTCGAGTCTTATATTACTTTCTTGTTTTTATTTATGAAATTGTCTGGATAGCATTTTGAAATATTAAATGTCATCCCAATACCACCAATAATAATAATGATGGTGATGATGATGTTGTTGAAAAGTTCGAAATTTTTGTCTTTCTCGAAGATGAGTTTGAGGTGAAGAGAGCATGGGATATTATCCGATAATATTGCTCAACTCTAAGAGTAGAAAGTTTGAGGGGTTTGCACGGGATATTATCCGATAATATCGCTTAACTCTAAGAGTAGAAAGTTTGAGGGATTTACTTTCCCTTTGCTTTGTGATAAGATTGTTGACCTTAAGGTAATTAATAAACATCAATGATTTAGGGGAAGAGGATACCAAAATACTTAAGAATTTAATTGGATGCCTTGGACCATTATTTGTGTAAGAAATTCCAAAACTTAATTTAAAAGTTTTTAATAGTTGTAATAATATTTAGTATATACATGTATAATGTGGCATTTAGTGATGTTTTAGATTAAAATGATCTCATAATAATAATTAATATATTTTATTAATATTAAAATATTTTTATTAAAAAATTATGTGAAGAGAGTACGTGATAATATTTTGAATCTTTTTCTATTAAATGGAAAGATGAGTTTGAGGTAAAGAGAGCGTATGATATTATCCTCGAAATTGCTTATATTTGAGTGGTTTGGTGGTCTAAACTCTAAATCTTACTTCATTAGTGCTTACTTGTGTTTTCATTCTGATAAGATTATTGACTATAATACATAAAGTGTATTTGATATTTTACCTCAATGCAATCAATAAACATCAATAATTTAGAGAAGAGGACAAATATAGATGGAAATTTAATTTAAAAGGTATCGAGATAAGTAAAATTTAATAGATTCACGGATCTTTGGAGTGTATATAGTAATGTGAAGAGGTAAAAAGACCCTGTGAGCTTTGATATCATGAAACAATGATATGATGTGAGATGTTGCAATGTGATTAGATGTGGAGGGGGAAAACGACATATGGCAGCGCAATGAAGGCGAATGTTCAACATATCATTTGATGTGGCAGAAAGGTATTTTTTAAGTAGTAAGTTATATAAATGTGCAATAAATTGGCATCTAATAGGTGGACAAAATTCATAGTTTTGGACTTCAAAGACTAGCACACCACCTCAACATGACTCCTCATATTGAAATTCAAAGACCATAAATAAGACTAGACCTCCAAGATAATACTCTAACCTCTAACTCCTCTAAATACTACTTAGGAGTAGAAATGCAAGCATAAGCAAAGAAGATGAATGTGTTATATGGTTTGGGATTGAAATATGATCTTATATACGACTCCAATGCCTAAAACTAACCATGAATTCTAAGTTGACGGTATCAGACAGGCCAATACAGTCAAAAAAGATGTCGCCTGAAACAATATTGTATCGGACATGCATATATAATATAAAATATAAAAGATGGGCTCAAAACTATATCAGTCAAGCCGATATAGTATAGGGAAGGACACATATGAAACAAACTTTATGGGCCTGGTCGATATAGTAAGATATGGGGAAGCCAACAAATATAAATGGAAATTAGCTAGAGGGGAAGATGGAAGGAGACATGGAGCAGCTCAAATTGATAGTAATCAAGGTATGATTGAATAGTACATGCAAACATATCTTGCAAAGTATCCTGACTCAATCCCACCCCATTCCTATTGCACTCTTTAAGGCATGCATTTAGGGAGATTAATGTGTTGACAATCCCTTGCAAGAGAAAGTGTTAAGAAAGTGATACAATGAAAAATATCAAGTGTATACATATGCCCCACATGAAGCTCATCATATGTTACAATAGTGTAACAAGGAATGGTACTTTAGGATAAATACATAGTAACACAAAAGATCATAACTAAAAAAAAATGCTGAAATAATTGAAAGTAGATGAAAGTAAATAAATGAAAATATGCACCTTAACTAACCTTGCTAACTATAGATGTGACACTATGTGTGTTACAACTGAAATAAGGCACCAATCAAGAAGAATGAAGGAAAACCTTGAAAAATAAGAGAAAAGTCTAACTGTTTATAAAAAAAATATGTTAGCATCTTAAAATTATCTACTTTGCAAGGATCCTAGAACTTATTTCAATTCATAAAAAAGACGTATATAAACAAAAATATGGGAAAAATATGAATTCTAGAGGTGAACAACTAGAAATTTTGAAATTTGAATTTTTTTTCAATAAAAAGGTTTTAAAAAAATGCATTTTTCCCTTTTTTCTGAAACCAGAGCTCTGACTGTCCAAATTTAGTGCTACAAGAGATGATGGCTCAAAGATGACAAGGTAAACATGCAAGAGGTCAACTAGGTGCAATCATTGGAGCCATGCAGGTAGGTGATGTAATAATGATTCATTTGTTGAATTTGAATAGATAAGATAGATTTATGACTTACAGGTGTTAGGAAAAATATGTGTAGCTGCGTTTTCCCCAACAAGCGTGAATATGTAAATTAATTTTTTTGGGATAATGGGCAGTTGGAGAAACATCAAATTTATGGTCAAGGGTATTTATTAGGGCTAAATAAAGAAATCGTTGCAACCAAACAAGTATATCCTCTAGACCGATGCAATTGGGTGGAGGGAATTTGTAGCCTTGGTTGATATCGTATGGTATCTATGCTAATGCAGTTGTGTGAGATAAGATATTGATATGGTTGGTACCATATAGAGTGGTCAATATAGTTCTAAAGTGAAGTCTATTGATATGGTCGGTATTGTAGGGGGTGGCTAATATAGTAGAAATGGAAGGAAAACACAATTAATATAGTATTAATTTGATTGATGTTGTTAAGAATTTTTTTGCATATTCGATATGATATAATAAAATCAATATATTTATAAAAATAATAAATATAATAAATTTTGATAACTATTTCATATAAAAAAATAAAATCATCAAACATAAATTTTAAATAAAATACGAATATCGATTTATACACTCACTTTACAAACCCCTTCTTCACTAAGATATTAAACAATGCCCCTTTTAAAAACAAGCATGCCTCCCAATATAATTTGATGCAACACATTCCATAATATATGGGGCCAAAGTGTTTGTTTAAAACCTATTTTATATATATATATATATATATATATATATATATATATATATATATAATAAAAAACCACCGACCTATATGACATTGTGTTAAAAATGGGCTCCACCTCCCAAAAATAAACGGAAAGTGTGTGGAAAGAATACCGATGGGACTTAAAAACACAAGTGGAAGGAAGAATAATATGACACCTCTTTTTCCAAAATTGTAAGGAATGAGTGTGGAAAAATAGGCTATGGTCCATGGCAATGGCTATTCAGCCATCAAAACGATATGGGCATCATGGTATGTAATGCCAAATGGTTTCTTGCACGGACTGTCATCAAATATTCCAATTCGTTCACTATCAGGAAGGAGGCTATTTTTTTTTTAATTTACAATCTTGGTAGAAATGGATTTATATTCTTAATTCAAATCGAGATCAATTACATAGTAACAATTAAAGATCTGAGGATTATTCATATTAATCCATTGAGTTAACACAATTTTCATTAGGTTTTTATAATTATAGCTCAATTCCTTTGAAATAATCATATATGTGAATGAAAACTCCTAAAATGTGTGCTATAATAAGTATTGGTTCTTTCCATACTTTTGTATTTATTTTCATATTAATACTAATATATGTTTTAATTTTAATAGAGATTATAGTAAAATTGGAAGTTCACTGATTTTATTTAATTATATTTATTTTTCAAATTTATGATAGTAAATTTGGGAGTTGCACATTATTTAAATCTATGTTGATGTTAATTTTATTTTTACAATTATTTTTTAGATAGGTCCATTCATGTTCCAAACTTCTATGTTTAATACTAACATAACAGAAATAAGAAATTCTAGTTTCATGTCTTCATATTGTAAGTAACAGGAATAGAGGACATATTGTGTTAGATAGTGAAGGGAATTAAATATTTAAGACTTCTTCCTTGTTGGTATGTTTAATTGATATTAACATGTTAACTATTTAATATTTTTTTGTATTTTTTTAGTGTTATGCTATATGCTAATTTTGAATGTATCCATTTTTTACTTCCAAACTAATTTTACTAAAAACTCAAAATTTATAATATAATAAAAATAAGAGAGTAACTTATAGAATACATTGTGTACTTTGATTTTGAACAATGTATGATTTGAAAAGATAATTAAAATATCTTCAAATAATTTTCAACAAGTTATTATCTAATCATATAAATTGTGGAAACACTAGATCTCTCATGATAAAGTTATACATTAGAAAAATTATAATTCAAAATAATATTCCAATAAAATATGAAGTGATAAAATTACTTAGCTTTTTTAGTTCTTGGAGTAACTTTTATATTTTAAGTCTTTTATCTAATTTTCAACTCAATGAAATATTTGTCACATTAAGAAGGATAACCAATTCAAAAAGTCATTTGTAAAAAATATAAATCAAAATAATTTCTATAAGATAAAAATAGGAAAACATGAAAAGATATATTCAAAGTTCAAAAAGAGAAGTAATAGGGGAAGGAGATATTGCCCCAAATTAATAGAATTTATAATGGAACAAAAGAGTAGAGTTTTTTACAATAAAATATTATTTTACAATACAAAGATTTGTTTTGAATGATCAAGACTTGAAAAACTATTTAAATATATTATTTTTAAGTTTAATGCAATCATTACACTATTAAAAAATATTTAATATATAATTTCCTTAACACAACAACAACAACAACAACAATAATAATAATAATAATAATAATAATAATAATAATAGAATCTCTCATTTATACACTTGAAAACTAATCTTTTATCCATGAACACCATTTGACTAGAAACAATGTACATATCCAAATTACGTTTATGTAGATTTTAATTTTTTTACAATTATAATATACGTTGTTGTTGCTATTATTTTTGTTGTTATGAACCTCCCATTTATACACTTGAAAACTAATCTTTTATCCATGAACACCATTTGGCTAGAAACAATGTACATATCCAAATTACGTCTATGTAGATTTTAATTTTTTTATAGTTATAATATACGTTTTAAAGTCTATTAATTTATTGTTGTGTGTGAGGTATAAAATGTCAAAACAATCTTTTAAAATGTACAAGTTGAAAAAACTCTTTGATATAAATTTGGTATGGTTTCAACTGTCCCACCTAAAAGTGCTTTGCGCTTTGGTCTATTTATACACATTAAGATCATCTTCAGCCACTTTTGTCTTTTACATATTTAGTTGATGCAATTTGTGTTAATCATATGTCATTTACAAAATAATAAATATATATGTTATGTACTTTTTTGAAAATTAGCGCATAAATAAAATTTTAGATTTTTAAGAGTTTATCTGACCTTTAAAATCATTTTAAATATCTCTTGAGTAGAGTGTATAAAAATTATTTCCAATGGAATTTAAATAAACTATTACAAAAAACAAAAAAAATATTTTAATGTTAAATTACAAGATAATTATAACTTCTAAAGAAACTATTTTTTATAATGCAATAATTTTATAATAAATTACTCTATCATACATAATATTATAATAACAATAACATACAACTAAATAAAATAGTAGCAAAATTTGGTTCCAAATTTAACACCATAAGAACCGTATGTGTGAAGATTACTAGTAAATATTAAAATTTTGAAGACATAAAATTTTCAATCTTCCATAATTTCCAAACATGTTTGTTAAATATTCGTTTTCTTGAAACTCATTCTTTAATTCAAACCATACGTACATATGATATTAAATGCTTGAATTTTAAATCAAATTATAATAAATATATAGTATAATTTTATATTTTATTCAAAATATATGCAAAACAAATTTTAAAACGAAATTTTTTTATTAAAAATATATAATAAATATATGTTATCATAAAATTATATTATCAATATAAACTTTAGTGTCATCCATATATATATTTTTATAAGTTTTGAAAAAAATAATTAATTATTTTTAATTAAGAATTAATTTTTATAAATTAAATAAAAAAAATTATAGATTTAAACTTTCAATTTAATATATATAATTTAAAAAAATTAAAAATATAAAATTATTTGTATATCTATTGCTTCCCTCGCTCCTCCCTCGTTTTCGTAAATTGAAGCTTGCATTATGTTCCCATTTTTTCACCACGAAGACCATATTAATTTGTATGACATCAATATCGTGTTCATGTCTTAAGAAGATGTGTTTGATATAGAGTTCCCTGAATATATGTAAATAATAGAGAAAAAGAAGCGATATTATAAATGAATACTATAGAATGAAATATAAAAGAATAAACAAGTGAGTGAAACACAGAAGAACAAACAAATATATAGCAGGGAAGGTAAGATCCCTGGTTTAAAGTGCAACCAACTTAAATTGTATTGCAACAATTAAATGCGAGATTAGATAGAGATGTATTCATAGGATACCAATCCATTTCAACTATAAAATATATTGAAATTTTATAAAACACTTTAATTCGTTTGACCAAAATTTAATGTGTAAAAAAAAAAAAAAACAAAAAATAAAAAACAAAAAACATTATTTTAATTTTGTAATTAAAAAAATTTAATAATATAAAAATTATTAAAAAATAAAAATTAAAAAATTATATAATTTATTTTTCAATATAATTTAAATTATTTAAATTAGAAAATAAATAACTAAATTATATCAATTGAAAATTTTTAACAAATTTATTAACTTTATAAAAAAAATCTAGATTATATTAAATATGAATAGGATCTCATTTCCTATTCTTAGCTTTAAAAAACATAAAAGTGACATGAAGAATAAATATGAGCTCTCTTTTTAAAAAGTGAAAGGAATCAATGTGGAAAAATAGCCTACGGTCCGTGCCCACTAAAAAGACACAAGCAATGGGCCATGCCCATTAAAATTAAAAGGGTTTTTTCTTTTAAATAATAGAAGCGTGTGGAATAAAAACACTACAAATAAAAGAAATAAGTGGACTTTTCTTGTCAGTATACTCTCGGATTAAAAGTGCATATTATATCTATTTGTAAATTTGTTGCTCTTGCCCAACAATACGTTCCTTAGTAAGTACAAATAATATATTTATAAATGATAATTTTAAAATGGAGTGATGAGTTAAATTGATTGTATTAGACTTACATGTTTGGTGATGGTTTGTATGGATTTATTTAAAGATGGATATGTCATGATTGTAAAAATATAAATTGAGAATGAATTTTGTAAATTATATGCCCTGTAATGAATTCATCTTTATAAAAAGTGTATGTTAAGGAGCACTACTTGTTTACTCATTTCATCTTAAGGTTGAAATTGAATGGTCCCCCTAGTTAAGAGCAAATTAGGTAAAATTTATATATTTCAAATGTTTATTGTGTGTTATAATAAATTTAAATTTTAAATAATTAAAAAATGTAATTAATTTTTTTATATATATATTTGGTAGTATTATTATAAAATATATATTAATATTATGCATGTATTGTTTGTAAAATTATTTTACAAAATGAATTTTGTATAGTTATTACAAAATTTAATATATATATAAATAAGGTAATCATCACATATACATACATGTGTGTGTGTGCATATGTGTATGTGTGTTTAATTTGAGAATGATTTAAATTACAAATAAAATTGACATTTTTTTCGGAAATCAATGTTATTCAAAACAACTTTATATTTGTCATTTATAGTTGTAAAATATTTTCAAAATTGCTAAAAACTTTTAGGACAGGTATAAAATCTCTGCCATACTTCACCCCGCCGTTCATATTTATTTTATATTCAGAAAACAAAATAGTTTGATAGTAGGTAAAGATTGTTTTCATAAAAAAGAAGAAATAGTACGTAATATATGAAACATGCAATCTGAATAAAGTGATGATACCCTATTATATTATTAAAGAGGTTGATATCCTCATTAAAATCCCCATTATATGAATACCCTACAATCATTGTAGTCTAAAAGATGACATCTTATCAAATTATTTTTTAAACAATTCAAAGGTAATCTATATGATCCCACATTTTGCATACATATCAATGAAGGAATTCATAACAACAATATTAAGTGCAACCCTATTTTCTATTATTTTTCCATTAACCTTCATATTATTTTTGAGGGAAATTAAGGTTGCACATGGTATATAGGAAGAAATCCTGTAAAAGTGATGTGATTGGGTTTGACATATGTTCCTTCTATTCTTTGAAACAACATTAATTCTTCCTATGGTACTATGTATCTTGCATTCGATAAAACCTTCAAAATTGATGAATGCACGTTGCAATCAATTATATGTTTAAAAAAAAAATATGGGATCCCCCAAAAAAATTACGTAATCAATATACACATCCATAAGTATGTTTAGTAGTCATCGGGGTACATTACCATCTCACCTTGGAAATTTAGCACGAATAAATTTACCATGTACCAAGGCTTTATTGTTAGGTTGTGGAGCTAAAAGATTCACTGATGCAAACATGGAGGAGGAGGTAGCTGAGTTGCAGTGCAACCGACGTCGGTTAGATCAACCGACGTCGGTTAGATCAATCGACGTCGATCATATCCAGTGAGCAGAGCTGTCGACATCGGTCAGTATCGGCCGACGTCGGTCACCTTCAGACTAAAAACAACCGACGTCGATCGCCTATGCGGTTTTGAAACTGTCGGTTTCACAAACAGTTTGTTAACGAACCAGTTGTTTGCATGATAAGGACTAATTTTAGTCTCGAGCTACGATTTCTAATTATTGTAATTGGAAAGTCTAATTATTGTTTGTATGAGATCTATTTAATAGACTCATGGGCTGTATTGTAAAGTGTGCTAGTTTGAGAGAGCTTGGTTAGCTCCTTCAGTGTGAAGAGAGCAAGGGTAGCTCCTCCTAGTTCCACAGGGGTGCTGAGTGCGTATGATCAGAGAGATCTACGGGATAGCAAGATCTGGTAGAAGATCCACCGTGGTACTGGTTTAAAGAATCATAAGGACTTGGTGAGGCAAGGACAAGGGTTCTTCAGGGTGTAGAGAGATCTACATGGTAAGTAAGGTCATTGATTTGCAGGTTGTTGCAAAATCAGGGAGATCTACTTAGAGTACGTGGAGTACTTGGTACTGGCAGTATTGTTACTGACTGGTTGGAGGTGAACAACAACTCTGTGCTTGAGTTGTTTGTTGTGACCATGATTGAGAGAGAGAACTCTTGAAGAGATTTACTATTTGTAAGCCCTAGAGGTGTGGGAGCCCTAGAGGAGTGTGAAGAAGATTGTGGCATCTTATTTGTTGTATTTCTTTTTGGAAGAGTATTAATACAATTGGATATTGTCTCTCATATTCTGTGTTATTTTTGAATTCTAGTTACTTGTGATTCTGGTTTAATTCCGTGTTTAGTTGCTTATACAAGGTGATCAATTGTGCTCCTAGATCCTAACAGTTGGTATCAGAGTTGTTTGTGGTTCTTACTAGGGCAATATCAGGGAAAGAAGCACTGGAGAGCAGTTTAGTGGGTTCTCAGATATCTGAAAGGGACCAGCAGCAGGTCGACATGCTATGAAGGGTCAAGTTTTTTTCTACATGGGTTTGTAGATGCGGATATGGTAGGTTACTTAGATGACAGGAGTTGCACCACAGGATGTGTGGTGGTTGGTCTTCAAGATTGAGCTTGAAGAGGGATACAAGCCAGGAAACAAATTAGATGATGTACAGGTATAGGTACAGGTACAGGTGCAGCTATTTATCTCCAAGTGGGAGATTGTTAGGTTGTGGAGCTAAAAGCTTCACTAATGCAAACATGGAGAAGGAGGTAGCTGAGTTGCAGTGCAACCGACATCGGTCAAATCAACTGATGTCGGTCATATCCAGTGAGTAGAGCTACTGACATCGGTCAGTATCAGCCGACGTCGGTCACCTTTAGACTAACAACGACCGACGTCGGTCACCTGTGCGGTTCTAGAATTGTCAGTTTCACGAACAGTTTGTTAACAAACCAGTTGTTTGCATGTTAAGGACTAATTTTAGTCTTGAGCTGTGGTTTTTAATTATTGTAATTGAAAAGTCTAATTATTGTTTGTATGAGATCTATTTAATAGACTCATGGACTGTATTGTAAAGTGTGCTAGTTTGAGAGAGCTTGGTTAGCTCCTTCAATGTGAAGAGACCAAGGGTAGCTCCTCCTAGTTACACAGGGGTGCCGAGTGTGTATGATCAGAGAGATCTGTGGGATAGCAAGATCTGGTAGAAGATCCATCAGGGTATTGGTTTGGAGAATCATAAGGACTTGGTGAGGCAAGGACAAAGGTTCTTCAGGGTGTAGAGAGATCTACATGGTAAGTAAGGTCATTGATTTGCAAGTTGTTGCAAAATCAGGGAGATCTACTTAGAGTACGTGGAGTACTTGGTACTGACAGTATTGTTACTGACTGGTTGGAGGTGAACAACAACTCTGTGCTTGAGTTGTTTGTTGTGACCGTGATTGAGAGAGAGAACTCTTGAAGAGAATTACTGTTTGTACACCCTAGAGGTGTGGGAGCCCTAGAGGAGTGTGAAGAAGATTGTGGCATCTTCTTTGTTGTATTTCCTTCTCAAAGAGTATTAATACAATTGGGTATTGTCTCTCATATTTTGTGTTATTTTTGAATTCTAGTTACTTGTGATTCTGGTTTAATTTTGTGTTTAATTACTTATACAAGGTGATCAATTGTGCTCCTAGATCTTAACATTTATTATGAATGCAACTTTGTGCTCCTTGTAACCTTCATGTGATGGTGCAATACAATATTCAAAATTGAAATATTCTAATAAGTAGGTGTCATGTTGATGTGCCTTTATTTGGTTCACATTGAGAGTCTATAATCACTTTCAAAGTGTTAGCTCCCCACATTAGAGTAGCTCCCCACCTTCTCTAATGAAATAAACACCTTAATCTTGAAATGTTCAGATACTAAGCATTCATGTTTCCAAACGTAATCCCATTCTTATTCCTCATGTGTCATCCACCTACATGTCAATTGTAAAACACTTTCATCATAAACAATAAGAGATTTGAAGTGGCTTTAGTATCTGCTCAAGCTCTATTTGTTATTTTATGGAGTTAAGGTTTTGATCTATTTCATATAAATAATGAAATTAAAATGAATAGTTATTTCAAGGGGTGTATTGTGCCAGAAGATATTTAATGTTGATAAATTACACACACACACACACACACACACACACACACAGATTAATTTTAGGGTTGGTAGGATCCCTACTCAATATAAGCAAAAAATTAGAAAAAAAATGGCTTGGCTTGAGTCAATGTAATGATCTTGATATTCAATATATGCAGAAATACCCTTAAGGTAGGGAAATGCCATATAATACTCCTTTAGGAAGGAATAACTCCACAATGTCTCTTCGAGGGGACAACCTCTAATATCCTCTTACAATAGAAGACTCAATGCTTACTTGATATCTTTACCATGATAATCATCTCCTATATATATACATCTGTCTAACCCATGGATGGGTAACCTCCTAATCCCAATGTAGGCCGACCATTACCCAATGTACTACTTCCACAAGTTACTCATTATCCTAAATATTGTACCCATATAACTAACTAAGGGGATGTGTGCCACATGTCGACATATCCATCAACCCATATCCAATAATATATCATATCCCTAGGTACATAACATTACTTCCCTCCTTGACATGTTTCATCCTCAAAACATAGGAAGAAACCAAATAATGAGTGTGCTTCAAATCATTGCACATGTGTCTCCAATCTCAATCATCTAACCATCCAAATGTGATCTTGGCAGGTGATAGTTCTCCAAGCTTATTTCCAAATTCCCATGTGCTCCTCTAATTTTGTTCATGATCATAATTATATTGCTTTGGTGTCTCAACATAATTACTCCTCTTTTTATTCCATGTAACATATTTCGCTGTGCTTCTCTAATTCCAACCATGACCATAGCAGGTATTATTCCATGCATAGTCATAATGATTTCCCCATTCATTCCATGTGACATAGTATTTTTTCTTTAGATTCCATCCATATCCATAATGATTAGAAATTTTATTTCCTGTATATACAAAATGACTGTTATTATGACACTTCCTCACCTGGTTCCATGATTGTTTCCTCTCATGATGATGTGGGTGTCTATATACCTCAACCTTTTCCAATACTTTGACCTTATCCACCTTTGCTTCTACCTCTTCCACCTTTCCCTTCTTTGTCTCTTGAGTAGATGAAGTGCTCATTTGTAGTGTGTATTTATCTATATTATCTAAATCTTCATCATGTTCTTCATCACATGTTTCCATCTCATCCTCATGATCTACCTGGATTGTTATTGGTGCCTTTTTCACTATGATATCTTGTAAAGTGATCTTCTTTTTCCTATACCAAAAATTCATGAAATTTTTCTGAACATTAATATTCATTGCTCCCAAAGTCTTTAACCATGAATATCCAAGAACTATATCCACATCATCCATATCCAAAGCATAAAAATCTGAATGCAAAACATATTTTTCCATAATGAGATTCAAATCTTCAAACTTTGAAATATTCTTACCATCTACTTGAACCTCTTTGATATTATTTTCTTGAACATGTAGATGCTTGGACACATTCATGTTGATGAAGTTATACTTACTGGTAGGGTTTATGGACACAATAACCCTTTTCTTTTGAATGCATCCATGAAATTGAAAAATTGACTCAAATTTCTTTGGAGCCAAATAATTTGAACCTTTATCATCCAATTATTATTATTATTATTCTTCTTCTTTTTCTTTTTTCTTCTTCTTTTTCTTCTTCATCATCATCTGCTTCTTCTTTTATTGATTCTTCTACTTCTTCTTCTTCTTCTTTTGATTCTTCTTCTTCTACTGCTTCTTCTTTTTCTACTTCTTGTTTTATATCCCAACGATCTAAAAAGATATGTTCCATTTCTTTCCATGAGGAAAATCTTTCTGTACAACTCAATTGATCAAACCAATGTAGTGCAGGCCCAAAAAAGAGAGGAAGTAATCGTCTTTGCCCAAAAGTTTTTGTAAAATGATTCTCCAAAAGGAGCAACCATTCTCTAGCATCAATATCATCTTCCCCTAAAAATGTTTGCAACTCCATGATCCACAAAAAAATTAAGGTTCATGAAACCCTAAAATGTCAAAATTGATCCTTAAAATCACAAAAAATCATTTCAAACAACTCAAAAAAATCTAAAATTTTTACTATGATTCTCTTATATTTTCTTACATCTCCAGTAAAAATTTTGAATAAAAATTCCCTATATTTCAGAATATATATCAAAATTATTATAAACCCTAAAATAGCAATAACTCCCTCAAAACGAATTAAAAAATCTTGATTTTTTTACTGTGACTTATTTTAAATATTATCCATATCCAGTACAAAATTTGTGGAAAATTTAATAACCAATCAAAATCTATTGATGATTAAAAAAAAATTAGGGTTTCACTCCACAAATTGCCCAAATCGAAGCTCTGATATCACTTGTAATGATCTTGATATTCAATATATGCAGAAATACCCTTAAGGTAGGGAAACACCATATAATACTCCTTTAGGAAGGAGTAACTCCACAATGTTTCTTCAAGGGGACAACCTCTAATATCCTCTTACAATAGAAGACTCAATGCTTACTTGATATCTTTACCATGATAATCATCTCCTATATATATACATCTATCTAACCCATGGATGGGTAACCTCCTAATCTCAATGTAGGCCGACCATTACCCAATGTACTACTTCCACAAGTTACTCTATTATCTTAATATATTGTACCCATATAACTAACTAAGGGGATGTGTGCCACATGTCGGCATCTCCATCAATCCATATACAATAATATATCATATCCCTAGGTACATAGCAGGAAAAAAACCTTAATGCATATGACCAAAAATATAGGAGATAATTAAAATACAAAAATTTTATGTTATACTAGATTACAATGTTTATATACATTGATAGGTAAGAGAGTACAAAAGGCTTCTCAAGAGAGGCATACAAAGGAACAAGAAACCAAGATACCAATTGAAAGGAAAAGCTAAACAATCATCTACTAAACACCAAGAATAACAAGGGTTTTTTCACCTCGACTCATTTCTCTCATATCTCTATTTAAAGGGGACCTTTCTACATCCAAACACTGAGCATGCTCCTCTACTTTGATTGACACCACTGCCACCTCCATTCAATCAGACAACCACCCCAGTTCTATAGGAGACAACTCTAAAATTTAAACAAAACCACTAGGGTCTATATGCATTCAGAAATCCACCATGTCTATAAATAAATCTTAGCTCGAAGAAGATAGAGCATACCTACACTTCTGATTGAGAATACATTTAAGCAGGGACATAACCAATATGAGGATTTGTTAGACCTTATTAGGGGATCACTTGTCACAATACACCATGTTAGGAAGGATTCCAAAGCCTACAGTCTAATATAATCATGCAAAAAGCTTAAAAGAGTCTTAGCTTTAATGTTCACTCTATTCTAATAAATAAGAAAGTAAATCTAATCTAGTGCTCACCAAATCTTATGGCAAAAATTGGGGGTTAGAAACAAAACAAACTAAACTAAACATGTATAGAAGACATGTTCTCACGTCAATGTATATGATATCTTAATGCATGGAGGAAAAGCACAAATGCATTATCTACCTATTCTTATAAAGGAGAAATAAAGTTAGGAATACTTACCTTGAAGACGAACCCGTCAAGCTTCAATCTCTCCCTTGGCTAAGGTGCTTTGCAAGAGATTGTTGTGGTATCTAAGGATAACAAACAAAATCAGCTCTAGGCTACATAACCTACCTATGCATCTAAAAGACTTCTCCACAAGACAAGATCTGTATCTCCAAACAAAGTATGGAACCCTAAGATTTATTCCTCAAGTAGAATGGTCAATAAGCAAATATTCATTCATACTTATTCTTCTTCATTTATCTATTCTCAAATAGTTATAAATGAACTTGTATATATAGGTAGATCTTACCCTAAATCCTTTCAAATATGTCGACTATATAGGGTCAATCGAGTTGACCCTATATGTTTTTGGGAGATAAATCACTAGGTCTCGAGCTAGGTCGACTGAAGGGCTAAAAAAACTCTAAGTGAAAAATATCCTAAATAGTACAGGGTCAACTCTATCGACCTTGTACAATAATCAAAGGCTAAAAACTATATAGGGTCGACCCAGTCGATCTAGTACAATCAATTGGTTAAAGGGGGTCAAGATAAGAGCAAGGAGGATAAAGTTATGACAAATATTTAAAATGGGTAAAATTGAGAAAAATAAGCTTAGGTTAAATGGTTTTAGGATACAAGTGTGTAGATGGTAAGTGGAAAAATGGACAACAATCTTGTGAAGCACCAATGGTCTATCTACCCCTTTTTCAGTACACCCCTTAAGGCATGCACTCAAAGAGATTGAGACTCGATGGGTTCCTACAAGATATAAAGTGTTAGTAATCAATAAAATTTTAAAAATATTATGTGTATACATATGCCCCACTCAAAACTCATCACGTTTCATGTAAGTACAACATGGGATGGTGCTTCAAGAAATAAAACATGATAACACACAATGTTGATGCTAAGTAAAGTGTAGTAAGTAGAAAATAAGATAAAGGAAAGGATAGAATTGAAAAAAAGCACCTTTACTTACCTTAGTGTTTTAGATAAAGAAGTAGACTGCAAGAGAAAGTGAAGGCATCCAATGTTGAGAACACTAGGCGAACTTGTAAAAGTTAGTGCAAAAAATTGCCAAAAATAAAATAAAAATGGAATATAGGCATATAATAGTGGAAAATATTCTATACATAATCATGAATCCAATGCATTTTATGGTTTGAAAAATGGATGAATAGAAACAAATATATAAGCAAAATAAAAAATCCATCTGAAAATAATTGAAAATTTTGAATTGTTGAAAAGTGTTTTAAATAGAAAAAAAAGAGAAGTTATTTGGTTATTTTGACTTGTGAAGGAGAGATAAAGAGCTCTGGAGACCAAATGAGCTAGGATGGCGAGGAGATGACAGGATAGATGAGGAGGGGCTCTAGGAGTGGCAACAGGTGCACTAGAGGTATGCAACCATGAATCTTAAGCCATTTTTGGAGTAATTTAATGAATTACGTGTATTTTTAGAAAAAAATAATTTTTAACATTTCTAGATGTCAGAATGAAATAAAATTAGATTCTATAGGTAGGAAAAACCAATTAGGCAAATGGGTTTGAAGGAATTAGGGAGAAAATTACAAAAAGGCACTTTTTTAGGAAATACAAGGGGTCAACAAGGAAAAACAATTGGGTTGACCCAATAGGCTAAAAATGAGAAAAATCCACACTACTGACCCAATATGTATGTGTTAACCCTACATGTTTTACAGACTATCAACCTAGTATAGTTTTCCAACTGATTTGAAAGGTCCATAATGACAATGCAGTACTAAGGAGAGGAAAAAAAGAGGGTTGACTTAGATTTTTAAGTTAACTAGGCCAAACATAGGGAAATTTTGGTCAAACTAGGTTGATCAAAGAACTAAAATGGTACAAAAATACATGCAAAAGGCTAAAAGAAATCTAAAATGGCTTGAAACGACCAAGGGTAAAAAAGACCAAGTAGGTTAAAAATAGGTTCAAATAATTAAATTAAAGTAATTTGGGCTTATTTTTTATTAAAATTATAAAAAAAATGTATTGTGATTATACATGAGATGGAAGATCTAATACATATTTTATTATTTCTTGGTTAAAAGGATGACCCAAATTCTAGTGATTAGTAGATGCACCATGGCTACTAGATCTACTAGAGCGTCTGATGATAGGAGATAGAGATAGACTAGTATCTATAGGCCAAGGAGGGATCGCTGATATATGAAAGATTCCCCTGAGCATGGATCCATTAGTCATGTTCTTGGGATGCTGAGAATGATTCAGTAACACTTTTAGATTGGAGGTGGTTAGGGATGTAGTAGAGGTAACTATCACTCTAGAGGATGTGCATGCCATCCTAGGGTTACCAGTAGTAGGAGCATCGATGACTATAGGTATACCAGACAACATAGAGGAGTGGAAAGTCTTAGCCTCATGGGATATATGCTTAAAGATGATATTGACAGGAATGAGAGTTGGTATGTTTGACATATGTGCATCATAGATTTTGGGTATCCAAAAAGCTGTGATAGGTCTTGTGATATAGCGAGTGCTATGTCACAAGTCGGATAGCAAGGTACCACTATTGATGGTAGCCTCAATAAAGATGATCTTAGAGGAGGGAGTACTATATGATCTCACTTATGTCATCTGGATCCAACTAATACATGATATGTATAAAGTGATTGTCAGAGGGTATAAGTTGATAAGATCGATCATCTTACTGATGGTTTAGATTTATGAGAGGTTGCCTATGTATCAATCAGCTGGGTTGCCCTATGTAATCGATGATAGGTCACCTCAAGTACAGAGATAGAGAGAGGACCAAGTAATGTGTTATGTGCCTCATGTGTCAGTGTTACAAATAGTGAGATGTACACACATAGTGTGGCATCCATATGGGGACATAATGACTATATGGTCAAGCTAGGACATAGTTACACCAGCTATAATGAGGACAAAGGTTATCAAACACTACACTTAGTGGAAAGAGCCACATATGGTGGTACAAGTATTAGGAAAAAGGGGCTACCTCATCCAGTGACATTGATATTGATGCCTAAGAAGTGGGCTCAGTATGTGAGAAATTCGTGGGGGAGGGGGGGAGTAGGGCCACAAGTGATGAGGTTGATACTCAGACCACATCATGAGTGACTATGGACTGGGTGAGCACAATAGGGATTAGAGCATAAGGAGAGGGATATAGAGGCAATAGCACCATAGATACCACCACAATCTCTATAGTGAGATGAGTAGAAACCATCGAGAACATGATGTCAATGGAGGTAGGAGGAGCAAGAGAGAGTAGAGACTATCACCATCCCTAATGACCTAGCAGGTGAGCTAGATGGAGCTAGATGATAGAGAGGCCACTCAGTCACAAGATGAGGTAGATGTGAGCCATGACACTTAGATTTAAGCCAAGGAGGTGACCTACAGAGGAGGTGCTAGGAGGTCATGCAAATGGAGAGACTATGTTAGGTGATCATATGAGTGGTAATACCATAGTGACTGAAGCACATATAGGTTAAAACAATGATTAAAATATTGATTAAGTTTTTATTTTAAAATAGAGACTAGAGATAGATAGATATTGTGAGATATAATAATGATCTAATATCTATCTGGGTGTGATTTTATAGGCATAATTGAGGATGAGGAGGAGAGATGGGGGTTGCTTGTGAGGGGAGCACTCTATGATGTTGTCAATGAGACTATGCATATGTATGACCCTACTACATTAGAGGACCCTAGTGTACCATCTACCCTATCTTAGGTGTGTTGGTTCACATTAGTTAGAGAGGTAGTGAGGTAGATAAAATCATAGAAAGAGAGGATGCATCCACCAGTAGATATGGGTATACATAGGATACATGCATGACAAGCCCTAGAAGAGGAGAGAGTTGTGCACCTGACTATAGTGATGCAGATGATATGCATATATAGTGACCCTGACCCATATAACATAGGTGTAGGAGTAGGAGAGAGTGACACACATGGAAACCTTCTCCCAATTGGCATAGGTATAAGGACATGTGGCACATCTAGAGGGACCGGTAGATGGATTTAGATCTTAGATGACCTATTTACAACATACTATTTAGAGGAGTCAAACTAAGTCCTCAACAAGAAAAATGGTTAGGCCATACGATAGATAGGATGGATCCTAGCCATAGAGTTGGAGCATTATTTATGGTTGTACTTATTGTATCAAAAATTCATGAGATGTGTGTGTGTGTGTGTGTGTGTGTGTGTGTGTGTGTGTGTGTGTGTGTGTGTGTGTGTGTGTGTGTGTGTGTGTGTGTGTGTGTGTGTGTGTGTGTGCATGCGTGCGTGCGTGTGCACGATGTATCATTTTGGCATATTGATGTTGATTGTGTATGTTGTCATCATTATGGTTGTGGTTGTGGATTCTTTGGATATATTTAATTTTAGCACATGTATTTAGTTGTTTATTATATATGTTATAAGAAATATATGAGATGTGGTTTCTTTTCTAGCATTTATGTACAACACATGTGAGGTTAAAAATAAATAGGTAAAAAGGACTTCGTAAAATATAATAAAAAAATGTACTACATAGTATTTCAAGTTGGGAAATGTGTAATGACAAGAAAATGACTAAGTATAAAGAGCCAAAAGAATGGTAAAACAAAATGGTAAAAAGGAATTTGTTTTTAAATCAAAGTGAAAGATTTTTGCACCAAATTAAAATAAGTAAAATCACACTAAATCACATTAAGAAGTATGAAAACAATGTAATAAAATGGAAGGTATGTAAAAGGGCACAAATGGTATAAAAAAAAATCAAATTAAGTCAATCAATTATACTAAATCACGTTGGAAAGTATAAGAGAGAAAAAAAATTACTAAAAGATTGGTCTTAAATTTATCACACTAATTCAAGCTTGGAAGTATGAAAAAAATCAAAAAATGGTTGTATTCTTACATGTACTCATAAAATAATAAGATAAAAGTGAAATAGAAATGAAGTAATCATAAAACATACTAAATCAAGCTGGGAATCATGTTAATGGTTTGTAACTTCATAATTGATCACATGTTATCTCATATTTGACACATGTAATTTTTTTTGTGACTTATATTATTGAAAAAGTTTGTGAGGAATGTTAGGTCCTATCCATGGTCTTACACTGAAACTCACAAAGAGAACACCACTAGGGTGGAATAAACAAGAAAAACTGGGTAATAAAGGATGTGGGTAATAGGAAGGAAAAAAGGTGGTAATTTGTGATGAACATTGGGTCCTCTCCACAGTCTTATAATGCAAGTGTCATATCCGCAGTCTTATAATGCAACTCATAAATGAGATCTCAAGGGGAGTGATTAGTAAAAAAAATAATATTTCTCAAGAAGAAATATGAGGGATATCGAATGAAAAATGGAATGTAAAAATCATAACCTAGGTATCTTATGAGAAGACCTTAGGAGGCAAGAGGCATACTAAGGACATGAGAAGACACTAAGTGACTAGTGACCATCAATGTACAAAGGAAACATATTCACAATAGACACAAAGCTTTATAGGCATATAATCATGTTACTAAGATCAACTCATGAAGGTAGATTAGTACAAGGAAATAAAAATGGACCTACCTTCCCACGATGTGTTCCCCATTCTTCAAGACCCCTTACAGAGCTGTCAGTCTACTGTAAATATTGGGTAATTACATAAGGAAGTAGGTAACACTAAAATATTTTTTTCTCCTTTTCTAATCTATTGGCCTACATGCCCCAAAGGACCTCGACTCTATCATGAGACCAACTATGGAGTTTGAGCTTAGACTAGAAGGAGACATGTTTTGATTCGTGTCTTTTAGTGTGATTTGAATTCTAAGAATATTTTTTATTTTTATATCATTGATTTTTGTAAAATGATTTGGATTTTAAATTTTTATGTATTTTTAAGATTCCTCCTCCATATGGATTTGGAATGACCAATCATGAGAGTTGTAGTGATACACATGAATGAGATTTAGGCTAAGGCTACGGGAAGCTAAGTAACCAAAGACAAAGACTGACTAGGACACTTAAGCTTAACAATGAACTAGCATGTGATCTCAAGTCTCAATCATGTATATGCTTAGTTGGAGAAAAAGGAAGAAGGAAAAACGGAGATCCAAAGTGGATCGGTAGAAGGAAAATATAATGAGATGTATTGTTTTCTAACTGATCACATGGTAAAAAGAGAAAATAACCAAAGGGAGCATGGTTGGTAAAACCAAGTCACATGATAATTATCTATGGAAAATGGAGATAAGAAAGCAAACAATCATAAAAGCACAAGAAGAGAGTTTTGAGAAAAACTCAAGAAAGAAAGAGAAGACAATGATAAAAAAAGATAATCATATGCAAATATAAATGATAATAAAAGTAAGATATAGTATAAAAAGTAAGATCACTATATAATAAAAATATGAATTTGACACAACGTCAAATGATATAACAGATAGATAAAAATAAAATTAGAGCACATGTCCAATCAAAATGTAAATGTAAAGGCATCATGCATGTTCTCACAAGTAATGATAAATATTCCCACACACATTATCCAAGACATCAGATAAATCTCTATGAAGTTGGATATGAACTGTTGTTAATGTCTCATCAATCTTAAATGAAAAATGGGAAAATGCTTCTCTTTTAATCTCTTGCATAGAAAAAGTAGGAATACTCGATAGATCGTGTTGAGGAGGGAAATCAGGCAAGGGATACTTGAGAGAATGTGTGGGAGCGGGCTCTATGGGAGATTCAAGAATCATCAGTGGATAAGGATCCATAGGTGAGGGTCTTATGGGTGGAGAAGGATCCACAGGTGAAAGAGGCATGGGTGGAGGCACAAAAGGTGATGAAGGGAGAAAAATAGGGGATGAAACCACTGGAGGTGGAGCCATGGGGGAAGAAGGAGAAGATTTATTACATGAATGACATGTGGGAGGAACATAAGAAGGTTTAAGAATAGCTATAAGGTAATCCTTAAGGTGTTTTTGAAGGATGCAACAATGATTGGTCTAATGGGTGTCGTATTGGTGCCATAAACAATACGCCTCACCATACGTAGGTATATATTCAGGTAGAACCTTTGGAGAAGGCATCAATTTGTTTGAGGAAGGAAAAAAAGGACATAAAGTATCAATATATTATCACACATTATGATAATGGGTAGAAGAATGATTATATATTCCATGGAAGCAATAAATTCGCTTGTGAGTGATCTTAGGATAAACACTTGTAGAAGGAGGTATAACAAGAGTGGAAGAAGTCATAGAGGATCATCAACCCATTTAGTGGTTAATGAAGTCATCTGAGGCAAGAGAAGTAAACCATCACCAAGGGAAGGCAGTGATGGAGGAGGAATGGAACTAGGCTCAATATAAGGAGCAATGGGATGATAATAAAGGGTAGGCTCATCTAGAGTAGGAGTGAGAACAAGATGAACTATAACATGAGTGAGAAGAGGCTCAAATATAGCAAGAATGAGAATGGGATTCGATAAGGGATCTAATAAGGGAGGAGTGGGATTTATAGAAGGTATAATAAGGGTCACACTAATCTCAAGAGTAAACCAACTACAGTGATCAGGGACCTATGAAAATGGTAAGGTCCAGTCATAACATAATCCATGAGCATACTCCTACGAGGATCCTTAGAAAATAGAGGTGTTGGCACCATATCTACCTTGTGATAAAGAGGAAAAATACTAAAATTAAGAACTGTAAATGAAGGAAGATGGGAAGATATATTAACAAACTCAAGTAAATAAGAATGATAATAAACAATCTTGACATCATAGGCCTATACAAGATGCCTAAGAATGGATCATCTAGAGAATAACCATCATCATAATCCATGGTGTGAATATCAATGACACAAGTAGGGATGACCTTGTCATCTAAGGAAGGGTGGTGAATAGAATGCCAAGTCTTAGTCAATACTATGAGAATATCATCTTAAGGAGGCTTATGAGAATGAGGTTGTAAGAAAGTAGGAAGCTACGAGATGAGGTGAGGTGAGAGATCAAAAGTTTTAATATTTAGGCTAATCTCATCGGGCTCATCATCATCAAAATCTAAGAGGTTAAGGGGATGTTCTTAATGAGTTTGGGATGCCCATTGTAACCTTGAATTGAATTAATAGGAAAGTTAAGTTGTTGAGACTCACAGAATGGAATGTTAGGCAAAGGTTCAAGGGTAAGAATATTAAAGACACCACAGTCTTATAATCATTCAAAATTCCAAGGGTTAGTGTTACCCTAAATCCTATAAATGGCTCCATTATGAGGGATTTGAACACATTAGCAGACAGAAGAAGCAATAGATCTCATATGATGAGTCCACAACAAACCAACCAAGATGTTATAAGAAAGGGGAAAGTTAAAGATCATCACCTTCACATGAATGGTGACAGGTGGGATGGTAATGAGAAGCCACACACAATCTAGAAGAAACATTTACCTTATATCATATCCTTGATAGGTGTCATGTGTAGACTTGAGATTGCATTATGAATATCCAAGGGTCTTAATAAAGTCAAAAGAGGTAATGCAGGTGTTGAAATCCTCATCAATCAATACATGCTTAACTTGGATATCACTTATTTTGACACTAATAAATAAGGTAGGATCATCCACATGAAGTAGAATCTCATCTAGAATCATAAAAGCTAAAGGAAAATTTAAAGAAAGAGAAGTGTCCATAGTTTCATTAACATTGATAGGCATCTCTTCACATTGTTGTAATATACTTTCCTCAGATCCAGATAAGGATGCCTCTCATCCTACTAGGGGAGGATGAGGGATATTCATCTTGAATAATAGCTATATAAGGTGGTTTATATGATGTGGAGAAGTCCTCATAAGCTCAATGTATGGAATTTGGGATGGGAGATTAGTGAGCTTCGCGATGAGATCCCACTCATCATAACCCATGAGAAGGTTGTTAGATATAGGTGCATAATGATTAAGGAGGTCCTCAAAAGGAGGAGCCAAAGTGAATTAGACTTTATATTGGTAAGAATAATAAGGTTTGGAATAAGGTTGTAAATCAGGTTATGATGATGAAGTAGTTGGTTCAAGTAGATTTTGAGAATCAATAGAAGAATTGCTAGTATAAATTTGATTATCATTATTGTTAGAAGATGACAGAAGAGTGGTATAAATAGAATAGGAAGTGTTATCTAATGGAGAATCAGAAATTGTATCATTAAAAGGAATAAGTTCATCTTGCCCCAACTTATTTAAATGAGATGGAGAAGAATCCTAGATAACATAATATGTTCTAGATTAAGGAGTGTAGATAGGTTGGGAATTGATAAAAGCAACCAACCTTCACATATTAGTCATGTTAACCATAATCTCTTCAGAAGTGAGTTCAACAAGACTTTCTACATTATTGGTGGAAGGGGTGGCTTTGTCTTGGTTGTCTTGGATAGGTTGATGATTACAAGGGTATTTGTAGATATCCAAATGATTATTGGCTTGGTTCAAGGCTTGAGTTTTATCATGTGATTTATAGTTCTTAAAAGAAATTTCATAATCTTGTTGACATTTCAAATGATAGAATCTTGATCAAAATTAGGACTCAGAAGAAATTACATAGATAAATTATGAATTTGTCTATACGTCTCATGAGAATGAGCCCAACTAGTGTGAAACCAACAAAACCTTTTAGGATCATATAAAGATTTCATAGGATGGGTAGGGTCAAGTTCTCGTGGAAGAGGCCTAGGTAGACACTTAAGCAATTCAACTAAGGATATAGTTTTATGAACATTAATGTTGTTTGTTGAAGATAAGTGAGGATTCATATATTATTAAGAAGGGGGAGCTAGTTCTGATGAAGGGGTAGGAATGACAACTTGAACATTATGAATAGTATCATAAGAATATATAACACCATCATTGGTAATATTATGATTTTTTTTCTTAATTAAGATATGAGGAACCATAGAAGGTTGGGGTGGATTGAATTGACACATAAGGAAATCTTGATGTTTAGCTTGGTCAGTAGCCTCCTCCAATGTATGTTGAGAGAGAGTGTAGACCCGATATTGAAGTTTATGAAAAAGGGAATTGGTCTTTAAAGAGATGGAAAATATTATTATCAACCATGTTATGTTCACATTTGTTTGAATTTTTTTTCCATAATTAAACAAGGCTTGAGCAGTTTCATTTGCAAGTTGTTTGTAATTTATGAAGTGGGCCAAAGTGTTTTTAGGAAGATCACTAGTTTGGAATTCTTGAACTAAAGCATTCACTAAATCCTTGAAAATAGTAATGGAATGAGTTCTAAGTTGGTTGTACCAATCCAAGGAATTACCTGTGAGAGTTTTGGCTAAGATTTTGGTAGCAACAAAAGTGTTCAATTTGACCCAATCCTTATAAATATTTCTAAATGTTTTAAGATGAAGGGTGGGATCGATTGATCCATTATAAGAAATTATAGGTGTAATACCTCCTATATCAATGTTATCAATTTGAGTAGTGAGAGGTTCATTTTGGATATGCTTAATTTTTTTGTTGACCAAAGGAGGTTGAGGAATGAGATTGCCTTGAGAATATCAAAGAGGAGGAGGGGGAACATTTTGGTTATGTGTGCCCCAAGCCATTAGTTGAGGATGAGATTGAAGATGAAGAAGGAGGTTTTGCATTCTCATCATTTGATTTGTGTTATGAGCTTGAAAGGTATTCATCTAATTGAGTGTTTGTAATAATAGTTGGTGTGTTTGATTAGCATTATTAGAAGCATTAGAGGTGGTATTAGTGTCTTGGGTACCACTATTGGTGTTGATAAGAGCTTGAGTGGAATTTTGAGAATGTGAGGCACAAGTGGAAAAATTTGCTTGTGTACTAAAAGATGGACTAGTGAATGGTTGAGAAGAAGAAGCACTAGTAGCATGATTACCTTGGGTAGCAAAAGAAGCACTAGTGGAAGGATTAAGGATAGTGGATCTTATGAGAGTCCCACTAGATGTAGAACTTACCATGTTAGTGGATATACTAGGCATGGAGGTGGAAGAAGTTAGAGAAGAATATGTCATGGTATGAGAAGGGGTCATAATCAAAGGAAGAGGTTGAGAATAAAATAAAGTGGTACCCATAAATCCATTTGAGAATGTAGGAGTAGGTGAGTGAGGCTCTTCAACTTGACCACTAATCATAAGATTGTAAATAGTAGAAGGATCCTTTCCTTGATGTTGAGGAAATTTAGAGATAAATAATAATATTTCAGGGGTATACTCAAATTTGGGTTGGTTTCTTAGTGAGAGGAAAGGATTACGTTGTGAAGAGGTATTAGTAAGGGGTCCCATTATTCGTTGTGTGAGTGCCAATATGAACATTACTAGCATCCAAGAGAGGATACCTATTTTGTTTATGGGAGACCTATGAGGGTTGGTAAAATTCATCATGTTTGTAGACTGCAACTCAGTATTGTCATCAAGAAAAAATTCTATGATAAAGGAAAATAAAGAGAGATGAGAAAGCAAGGAAATAAGAGATGACAAAAATAGTACAGGGTTGACTAGGTCGACCTAGCACAAAAATAGGGTCTGTAAATAGTACAAGGTCGACTTTGTCAATCCAACATAGTAAACAAAGGATATAAAAAGAGAAAACAAGGTCTAGAAATAGTAAAATGTTGATTGGGTTGATTTAGTATAGTGAATAAAGGTTGGAAAAAGATATAGGGTTGACTGGGTTGATCCAATACAACAAAGAGGGAAAATTAAGAAGCTTATAATCAGATTGTGAATTGAAATAAAACAATTTTTTAAGTAATTTGAAAAAGAATTAATTGAAAGGAAACAAATAATAAATTGGATTAATGTTGGCCAATCCAATTGAAGCACACAACACAAAACCTTCCACTAATGTTGGCTAATGCAAGTTTTTGCAATACAAAATATAATTGAGTAAAGAGTAAGTAATCAACTTGGAAAGTAAATAACTAACTAATTAGTTAACCTAGATGTTTATCAAATTATTAAGATATGATTTTAAATGTGATGGGAAGTTACCTATAATTAAGCAACTAGAAAGGCAATCTAGAGATGGTTTAACGTAGTTTAGGCTTAAAGGGATCTATAGTGGCAATGATATAGGCTTGGTATTGGAGCCTACCACCTCACTTCACACATCACAGTGATAAGGGTGCCAGGTGCTTAGCTAGAATATACCATTAACCATGTTTTATACTTAACCTAAACATCAAGCCAGCTTCCCCCTTGGTGATTAAATCCAAGTAGGTTGGCCTTGGGTAGATAAATTTTTAAAATGCTTGTTTAGATTTTGTGATTTGGTCGTGTGTGCATAAAATATATGATAATGAAAATAAATGATCAATTTAAAAACACCTAATTAAGTTATGTGATCTATTCTAAGCATGCAAGTAATAAGAAATGAAAGTGTGAACTAATTACTAGCATATACGGTTAATTATAACTTTGAAAACAAGGTGTAATATTGATATAGTCAATAATATATGCACAAAATATAGAATAGGGTCAACAAGGTCAAACTTGTACTAAACAAGCAAGGTCTAAAAATGAACAGGGTTGGCATAGTCAACCTAGTTATCTAGACAACACATAGAACACATAACTAGGTTGGTAGGGTTGATCCAGTTGATTGTGCAGGGGAAGTTTTAAAGACAACAAACTATAAAAATAAATATTGTAAAAAAAGAGATAAAAAGGAACCTTGGTGGTTTAGAGATGCAGGGAATGAATATTGTTATTCAAAAACCTTGGTATATACTTGCAAATTTTTCTAACTGGGTCGATCAATCTTTACAAAAACCTATTGCTAAGTGCTTGGAAATGTATAGGGTCGACTGGGTCAACCTAGTAATCTAGATTAGATGTTTAAAAAATTTAAAACATGTACTATGTTGATAGGGTTGATCTATTAGCCTATACCTAAAAACCTATGCATAAAAATTAGATATTGGGTTGACGGAGTCGATTGAATATGGAAAATATATGATAAAAATAATGATGAAAAAATGAAATAATGAAATTAGGTAAACAAATCCTACAAGGGTTAGTTCACGTTGGGTTCACCAAAATGTATACAATTAGAAATGCATCATGTCTATAAATCAATCCTAGCTCAGAGAAGATAGAGCATACCTACACTTCTGATTAGGAATACATTTATTAAGTGGGAGCATGACCAATATGGGGATCCACTAGACCCAATTAGGGGATAATTTGTCACAATACACCATGCTAGGAAAGGTTCCAAAACCTACAGTCTAACACAATCATTCAACAAACCTAAAAGAGTCATAAGTTTAATGTTCACTCTATTCTAATAAATAAGAAAGTAAATCTAATCTAGTGCTCAGCAAATCTTGTGGCACAAAGTGGGGGTTAGAAACAAAGTAAACTAAACTAAACATGCATAGAAGACATATACTCACATCAATTTATATAGAATCCTAATGCATTAAAGAGAATCACAATTACATTATCTATCTACTCTTACAAAGGAGAAATAAAGTTAAGAATACTTCCTTTGAATATGAACCCACTAAGACTCAATATCTCCCTTGGCCAAGATATTATTGTGGTATGCAAGGATAACAAAGACAAATAATTTTTAGGCTACACAACCTATCTCTGCCTCTAAAATACTTATCCATAAGACAATATCTGTATCTCCAAATAAATAATGGAACCCTAAGCATTATTCCTCAAGTAGAATGGTCAATAAGCAGATGTTCATTCTCACTTCTTCTTCGCTTCTCTAATCTCAAATGGTTGGAAATGAACTTATATATATAGGTGGATCTTGACCTAAATCCTTCTGAATATATTAGTTGTACAAGGTCGACCCTATATTTTTTCAGGAGATAAATCACTAGGTCTTGAGCTAGGTTGATCAAAGGGCTAATGAAACTCCAAGTGAAAAATATCTCTAAACAGTATAGGGTTGACCCTATACAATAATCAGAGGTTAAAAACTATACAAGTTTGACCCAATTGACCTACTATAATCAACTAGTGAAAAGGGGTCAAGGAAAGAGCAAGGAGGATAAAGCTATGACAAATATTTGGAATGTGTAAAACTAAGAAGAATAAGCTTAGGGTAAATGGTTTTAGGAGATAAGTGTGTAGATGGAAAGTGGCAAAAGGGACAAAAATCTTATGAAACACCAATGGTCTACCCACCCCTTTCTTGGTGTACCCCTTAAGGCGTGCACTCAAAGAGATTGAGTCTCAACGAGTTCTTGCAAGATACAAAGTGTTAGTAATTGATAAAAGTTTAAAAATATTATGTGTATATAGGGTATTCCTTAGCCAAATCTAAAGATCATGTTGGCCCTATGCCATGATTATCAAATGAACTAAGAATCAAGAAGTAACCCTTGTAGATACTGCATAAAATGAAATCCACCACCTCAATTCAAGTTGGGGATCTCTGAATAGCTCTCCATAAAGACAACTCAACAATTGGGGCTCTGAGCTCAAAAATATCTAGAAGAACCACATTTTGTTCAGTATCTTGCTCCTAAACTACAATGCAATTTTTTTCCAATTCCTAAAAAAAGCCATGAAGCTTTATGAAACACTCCTCTAAGGACCTAAAAATGGAGGACAGAAGAAAATGGAGACCATATTTGGTAAGAAAAGGTAGTTCCATAAATTGCCTTGAGACAACAATCTCCATCTCCATAAGAAGATTCATCTTGTACTCCGACCTAACAAAGAACTCAAGCATTTCCATCACCTTACTTTTGTTAGATATAAACATCAAAATATTGGTGGCAAAAAGCATAACCAAATCATAATTTACTCACCAACATAGGCTAAGAATCACCTCTTCCACTCTCACCACTTGAGTTATAGCCTGAGCAACCTCCATTGATAGAACCTAGAAGATGTGTTGCAGACGATAAGAAGAGACTAGACCAAGAAACCCCATGCCTCTTTTGGAGCTAATACCAAACACCATGGGTAGAGAAATAACTTCAATCAATTATTTATCCATATATTCCCTAACTGACACCTACATGTGAGCTATAACCTCAATGTAAACCAAGAATCAAATGTTACACCAAAATAACTACCAATAAATTTCAACTCAATACATATATAAGTGTGGGATTTCATTTCCCATGCTATATATTAATTATGATCATCATGAAATCACCCACCCTTAAAATTTACATGTAATAAAAATGAAGGCATTATAAATCGATATTGGATACGTCATCAATGAAGGCTTTTCAAATGTCAATTCGATTAGGCTCTACTGGAATAATTGTTGTAGTTGCCAAGAAATTCATCACCTTGTCTGACTAATGAAAGTAATGTAATCAGTTACAAGTTTTAAAATGGCTAAGGAGTGCCTAGGCCTTCTCCAAGATATTATTGATGTTCTTAGCTTTGGATTTTTGATTGATCCAAGAATGAATAACTACCTGAGAATCATTCTTAATGATCAGACATTCAATATCACACTTCATAGCTAAGTCTAAGCCAATACGAAGAGCTTATATATAATTATGATATAATATAATTAAATATTATATAATTACATATTAATTATATATTATGTAATAATATTTTAATCATAATACTTTTTTTATTGTATAATATATTAAATAATTATTATTATATATTAATATTATAATTATTTATAATAATATTATTATATCGTTTTAATTATTAACTCTAAGATGTTATTGATAATAATAAAGACATTAGGGAAGAGTTATCTAATATAGTTTTTCATTAACCTTGTTTAAGATTAAAATTATTTTCAATAAAATAATTTTTGTGTCAATATTTTTATGAATTTGGCATTTCTGTATATTTTGATGATTGATGAACAAATTTTATACTAAAATTATAATGCTTGTTTTTTGTTTCTATGAGAGTGATGTCTATTATTATTTTTTATGCTTCACAACTCAATATATGTATATCATGACACTTGATATAGGGAATTAAGGGGAATACACCCCATGCATTGGGGTTAGTTTTCCTTGGGTCTTGTTTGGCTGCAGATTTAGGTGCATATATATTTCAGTGAAAAAAATTGCCACCAATATTTCAAATTCACAAAAAAATAGGTATCCATTTTCTATAGCCTAACAAATTATATTATCAGAACATACAAATTCTATTCAAATACTACCCCTTTGATCAGGTTTAAGAATACACAATAAGTAGCGTCAATCACTTTATTTACTGAAATAGTTAATATTTTTATTCAATTTATTTTTGGATCATTATTGTATCTGATCTCTGCAGTGTGTTGTCTTAATGTAGTTTTAGTATTTTTATTTTTTCCATTGTTACTCTAATAATTTAATTGAACATACTATATGCAATATGTGTTGTTTGGAATTATTTTGACAAATTTGACTTGTGATCCTCACTTTTGAGTTAAATATGATGGGTTTAGTTTATGTAGATAAGTGTGCCTCCATTCATAAAATAACCAGGTTGAAAGAGCATTAAATCTATCTCAATATTTCAAAATTACTCATAAATGGAGTAATGTGTGCCAAATAAAACATGGCAAATAGGGAAGTTGGAAACACAACTATGCTTTTTTCCAATGTTTTTGAAATAGTCTTAAATTATGTTGCAAGATCAGGATTTTTTTAGCAACTAGAGTGTGTGGTCGATCAAAATCTATTTTTGTTCTATAAAATTATATAATGGTTTTTAAAAATCAATTTTATCTACTTTGGTTGAATTTTGGGAGTGGGTGAAAGGTATATATAAATGGTAGGATGACAAAAGTTCAAAGACCAGGGAACCCAATGGAGGGAAGTCAAACTCTTGAGATGTTGAGTTTCTAGCAATGGGGCAAGTAGTTTTTTTATTTTTTATTTTTAATTGGGCCTAAGTCATAGGGGAGTCAAACTCTAGATAGTTCAAGTATTTGAGTGCATGAGATCATTCCACATGGCATGTTTTTGGGTGATCAGAGGATTGACAAGAAAAAGCAAAAGATTCAAACATCCGAGACCCATAATTTTGCCATATGTCATGATATCAGACACTCAAGGTTTTAAGGGTTTGACATCCTGGCATTTTCTTCTCAGTCCTCTGACCACCCAAGATCGTGCCATGTGGTAGATCTTAGATGTCGAAACCCTCCACCCATTTGCACTTGCCACAAGGTTTTTATGTTGGTTAATAGCTTCTCTGGACATGTAATGGTTGGACTTATTAAATGCACAATAGAGACCCAATAAATTGGAAAATTTTAGAAATTTATAAAGCAAAGCTCAAATTATATGGTCACAAAATATGCCATATATAATAGATTCTGCATTACTATCAACACATCAACTATCTATACTACTTGTGTACAACTTTATTTCATTTCTACCTCTATGATTTGAAGTGACCTGTGTAATTGCTCCACCGTTAAAAGAAAAATAATAGGATAAACAAATTTTTGGTTTTGCCTGTAGCTTTAGTGCTCCAAGAAATAACATGTGCATAACACATTTCAGCATGCATATACTTCTAGATTTTTCTTAACAATAAAAAAACTCTCTGCATGGTATTATTTCTATTTTTTTAAGGCTCGAATTTTGCATCAAATAGAACTAGTAAGGTGCCAGGCATTTATTTATAGACTCTTTGTTTATGTCATAGTTATTTGTAATGAAGCTAGCTATTATGTCATTTTACTATTATAAGTGTTTTACAGCTTTGTCTAAGGCAAATATCTTAAGCTAAAATAGTAGGTTAGATATTTTCAAAAATAAAACTTTTATGAAAAATTAGTTGTAGGTTCAGAGAGCGGTCTATGCAATCAGTGGTTTTTTAGTGAAAGCTTTCTGAGTAGTTAATAGTTAATATGTAAGCATTATCAAAAGTCATATGCCATAAACTATTTTGAGTATGTAGTATGGAGGATTTCAATCCCTAGGATTATGCCATGTAGCACAATATCAAATGGTCAAAGGGCCCAAAAGTATACACAGAGAAGGCAAACCATCGTGACCCTGAACATTCAAGACCATACCACTTGGAAAATTTTTTAGGACTCAAGGTCTCAATGATTTGACATATCTAATTTAGCCTATCAATCCTCTAAGCACCCAATATTATTCCACATGGAATGATCCCAAGGACTCGAGGCATAAGGTAGTTTGGTTGGCCTATATTGGGCCTTTAACCTACATCATTTTGAGATCCTACCTCATGGTAGGATCTCAAAATGATGGAGGCCAAAGGTCCCAATATAGGCTGGCCAAAATATGAAGTATCTAGAGTCCCTAATATTATGCCACATGGCATGATATGAGTAATTTTTATGGTTTGAAATTTTTTATTTATCCTATCAAACCTCTGATCACTTGAGATCATGCCACATAACATAATCCTGGGGACTCAATGTGTTGAGTAGTTTGATTGGCTTTTGTTGGGCTTATGACTTCTATCATTCTAAGATATTGCCTCATGGTAGGATCTCAGAATGATGGAGGTTGGAGGCCTAGCATAGGCCATTCAAACTATGAATTATCTCAAGTCCCCGTAATCATGTCATGTGACACGATCTTGAAACTCATAAACTTTTAGGAAGCCAAAACAAAGTGAATTTGATGGTGTAACAACCACTAATTATAAAAATTGACTCTTGTTGGTGATCAAGTCTTTCTCTTTGTAATCATATTTGACATGTTTTTATTTCATTCCAAGGAAGATGCATTTGCTAAAATGTTTGATTCAGAGATTAATCAAAAGTAGATCCGTCTTAAATCTGTCAGTAGTTGGCATCGATGAAATTTTGTGAAATCTCTTTTGGTTGTGTCTTAGGGTGTGGTTTCAAATAGTTTATCAATACTTATAGTGAACTTATTTAATCTATTGTCAAGTATCTCTTTAGAGACAGTTTATCTCTTTGAAAAAAGATTAAGGGATTTTTTATAACTTATTTCACCTCATAGGCCAAAGCACAATAGTGTGTCTCACTTTTGGCATAAAGAGGTCACATACACCTCCAAACTCTCTTTAAAAATATTGAGTTTGGTTCAATGATATTAATTTTAAAAATGTGTTTTAGATTATATATAAAAATATGTAGTGAATATATATTCTTCTAAAGTTTTTAAAAAATATTAACTATTTTTTAGGATTTATTTTTGAATTGTTTTTTTTTAAAATTCCTGCCTAGTGGGACACAATAATATAGTTTGACCCTTATTTTATTCACGAGATGGCATGTATATATTATATCGTAAGAGATCAGATCTTCATTTCCAAGCGAAAATTTTAGAATTTGTTCTTATGGTTGGATAAATTCAAGTAATGTAAATATGTGTTATGTTGTATAACCTATTATGGTTCCATTTTAGCGCACATTTATCCATTTTTAGTTTGATTTTTTTTGCATGTATGCTTTGATTTCAAAAATATAAAATACATGAACATCAGTGTAGATTAGGCATTCTTTTTCCACGTAAAATCCATGAACATTAGTGCAGTGTAGGTCTATTTTTATATTTTTAGATGTTACTACTTGACTATCTAATCTTTGTGAGTGATCTTTTTTTTTCCAAATAACTTATTAGCGATTTGGATTTACTTTGTTTGAGAATATTGAATCAACATATATAGCAATCACTTTATGCAACACATTATGCAAGTTTGTTTTGATGTAGTTTACTACCCTAATTGACTCTTATTGCATTATGCCTACAAATGATCATTATAATCATAATTTACCTTCTTGGTTGTGTTTTCTATGTTATGGAAACTCTTAAATTTATCATCAAAATGCTAATGATACCTGATGTGGTTATGAAAATGTGTTTACTTAGTGCTTACAGGTGTCACAAAATTATTTGGCTAGGAAGATTTGTGGCAACACTCATTTTGGATTTGGATCCTATAAATGTTGCACCTTATGTTCTTCTCTCAAACATATATGCAAAAAGAGGAAGGTGGAGTGACATTCAAAAGTTAAGAAAATTAATGAAAGATACACGAATTAAAAAGATTTATCAATGTAGTTGGAGTTAAGTCCATAAAGAAGCTTATGTAATCACCCATATGCATGTGTGTTATGGTGACAAGAAGGGATAGGGTGCATTCATATTCTTATGAAAACACATATTTTTATTTAATAGTCGTATGCTAATGCATATGTGTTTTTAATTGTGTTGGATATCTCTACATTATTTGAAGTCATTTACAAGTTCATCCTTGTTAGTTACAATACATACAATTTCTAAGAAAGTTAAAAATGTTTTGTGTCTATTTTTCTCCAAAATTATTCTTATTTTATTGATATTTGTTCTCTTCTTATTTTTTAGCTGGGTAAAAAATGAAGTTACTAAGTTTTTTCTATTATATTATACATGATAATGTTAATTAAATGTTTGTTGTTGATATTAAAGAATTTTTTATGTGTCTTTGATATAGAAAATGGATAAATTAAACCTTTCGAGGTGAAATGAGCTATTTGTTAGTATACTTCTTAACAAGGGGATTATTTTACAGTGAACTCTTTGATGCCCACATGATGTTGTTAATGAGACTCTGGAGTCATTTCCTTGGTCTAGTTGCTCTTAGTCTTTGTATTGTTTATTTCAATTTTCAAAGTGTTATGCCTTAGATAATAATCTCTAGCTCCGTCAGGTATGTACTTGTTTTTTTTCTAGATTTAGACATCATTCATTTTTTCCAAGTAAATTTCAAATGTAAGTAAAAAATTCAATGTGGTAGATGCATATTATCTAAAAAATTTAAATGTTGAATCAAGTGCAAGAAAAGTTGTGTAATAAATGCAAGTCAAAGGTCTAGTCAATTGTAGAAACCAAACTTTCTCAATATAGCATCTACTTAAGGTCAATGATAAAATGTTGAGATCACTAAAAATGCAGAGCAAAACTAATCAAATCATAAACAGTCACATGATTATAAATCCAATTTTTTTATAATATTCAAAATTTGTATCAGATCAAATTCAAAGATAAGAACTTAATAAATAAAAATAGTGCTTAAGCAATCTGAAGATGGTCTAATGAAATGTTTTAAAATACCATTTAAATTACAAAATGATGCAGTGTACATTATAGTATATCATAAACATATTTCCTTGAGACAATGGAAGAAGATATCAATAAGTTATCTAAGCATGAGGTGGTTGCAATTTTAATAAACAAAAGTAGAAGATACACAATAGTAATTTTGATCAAATTGCATAACATGGTCCAAAGTAAAAACAAGATCAATGAACAAAATAATGTGCATAAACTATAATAAAAAATCCATGTAGTCATATATGACATTTACATGCAAAGAAAACACATGAATTTTTTTTGAAAGCTAATAGAAATAGCTATATCTTATACAAGTTCTATTTCAGACATCATCTAACTGTCAGTAGTAATTTTTATCTCCAGGTTTGAAAACCATGACAAGTTACGATAAAAATTATCCACCAAAAATCAAGTTAGATGTAACAAAATATGTATAAAGGTGATGTCTTTGTCACTTTTAGAATTATAAATATCTTTTTTGAAGTTTCACCATTAATCATGTATTCTATATTTTACAATGTCAGATGCATGGTGTTCTATATATTTAGTTGATCAACAGTGTTGGTTTCTAGTTGTACACCTCGTACACTCAGCCTTGCATACTTGACAAAAAATGGTAAGCAATGATGGAAGACTCACTAGTATGTCATTGTATTTGGGGAAGGGTTTGGCATCAATATTAGATCAAATGTTTAAAATTATTGAGAGGCACCTACAAAGGGTATGGTTATCTCCCTGCTAATTTTGGCTCTACTTGAGCCAAGATGAGAGAACCTATCGGGTAATGTTCACATGGAGGGATTTTACAATTTAATCTCCATGGGGATTCTTAGCAAAAAGAAAAAATATGACCATAGCATAACCAAGTTTTCACACTTCACCCATGAAGGCTTGTCACATTAAATGTGCAAATGTTTATAAGGCATATACAAGCTACTAAAGATAGATGAAATTGGGACTCCAATCTTCATTCTGAAGAATCTTAAATAATAAAGAAAATAAATAAAAGACTACAATGCTAGGATTTAAAGCACAAACTACAAACACATTCCAAATAAGTGAGATCTTATGCATTTTCAAGGCAAGTAACACTTATAGTATGCAACAATGTATGTTATTCATAGGGTAGGACAAGTTAGATGATTAAACGGAAGGAGGGTGGCATGCTAGTGGTTTCTAAATAGTAGGGTATGTAGTAGTATTTCATGATAATATTTCTTAGTAGAGATGCATAAAAACTTCAAAATCAAGGCAATGGTAAACACCAAATGATCCCTGAGAGACCACAACATACATTAAAACTAGAATCTCAAATACTTTCTCTTGATAAAGTCATGAACATAGGGATCCCTTAAACGGCATTCAATAACACATTTCCAAATATAACTATAAAAATGGATTTATGAGCTAGGTACATGCTCATAATGATAATTAGTAATGAACACAAACCCAAATATCCAATCAACAGAACTTGTAAAACATATTATTACATTCTATTAACAAGATACAATAAAGAACCACAAATATTTTCCATTGAGTTGAAAATAAATATAAAAAACATTAACACTTCAAAATTTTGCCATGGGGACAAGCATGGTGAGATTGATCTTTTGATAAGGGAGACATAAACATGCTCTCAAAGCTTGATAATGGTTATATAGCCGTAACCACCTTAGCAAGGGAGACAAAATCTACACACAACAATTGATCCCAAAAAAATGTATACATAACCTAGACTTGGAGGAAATGGATGCCTAAACAATGACTTATGATAACCACTAGCCAACAACAACCTTTGAATAGAGGGGAAGCCCCCTATTTATACATTTTCAATCCTTCCCAAATCTCGGACTATGGGCTGCAATTTGAAAAAATTGCATAACAAACTTTCGCAGTCTCATCAAGATGATCCTAGCTGGAAAATGTCTTTTGCTACTCTTGATATTTTCATCCATCTATAAGAAATCATTTTTACAACTGCCTCTACAAGGAATGATGAAGACTCACAACCACCTCTAGATGATACTGATTTCTTGCTTACACAATTAGAGGGAGAATAGCATTTGAGGAGCCAAATAGACTTTGTCCTCATGTTGAACTGCCTAAAGATGTGTTAAAGGTACAATCATTGAGAGGGGGGTGAATCAGTGAGTCCAAATATTTCAAATTTAGTTCCAATCCTTTCAAAATTTTAATCAGTCAATACATACATTGATGAGGCATACACATCATTCATAGCAATAAGCAAGAGAGACAATGAAAGATCAATCACATAACACATGACATATGTGGGAAACCCTCTTGAGGAATAAAACCTAGTGAAACTTGCAATTGGACTAATGTCCTATAATAACAAGATCCAATAGAGACCATTTACAAATGATCTAGGGACTATAATCCTTATTTAGTGAGACTATAATCCCATAAGGTGCTGCGACACCTATCAAGCTGAGTTGCAACAACAACTAGAGTTATTAGCAAGTATCACCTTACAAGGAGGCTACAACCACCTTAGATGTTGAGCACCCACAACAACACGTATGAACACATCCACCTTTGCACTGGTGTCTTTAATACCTAATGATGGAACTCTAATTATCAATCTCTCAATGTATCCAAAGCCACCTTTTGGATGACACAACACTCTATATTAGACAAAGCACATTACATACTTGAACTAACACACAAATATAAATTAGGACACATTACATATCCCAGCTATCCCCACTCTTCAACTCTACATACTTAATGCATATTTCACAACATCAACTCTGTCATAGCTTTAACAACATGAAAAGATGGTCATACACACTATCCACACTTTGACCAGTCTCTCAAACCAACCATCAAGCTCTCATAGACATTAAAAATCCTTTGATCATTCTCAAGACATCCAAAACATCATTTTGGATCACTTTAGGCCTCTTTACTCATGCTCAACCTATAAGTGCACTATTCTTCCATCAAAAACATGACTTACAAGTCATACTCACACTCCTCAATCTACTCTGCTCATCAACCTAGCCATTGGGCACACTTGGCCTCTTTTCTTCTTTGCTTTAACACTAATTTTAGAAAATCAGAATTTTAACTAAAACCCTAGACCACACAAAAAGCAACAAACAATAAGTAATATATTTTTGCACAAGAAAGAACTAGAAATTTAAAGAGATATATGAAGTATTTTAAGAAACTGAGAGAGGTTTTTTTAAGAGAAAACAATAAATTTACAAAACCCATAAATTAATTTGCAAATAAAATTACTATTTACTACTTAATCTAACACTTACTAAAAATAGTAATTTGTGATGTTTGAGTAATTCTTACCAAATTGTGTGAAAAAATAGTTTTTGAATTTAATATATATAAATTAAAAAAACCTCTGATATTTTTTAAATTGAGTTATTTTTAATTAGTTATGCATTAAACAAAGAGCAAGATTTTGAGCTAGTAAGGAAGAAACCCTAAAATATATACAATGATAAATTTAAAATGAGAAAAGCTCTGTTAGCTATTTATTAAATTTTAAAGAGGTATTTACAAAAAATTATGGATTTTATAGAACCCATTAATTAATTAGAGAATAGATTTTTTTGTTTGGACCTATACAAGAATTTATTAGATATAGTAAATTATAATTTATGAGAAAATTATGTAAATGTTTTTTGATATAAAAAATAGGTTTTTGCTTATTTGTGTATGAATAATAAAAATATTTATGGGTTTTAAAATAAATTTAAAATTGTCTAGATATCATAGAAAAACTCGAGTGAGGAGCTAGATTTTTGACAATGTTTGACAAGAGGCAGGTTCACCAAAATGTTTACACTAGAATTAATTGGAAATAATCAGTTAAATTTGAATAAAATATAAAAACTAATTTACAATAGTATAAAATAAAATATATTAAAGTAAAAATATGAAAGTAAGCTATAAATAATGGATTTCAAGAGTATAAATATGTCCTTAGCTTAAAACCTAATGTTTGTTGCATATACAAGTTATGATGTGGCTTATAAATAATCGTATCAGACTCAGGATTATGTCACCATAGGAATCAGAAGACTATAGGGTACACATACAAGGATGCATTAGGAGGATAAAACCGTAGTGCAACTCTATCTACTAATACTACTTTGTTCATGCTGACTGTAAAGAATAATTTGGGGTTAGAAAGCATGAGACTACCTAAAAAGGTTTCTTAATTTTGTGCAAGGGATAAATAGATGGATGTAAGATATATAAAAATGGATGTCTTAGTATTTCAAAAACACATAAAAGAGATCAAATGCAAAAGGGGTAAAAAAGGGGGATGCAAGAATGGTCGAGCTATCCTCATAAAACCCCTTGTTCATTGAGTGTTGCCTACATAGCCCAAAAGGACCTCAAGCTGATGTAGTTCTCCCTTTTAGGGAAAATAAGAAATCAATGATGAATGAAACTAGAATATTGTTTGGAATGTTTGACAATAAATTCATTTGACATGCAATAAAACACTGTTAAACTTGGTTTGTGAATATGAGAAAGAAATAAAATTGAAATTGGAAATAATAATGCTCTTTTGCTCAAGATAGAATGCTTTTGAAAACATATTTCCATATGATTTTTAGGTAATGAATTGAGTGGATTTGATGTGCTTTTATAGAAGAATATTTCAATTATTTTCATGAGTTGATCTTATGATAATCACAAGATATCCTTTATTAAACATCTCAATTTCAGAAAGTGTTAATTAAAGGTAAGAGGAAAAAGGTGCACTAGGGGACAGGGTTGCATTATGGTCATATCCGCCTAGTGCAGTATTGCCCTAGGATGTCTAAAACTTGTTATGAATGATTTGTGAGCATAATAGGGATGAATAGGAATGAAATATAAACTTATGCATGCTATTTTCAATATTTTTAAGATAATAAAGGCTCATGTAATGAGTTTTGGTTAATGAGATTGTAGACACTAGAAAAATGCACACAATGGTTCTAGTTGTCAAACTAAATCCTTGGGCTCCCTCAGGACTATCCCATAACTTTTTAACCATAAACTTTAGTCAATTTAGTTGACTAGCTAAACTGACTAACTAACCTACTCTTGACCAAACTTAACCTTCACCCTTGACCATTGATGGTCACCCTGACCACTGACAGTTAGGCCTGACCATCAATGGTCAAGTTTTCACTACCTCAACACTTAAACTCCAACTCAACTATAACTTATTTTTTATTTTTAGTTGTATATTCAATGTGTGGATCAATGCATGTTAGTTCTAAAAATAAACAACCACTTTGAACCTTTTGTTGAACTGATTATTTTACCCCACTTTCTTCCTATAAAAAGAAAGGAAGAGGTGAAAGGGATCCAAATAAAAAATCATCATCAAAACTTATTGGGCAAGAGATCATATCTTCTTGTGTAGGTATTATTCTAGCTTCTATCATCCCAACTCTAGGACCTCTTCAAACCATCAACTATCAACCACAAGCTAAGTATATTATTCTTATTTTAAGTTTTAGTTATTTAGTTTCAATGGTTATACAACTCTATATATTACCTCTTCCACCAGAACACCCTCCGACCATTCTCAACGACTTGAGTACCAAACCTTTACCCTTGATAACTCTAAGGATCTCTCTTGCCCTCACTACCATTAACCAACCTCTAACAACCTATAAAACCTTTATGTAACCAACCCATAACCTATTATGGCTGAAACCAATAACTTGTCCAAACCCATAGTGACTACTGACGGTCACCCTAATCACCGATAGTCACCCTAACCGTTGATGGTCACTATGTAGATCACTTCTACCCAAAAAATCAAGCTCATACCACCTCTCAACCTCAACCAAAACCCTTTTTTCTTGGCCTCTATCACTACATAGACCAAAAACAATATCCTAACCACACCTAAACCTAATTTTGATAGTTTAGCATTTCTTTTAATGTTATTTTGTTAAGACAAGCATTTATTTTGAAAAGAATTTATTTATTATTCTTAAGTGCTTTAATTTATGTTATGTAACCTCTTTTATCATCAAATTTATCAGCATTAACTTATCATAAAAGGTGGATTGATAGCCTCCAATAAAGTCACGTACTTATTGGATCTACCTTGCTAAGCAATCCACCCTTCTACCCAACTAATCAACCATCTCTTTGAGTGCTTTCTTATCTATAGGTCATTCCTCTCAAGATAAAGAGGAGTATCTACAACCATCTGGATCAACATGTGCACAACATATCAAGTTTTTCTACCATACCCTTCTTGAGTTTCTTTTCTCCTTCTTCTAAAAACCATAAGCAAAAATTCTTTGAAACATTCTAGAATGCCCGATGGGACCTAGTTGCATCTAAGTGCTTTTTATTTTGTTTTATGTTCATTTACATGAAATCAAAATTTCTTTTGGGCTTAAAATTAACCTTTCATACATTGTTTGCTTGCATAATTAGCTCACATAGCTTAATTAATCAAGTAAATCAACCATAGCCTTACTTCTTTGCACACACAAACCAAACCACTAACACCAAATCAAAAATCATAACACTTTACATAAGGCCTAAATAGGGTTTCATCTCCTAGGGCTAACCAATGGGAGAAACCAAAACTCAACTCTCTAGTTGAGTATAATCTCTGGAAATTGATATATCTTGGCTAAACACTTGACACCCTTATCATTGTGGTGTGTGAAGTGAGGGGGTAGGCCCCAATATCAAGCCACATACTAATTTCCAATACAGACCTCTTTAAGAGCTTAAACATAACTTGAAACCAACCATAGACTTCTTTTCTACTACCCACTCTACAAACTAAGTGGGGTCATATATTCTTTCTAACTTAAGGCATAAGCCACAAAGGAGACAAAAAGAATCATAAGATTTAATGTGCTTTATCTTCTTTGACTTTTTCCTTGTCTTTTTGTTTGATTTGTGAGAAATCTAAGCCCCTTGGAAAAATCTTATACCATCTTGCCTTTACCCACCTCATCTCCATTACCTTGTTCAATGGAGAACACTCCTATATTTTTTCCTGGAGATCCTATCTTTATTAAACTCCTAGAAGATGACCCTCTTGCCTTAGGGCATTACATTGTATCAAGAGCCACTTGTGTTCCCAACCTTACCTACAACCAACCCAACCTCACCTACAATCAACCCAACCATACCTATAATCAACCCAACCTTACCCATAACCAACCTAACCTCACCTACAATCAACCTTACAATCAAACTAAACTCACTTATAATCAATCCAACCTCACTACAAATCAACTCTACAATCAACCCAACTTCACCTATAATCAACCCAACCTCACCTATAACTAACCCAACCTCACCTACAATCAACCCTACAATCAACCCAACCTCACCTATAATCAACCCACCTCACCTACAATCAATCCTACAGTTAACCCAATCTCACCTATAACCAACCCAACCTTGCCTATAATCAATCCAACCTCATATACAACCAACAAATAAAATCTCAACAACCATTTGATCATCATTGTAACCAACCAACAAACTTTTAACACCAATTTGACCATTATCATAACCCACATCAACCTCAACTATCTCAACCTCACCAATCTTTAGGCTACCTATCTCAACCATCATATCAGCCACCTCAACCTTATCAAACTTTTGATTATCTACCCTAACCATCATATCAATTGTCTGAACCCCCTTTATGGCAACCCTATTTATCTCAAAACCAATACTTCATTTATCCCCTCAACCATCACTCAAACTTTTTAAACCAACCTACCTTACCTACTTTATCAAATCCAACCAACAACTATCAACTCACCTTATCAACCTTACCCAACCTCTCAAACCAAACTACCTAATCAACTTTACCTACATTATCAACTTTACCCAACCTTTCAAACTAGCCTACCTTATCAACCTTACCCACCTTATCAACCTTATCAACCTCCCCAAATCAAACCAATAACTACCAACCAAACCTTTCAAAACCACTAATTTTATCAAACCTACCCAACCTATCAAATTCATCAACCATGTCAAACCAACCAACTTCATCAAACCAACCAATTAGATCACAACCCCAAGAGCCATGGGTACACCCTCTTTTTAGGTAGTATAACCCACTGGGGGAATCATATGCCTCAATCCTTGACAAACTCTTGGAGGCTTATGTCATTAGACTTCCTCTAAATAAACCCATCAATCATTCTCTTCTATAGCCCATTTGGTTTATAGAGAATGAGTTTTGTGCTTATCATCACACAAATAGACATGTGGTAGATAGATGTGGGTATTTTAAGATATTTTTTCAAAACCTTATTGATCAAAAAAAGTTTTCAAAGGATATTTTATGTGTTCCCCCTATCTAGCCTTGAATATCATCAGACGATCCATCATTGAACCTCCTTCTTCACTCATTGTTGTGAAAACTCATGAACAAAGCCCTCAATACAATGAGACCCCTTCATTAGATTTGGTCCTTAGTGAACCCATAACTAAGGAAACCATAATTTAAACCTTAACCAATCCAATTTTTAACCAATCATAACCTTCTCAACTTTTCTTTAAAATTAAAACTAAGGAAATCAACCCACCTCTTTGACTTCCCCTTTTAGTGGATCAACCTCAAATCAACCTACCTCTTCCACTCTCTCAAATGGTAGAATCACCCTCAACAACCATACTTATTCCACCTAATTTTTTGGTGGACCCAATCAAATATAACTTACCCTTTTCACTTCCTATTTTAGTGGAGAGAACATCAAACCAACCCAACCTACCTCTTTCACCTCCCATTTTTGTAGAGCCAATCCAAAACACCTTGCCTATAACTAATCCAACCTCACCTCAAATCAACCTAACCCCAACCTCAACTAAAACCAAACCCATTCAATTCCTCTTTAATATGCTCATTTTCATCTATCTAATGACATTATCTTTGATTCCATTCCCTTTTGCATACGGTCAAATCTTTGTCACCTTACCTTACCAAATAAACAAGCAAACCCAACCAACAAACCAAATCAACCACCCATAATATCTCCCCTAACTAGTCAAACCAACTCAATCAACCATGATCAACCCAAATTTTGATCTAACCATAACCAAATTATTTATCAACCCAAACCAACATCAACCCTTCATTCAAGATTTCTTGAATCTCGGCTACCCTTTTATCCAAGCTACCCACACCTCACCTAATTTCCTCATTGGGACAATCTAACACTATTGTCCAACCCAACTTTTTTCCAATATGATGTTCCCAACATTATTTATAGACCCCAACCCTACCCAAATCTGATCCAACAATGTTTCCCTCACCATAGCACCATAAGGGAAATCCCACCTGAACCACCACCTACAACTTGAACTCCATACTAACAACTAACAACCCTTAGGAAGAAAATGAGGTCATATTCATCCTCTTTACTAACCAACATCTTTACATGGGAATCTTTTTCCTGCCTCAACATTTATGGAAAGAGTGTCTGGGGGAATTCTCCCTCCAAAAATCTTTGACCAAACAACAACCCTAACATTAACCAATAACCAAACCGAACCTTAACTTTTTGCTTACTAACTTTAACCAATGACCAAACCAATCCTTGGTACTTATGCCTCAACCTACACCTAACCTAACACCAAACTAACCTTAAAATTAAACAAAACTTGACCTTGACCAACCTTTCATCAAAAACCCAAACCAACCTAAACCATAACCAACCACCATTAAGCCTAAAATCCAACTCAAAGCCTAACTATCATCACCTAGCCAACTTTGTCTCTTTCTTTATCAACCGTCCATCAAAGGAGAAAATTGGGGAGTTCTCCCTCTAGGAGGCTTTATCTATTCATCAACTCAAAACCTCACCTTAAGAAAATGACCAAACCAACCCTTGGCATTTTCTTACTTGAACCTACACTTAAAAATTGACCTTCACCCAACCTTTTACCTCCAACCTAAGCAAACCTTCAACTTTAACCATTCTATTTAGGCCTCTTTTGCTCTTTAAACCTCATAACCCTACCTTTTCACCCAACTACCCAATCAACCTAGAAACCTAAACCTACCTAACCAACCAAAAACCAATCAACAATGCAATCCAACTAATGCCTAACAACTATCACCTAACCAACCTTACCTTTGACCATTCTCAATCTAGCATTCTCTTTTCCATGTCTAATCTAGTGTTAAAAAGTAACTAGGGGACATATTCACTCCTAATTGGCTCAAACCATTTACATGTAAGTATGGATTTGGGTCATATCAGAACCTAAGGCCCTCAATGCTTTGCATTTTCACCATGTTATTTTCTTAAATTAGGTTCTTAGTCATCTTGTGTCTAACTTAAGCTCATCCCTAGTTTTCAATCACCTTCATCTCCTTATTTTAAAGTTAACTAATTAAAATAGGATCATGTGATTATCTATCACAACCTTAGCCTAATCTTAAGCATGGGTGCCACGGTTCTACCTATGGCATGATTTTCATGGTACTTTTAAACCTTTATAGGATGGATCCCTATGGTTAATGTCACTTAAACTTATTTTACCCATCATCAACCTTCTTATGTTATGGGTTTGCCTCTATAAATGAAAGCCTTCAAGCCTATATAGACTTGTCCATGTCTAAACCAACATAGAATTAATTTGGGATACCAAATATCACTTGGGTCAAATCTCAAGCATGCATACTACTCCTCTAAAAGACAAATGCCCAAAACTACTAAAAGTTGATTAAAAGGTTGACTATTTCCTTAAAGGATAGCTATCACACCTAAATAAATCTAAAGATTAGACCACTCCCTTAAAGGATGGATAAACCAAACATTTGTCAAGCAATCAATCACTTGGAAGCTTCTCGTATCGATCAGCTTCCCAAAACCATCAACTTAAATCAATCAACAAACCTCAAGTCAAAAATCAAAAATAAAGTAATCCAAAGAAAGCTTCCACCAGCTTTCACATAGCATTTGTAGACTTCCTACATCGATCAGTTTATACCAAACTTAGAACATGGACTCGTCTATAATGGTTCCTAGGTTACCTACATAAGGGGCAAGTCATCCCCACGAGGAGGTTGTGCTACCATCCATTCACCTACTTCATCCATCTCTCCTTTTACACTCTACAAATCAAAGGATTTTGAGCTTACTTGGCACTATGTGATCAAGATACTTCTTTTAACCAATGCAATAACACCAATGTAATGCATGGAAGGGGCTTATGTTCTTAAGCCCACCCATCTTGCCATTTTGGTCTTTGCCAACTAGAGCATTTCAATATCCTTCTACTTTCATGACTACTTGAGAAGATGTGTGTCTTCCATCCTTGAGTCATTGAAACCCCAACCATCTAATTTACACCCTTCCACCAAATTGGGCAACCTATTTAAACACCAACCAACCTACCAAACCAACCAACCAACCAACTATGCACCCATTAGAGAGCACCTTATTCTCCACCACCCAACCAAACCAATTAACCTCAACTTGGTCATCTTGACCTACCTTTTGCACTTTTTATGAACCAAATTTGCCTTGGTAATTTTGATCCCATCATTTACCTTACCATTTTTTATGAACTTGCACTACTTTTGTGCATCAACCATTTAGGTGCTTTAGAGCATGACCCTTTGTGGTATTGACATATAAAACCATTTTGATCTTCTCAAGATCACATCTTCCCTTGGATACCTACAAATACATTGATCTCACCTAAGAGACTTAAGTTTATAGGAGTAACCTGTATCATCTATGCCTGACATTATGGCCTAGTTACCCTATCATTTGTCCTTCTAGTAACAACCTTATTTTACTACCTTACCTTGACCGTCCAACCATAAAAGATTACCCTTCTCTACTGAAAACCATAACCAACCACAATGCCTCATCATGGGCCCTTCTAGCTTGACTAGTGCATTTTTTTTTATGACCTTGATTTGGTCATTTTGACCACATTAACTATATTGCCAAGTTGAACATTTTGAACATGTGTTACCTTACGCACACCTAACCAATTTGTGTCTTCATGGGAGCACTTCCTATCTTGGATACCCATAAAAAAACTAGCCTTATCTAGGAGACTTGAGTTTATTAGTGTAACCCAACCATCACATACAGTCATGTGGTCCACTTGTCACTTGTCCTTCTCATACCAACCTTATTTTTACCAACTATGGAAACATAGTCAATGTGTGATTTTAAATATCACACTTCATCACACTTTGTGTGCGTGTTTGTGCTTCAGTTCCCAACCTATCACCCACTTCATCACCAACTTACCCACTTATCAAACCCACACCCAATTATGTTTCACCTCATCAATTCCCAGTTTGAGGAGGAACACCTCATCCCATACTCAAAGCAACCAAACCTCTGACTTGAAATCCATTTTTGTTTTGTAGCTTGTTGATATAAATTACATAAAAAATGGGAAGAATGTAGACACTAAAAAACCATACACAATGGTTCTAGTTGTCAAACTAACCCCTTGGCCCCCTCAAGACTATTCCACAACCTTTTGACTACAAAATTTAGTCAAGTTAGCTGACTAGCTAAACTGACTAACTAACCTACCCTTGACCAAACTTAACCTTCACCCTTGATTATCGATAGTCACCCTGACTGCCGATGGTCACCCTGACTGTCGATGGGCACCTTAACCGCTAATATTTAGGCCTGACCATTGATGGTCAGGTTTTTACCACCTGAACACTTAAACTCCAACTCAACTACAATTTGTTTTTTTAATTTTTAGTTATCTATTCCACGTGTAGATCAATGCATGTTGGTGCTAAAAATAAACAACCACTTTGAACCTTTTGTTGAATTTATTATTTCACCCCCCTTTCTTACTATAAAAAGAAAGGAGGAGGAGGTGAAAGGGATTTGGATTAGCGTTCATCATTAGAACTTCTTGGACAAGAGATCAAAGCTTCTTGTGTAGGTATTCTTCTAGCTTCCAACATCCCAACTCTAGGACCTCTTTAAACCATCAACTATCAACTACAAGCTAAGTACATTATTTTTGTTTTAAACTTTAGTTATTTAATCTCAATAGTTCTACAACTCTATATATTACCTCTTCTACCAGAACACCCTCCGACCATTCTTAACCACCTAAGTACCAAATCTTTACCCTTGATACCTTTGAGGCTCTCTCTTGCCCTCATGACCATTAACCAACCTCAAACAACCTACAAAACCTTTCTATAACCAACCCATAACCTATTCTAGCTAGAACCAATAACCTATACAAACCCACATTAACTACTAATGGTCACCCTGACCACTGATGGTTACCCTAACCACCAACAATCACCCTAACCATTGATAGTCACATCCAACCACTGACAGTCACCATGTATATCACTTCTACCCAAAACAACAAGCTCATACCACCTCTCAACCTCACCTAAAACCTTATTTTCTTGACCTTTGTCACTACACAGACTGGAAACAATACCCTGACCACACCTGAACCTAATTTTGATAGTTTAACATTTATTTTGAAAATAATTTATTGTATTTGCTTAAGTACTTTCATTTATATTATGCAACCTCTTTTCTCAGCAACTTTATCAGCATTAAATTATCTTAAAAGGTAATTAACAACCTCCATGGAAGTCATGTACTTCTTGGATCTAACTTGGTGTAATCCATCCTTCTACCTAACTAATCAACCATCTCTTTGAGTGTTTTATTATCTGTAGGTCATTATTCCAAAGCCAAAGAGGAGTATCTGCAACAGTTTGGATCAATGCATGCACCACATATTAGGTTTTTATACCATACCCTTCTTGAGTTTCTTTTCTCCTTATTCTAAAGGATATAAGTGAAATTTCCCCGAAACAGAGATAACTAAAAGACAAAGTAAAGTAATTATGTCAAGAATAAACATTATAAAGAATTTATTGATTAAATATATTTGTCTACAATTGGTCACATTTTTTGAGGCTAGAGTAAGTCCAAAACTTTGAAATAAAAGGTCAAATCATGCCAGGATAAGTTGGTATAGTTGGAAGTCAAGTTGGCTACCTTGGCCAAAGCACTCAAGAATGGTTGGTGCCCCATATGAAAATAATCACTCTAATAGATATAAATCTATTCCGTATATAGGATGTCAATATTAATCTCTCTCTCCATGAGTGGAATGGGGAAATGGTGCCCATATTTATATATTTTGATAATACCATGAGCATAATTTTTGAATTATTTAAAGAGGCTAAGATAAATGTAGTTTTGATGCCCAAAGGATAATTGTTCTTGTACACATGCTTCACTACTCAACTTATCCCTTTCATGAAATTTTTTAAAGGGAATATCTCACAAGAAAATGAGGGAATAAACATTGAAGTGATTGAACTAATCACATATTCTAAAGAGAAACTTAAAAGGGCAATTGTTGTCAAGAAAGTTTTACATACACAAATGGAGAATCATGAACTGATTTTGAATAAAATAAAGGTGTTATTCAGGCCACCCATATTATACATGGATATAATTTACAAATAGTTTTTTATAGTTTCACTTACCATACAGAGTCAACAACTAGGTCCAAGTGTGACTACAATGTCAAACAACTCTTCTATTCCAAGTATGTCATCAATAACCAATACCACATTAGCTCAATTTGTTTTTCAAACTCCCAGACAACATTGACCATTTATGAACCTTTCTTGACATGCATAAAATTGGTTTTAGTTCAAATATTCTTTCTATTTGCATAAACTTTATATTAAGTTATTATAACTTTGCCTTTGGGCCTATATATAATTTGTATTTTAACCCCTCAAAAGAAGAGGATGGTCATGATTTAAATGTTTATTTATGGTTGAATGTGATTTATGAAACTTATCATAAATCATACATAATTAGGTTAATCGTTTGATATTTCCTCCACAAATATCTTTCCATAGACTCTCTATCATGTCTAACCTAACCTGAGTTACTACTCGAACATGATAGATATAAGTTTGAATTTTATTAACTAATCTCATAAATTGATCTATTTGAAGGACTTGATTCTTGCAAACATAGAACACTTTTCTTTTATCTTACCATGTTCTTTATTTTTAAAGTTTTTATCAGATCCACCTTACTTTAGCATATATACATATGTGAATAAGCTCATAACATGTCTTGGAAAGAGTCAGTTTAGCTTCAAAATGGTCTAGTTATCCAAATTTAGAATTGTTTGAAGGTAACAGGTAACAATATTTCCCTCATTATTATTCCAGCTCATGTTTACCTATAAAAACAAATACCCTCAAGTTGTGCCTTGGAGTGCATAGTCATCGATCCTAAAATGAGAAGGATTTATCTCATCAATGTATTAGGTGAGTCTAACTCACATCAACAATATGTTTGGGAAGTAGTAGTGCTTAAGACAATGAAATTTATTAGCTTTTCCATCTTAAAATTCAAATCAATAAAATAAAAGTGGATGTTTTTTTATACTTGTTCACAAGCTAATTTGATAAGAAAGGATTTGGTATAAAAATTAGGGTTTGATACTTACAACCATCCAAGTCCATATTATCTAGGTTAGATGAATAATGGTGTAGACAACAAGGTGACCAAGTAATCTAGACTTAACTTCAATATTAATACACATTTTGTTTATGAGTATAATGTAGGTTATGCCTCTTGATGTGTGTGGTGTAGTGTTTGGTATCCCTTACTTGTATATCTGGGACATTATCTTCATGAAGATATCCAACCAATAAAGTTTGGTGAAGAATGGGAAGAGCTACATAATTTTAACCTACAAAGGTGATTCTAAAATGTCTTTGGTAAGTACCTCTAAAGCGAATAAACTTATTAATGTTAATGGAAAGTTTTTTTGAGAGAGACATTCAAGATAAATAAGTAACTATACATAATAATTATTATAGAAAGACTACTAAAAAATAGCTTAAGCACATGGGATATTTCATACAATAGCTTACAAAGGTTTTCCATGAACCTAAGGGGTTGTTATTAGTTTGTCCTATTGAACAAAAATTTTATAGTCTACTTCCAAATATCGAGTTATATAGGTAGTCCTTGAAAAACACCAATGAGGTAAAAAAACAATTAGTCTTTTAGTAATCAATGTGTAATCCATCGTAGTAATTATCCATTAGGTTATCCTATTATTTTAGTGCCTAAGAAAGATGGTTCACAAAAAATGTTTGTTGATTATAGAGCACTTAATAAGATAAGCATCGATAATAGGTGTCCTCTTCCATGGGTTGATGATCTTCTTGATCAACTTCAGCATTACAAGTATTTAACTAAGCTTTATTTGAAATCCATGTGTTGTCAAGTACGAATTAAGGAAGAGGACATTGAGAAAATGACATTTAAAACAAAGCAAAGGTTGTATGAGTGGTTGGTTCTACCTTTTAGACTATGCAATGAACTAACTACCTTCATGAGGTTGATGAGTGAGGTAATGATGACATTTAATTATTCCTCCATCACTTTATATTTGGATGATGTAATTATTTTTATTAGCATATTGATCATTTTAAAAATGTTTTGCAAGTTTTGAAGGAGAACAAGTTAGTGTTGAACAAGAATAAATGTGAGTTTTATTTAAAAAAACACTTGTCTTCTTGGGGAATATGGTTGGATATGGGGAATTGAGGATTGATTGAAGAAGATAGAGGCCATTATAAATTTGGAAAATCCTTCCAATGTGATTGAGGCAAGAATAGTTTTGATTGTAGTTCAATATTTGAGGAAGTTCACCAAGAAATTATCATCCATAACTTATCAAGATTTTCACTTGGGGTAAGAAGTAAAAAGGTGGATTTCATATTTTCAAACATAATATTAGCCATGCTCTTGTTTTAGCTTTGCCTAACTTGTAGGTTTACTTTGCAGTGGAAATGGATGATAGTGACTGTGATATGGGGGTTGTCCAACTTCAAGGATGTGAGCCAATATGGTACCATTCAATATTATTTCATGATGCAATTCTAAATTATTATATATATTACAACAAATTTTATGCTCTTGTTCAATTAGTTAATAAATGGAAGCACTATCTTATGGGTAAGGAAATTATTATCCATATTGATTATCAACCTCTCTAATATTTGTTAACTCAAACTAAACTTCAAAAAACTAGACACTATAAGTGGAATGGATTCTTGTAACAGTTTCATTTGGTTATCAAATATAAGAGAGTTGTTACTAAAAATTATTTTTTATGTTATCTAAACCTTATTTGCTTTTAGCCGTGAGCACTATAACTCTTCTTGAGCATCTTATGTTTGAGTCTTATGTAGAGGGATATGAGCATGAAGAAGATTTTAGGGATCCATTTCTTCAAGTAAAGAAGTCCCAAGGTGAAGGTTTTGATCCAAACAAGGATTATTATCACCAAAATGGACATCTTTACAAGTTAGATAAGTTTTGTGTGCCCATTGAGGAAAGAGTTCGAATAATGAAGGAAGCATATACTTTAAAATGGTATGTTAAATGGGATAGTCATCTACGAATGTTGTTCAAAATGACAAAGCGCTAACCATACATAATGCACACGAAATGAATCTTAATAAGACAACAATTGATATCAAAAAAATCATCAGTAATTGACAATCATTATAATATCAAAAGTATACTCACTATATAACATAGATATCTCCCCTAAATTTACTTTTGACCACTACAAAATAATAAAAGATAGTAAATATGTAAAACTTATATATATATATATATATATATATATATATATATATATATATATATATATATATAAAGAAATACTTAGTAAAAAAAAATATTCTAGTACATTTAAAACCCATCTAAAATTAATCTAGAAATACAATAATAGTATTTCACATACTTTATCTCATTCATTCATGGTAGTACACCACTCTAAACTAATTTAGATTAAAAAAACACCACTTTACTAAGTGAGATTCGTCATGATTTAATTTTCATCTTTAAGAAGATTGTTAGATTATATGGTTATATATATATATATAATGTATTCTTGCAATAATTAAGGATAAGTAAAATAATTGTTAGGGTAGTTGTATCTTGTAAGAATAATTTGTAGTGCTTAAGTGAGATTCCTCATGGTTTAATTTTCATCTTTAGGAAAATTGTTAGATTATATGATTATATATATAAAATGATCCCTGCAATAATTAAGGATAAGTAAAATAATTGTTAGGGTAGTTGTATCTTGTAAGAATAATTTGTAGTGCTTCTTTCTAACGATACTTTTTTAAGAATGTTGTGAGATTAAGATTGGGGTGGGTGGCATTGTTATTGGCATTGACATTGTATGATATTATATATTTATGTAAATAGGGATGAGTATATATAGTATTTTTGTAGTTGATATTAAAGTGAGATTTTATGAAAAGTTGAATTTTATTAGTTTATGTTATGATAAGTTATTGTAGGAATCAATTAAAACTAATAATTTATTTAGTTAATTAATTAGAAAAAATAATTTTTTATTCAATATTAAAATTGTTATTGTTTATATTTTATTTTAACAACTTTTTACTATAATAAATATTTAAACAAAAAATATTTATTTTTATATTGATTTTGATTTCAAAATTTGAGATGTTATTACATAATACTAATAATTTTAATTTTTAAAAAAAATAAAAGTGATATTATATATATATATATATATATATATATATATATATATATATATATATATATATATATATATATATATATATATATATATAATTTGTCCATAAAAATAAGCAATTAAATATAGATTTGACTAAACATAAATATTAAATATTAACTTATTCAAAATATTTATAATGTATTGTACATGCATTAAAATTGATATTAAAAAGATATATTTTTATAAAACATATTATATTTATAAATATTTTAACCTTCTCATCTAATTAAAAAAATAATCAACATTAATTTTTTTTGGTATATGTTTGTATATGTCAACAATTAAGTTATTTTTTAAAATGTAAATACAAGATTCTATAGTTCAATAAATATTTAAGTGCAAAGTAAATATTTTTTATTTATTCTATTCATATTGTGGTGTTGTGGTTGCACTATCCAATAATTTGTTAATGCCCATTCTAATTATTATTATTAAATTTATTTTTTAATTGATTTGGACTTTTTCCTTCTTAATATTTCTCACTATTATTCTAAAAAAATATATAAAATTTTAATCAAAATACAAAGTGGCCTCTATATAACTCTTGTTGCATATTATTGTTGAAATATTTTATAAAATATTATGCAACATTTTAAGTATAATCAATTTTTTAAAAAAAAATTGAATTTACATTTTGAAAGGACATAAATCATTACATCAAAAATAAATAATTTGTAATATATCAATAAACAATAAATGGATATTTTCTCTATCAACCACTATCACAATAATTGATACCCACCCAAGCATTGGACCTTATCCCTTACTAATCTAAAGTTGGAATCGTGCTGAATGGTGTTAGTCACGTAGCAAGTTAGGATGTTGACCCATACCATGTAGAAGATGACATAGCCATGTTCACTAGAAAAGGAATAGTGTTAAACATTTGATTCCCTCACATGTAATCTTAAAGGATTCCCGCACTAACTCATTAGGTATTTAATAAAAATATAATATTAGTCGTTAAAATGTTTATGGAAGTGTTATTGGCACATATAACTTATTTAATTATGTAGTATATGAATTTTCATTATTATTTTTATTTGGCATGTTTAATTAAAAGAAAAATATAAAAATTAATTGATTTTATATTAAAGATGTTGAATCAATTATTATAAATAAGTGACCAATTATTATACTTTTTATATAACATGTTGTCATTAAATATTACAAATTATTATTAAATAAAATTATACTATAACACAATGTTTCTTAATAATTATTAATCCCTCTTTATTTTAAAATTAAAATTTTCATATATATATTTTATCATAACTAATCCTCTCAAATATTAGTCCCCTCCTTAATAAAGTTTAAAAACACATGAAAGTGTTTCTTTTCCTACCATAACACCTATTACCATATAATGACATAAATAAAATTTTGACTTATGAGTTCCAGTAATTTTGGCCACTTATTTTCACCAATAATATTGATTTTAAAACAAAAATGGCTTTAATACTTTTACATCTTCAAGTTACATCAAATGTGCACAAGAAAATCACCCTAATCTGATCTGATTTAATTTAATTTAGATATCCACTAAAAGGTAATGCATGAAACCAGTACATAGAGTATCTACACTAAAGATATTATATGATTTAAGGAGTGTCAAATACGTCTACAAAGGACCCGCAATAATAATAATAATGTCACTGTCACTATACCTAGGAAATAGGGACAGCCCATACGGAGTTTAATCATTTTCAAACGGTATATTTATATAATTTAAAATAACTAATTTGTATGCCTTACAAAATATTAAATTAAAAAACAGATGAAAACAAAATGATTGAGATTCAAACCAAGACACTCGTTAATATAAAATAAATTGAGTGGGTTTATCTGTTGTGCTTAATCTACAAAGCATAAGCAAACCATTACCATAAACGAAATGGATATGTGGGTTTATCTGGATTCCAAGTTCATAACGGAAGCATCATTGATAGAAGGGCTGATGAAAATAGTGGCATATGAATCATATGCCGATGACAAAACATAAGCAAACCATTAGTATAAAGTGAATGAGTGTGGGGGTTTATCTGGCTTCCAACTCCGTAATGGAAGCATCGTTGATGGATGGGTGGACCAACTGAGTCGCAGTTGAAGCAGATGACGATGACACGGGGGTCGAATTTGTGCTTCCTGATGATGTAGATGTATCACCCATGAAAGATGGCTTTGTGGGATTTGGTAAATTACTCATAGAAAGGTTTGAAAGCATTGCGTATACGGTAGACATGGGTGGGCAAAGGGATGCATCCGCATGTGTACACAAAAGACCCACCTGAACACAACTCGAAACATGCTCTACAGGGCAACTTTCAATTATTGCTCTGTCGATCACATCCACAATCTTTCCTTTCCTGTAAAAACTCCATACCTGAATAAGAACGATGCAAATTCATCTTCATAAGATATATATAAATGAGGTTTGGTAAAAAAATCTATATCATGATGGCCATACTTTTATATTCTTACCAACTCTAGCAGGGTTTGAAATTCAGGGGACAATTTCTTATCATTGTTCTTTCTTCCGCACACAATTTCTAAAAGCACAACGCCGAAACTATAGACATCAGATTTCTCAGATAATTGCCCACGTATAGCATACTCTGGTGCCATATAGGCGCTGCATCAACAAAAGAAAAAAGTTAGTAGATCAGAAAACCTGAATGACAATGCTACAAAAAAGTAATCTTTGATTGTTTATAATGTTTTTATGGTGAGAGTGCTAGTCTTACTATGTTCCTGCAAATCGAGTGCTAACATGAGTCTCATCTTGAGCAAACAGTCTTGCTAAGCCAAAGTCTGATATTTTTGGCTCCATTTTCTCATCCAGCAAAATGTTGCTTGCTTTGATATCCCGATGAATGATTCGCACTTGAGAATCTTCATGCAGATACAGAAGCCCACGCGCTACTCCACCAATGATGTTGAAACGCTTCCGCCAATCAAGCTCTTTGCTTCGTTGTGGATCTATTCTCGTGCAATATACCAATAAAAATAAATTAGCCTGAAGAAACAAATAATATTGTATATTGACACAAAATTAGACTAGATAGAAGGGGCTCACGAAATAGAATTTTGTCAAGGCTGTTGTTAGGCAAGAACTCGTAAACAAGCAAGCCTTCTGATCCCTCTGCGCAACATCCGAGTAGATTCACAAGATTCCGATGTTGAATTTTTGCCACCACCTTAACCTCGTTTAAAAACTCCTCTTTTCCTTGATGGGACTGTAGGGACAACTTCTTTACTGCTATTTGTTTTCCATCTGGCATTGTGCCCTAACAATAACAATAAAGAAAACACATCAACCTTAAGCCTATATTGCGAATGGAACTATTTCTCTTTGGACGAACGATACGTGGAATGGGATGAGTTTAAACGCTAAAAAATATTGACCCTTCCATAACTCAGGAGAGGTTTAAATCACATCAAACTTGCTATTAAGTGTTCCCAAAGGGCTAGGCCCATGCAGATTAGATATCAGTACAAGAAATAATTCAACGAATATATTCAGGAAATGAGGGTCCAGATAAAATTTTCCTAACTAAATCTGAAAAACAGATACAGATCTGTGATGAAAAGCAAAATAAAATGCTTTACAATCCAAAACAAGAAAAATGATTGGCTAAGGCTTTGTTGTCATAGTCTATGTTACCTTCTATACAGCGCCAAATCCTCCCTCTCCGAGTTTGTTATCTTCATGAAAATTTCTAGTAGCAGCCCTGAGTATTTCCAAGTTAAAGATTATTTGTTCATCCGGGCCGATCAGTGAGCCTACATCCTTGCCATGATTTTCTGTTTAATAAAATGTAGAGAGGAAAAATCAGAAATTTATATCTAGCCTAAATTTGAAAAATATATTCCAACAATTTTTGGACCACGGATAGAAGGATTTATCCATTCTATTTTAATGCCCTAATTAGAAAGGAGTTTAATTTATAAAGATCTTACAAGGTCAATTTCAATAGGATGTCTTCTTAAAAAAAAATACCTTTCCCTGGGACGAGTGACTTCCCAAATACCGCAGACTTCAATTTTCTTCGAATTGCAAACATGCATAGTAATAACATCACCAACAAGCCGCCGAAAATTCCCAAAAGTAAGTTGGAGACTGGAGTTAATTTCTCCACTCTTCATGCATGCAGCAGTTGACTATCAGTTAGTTAAACTGTTAGAGTTGCAGTTTGCATGTAAAGACTAAAATTAGTCTTTGGTTTATTTTTTCTAATTATTGTTAGTTTTTCAAATCTATTTAATAGACCCATGGGGTAGTATTGTAATTCGAACAAGATCAAGAAAAAGATCAAGAAGATCAAGAAGATTATTAAAAATCTTGTTTCCAAAATTACTGTAGCAATCTGAATTTTAATCTGTATGTTTTCCTATGTTTTTATTTTCTAACAATTGGTATCAGAGCCTCATAAGGAAAGGATCGCAGTAGAAGTCTGTGAGTCATGGGCAAGGAGCGTGTAGGTTTGAAGCGCCTGGTTAGAAGAAATCGTAGAAGACAAGAAAGGAGAACACAATCTAAAGAATTGCATCAACAGCTGGCAGAAGGCGTTCGGTGAAGAACAGTCTGAAGCGCAGGCCGACAGCGAACAAGAAGCTGGCAGAAAGTTTCTTTTTTAAAGCGCAGTCATCGCAGAGAGCAGAAGCATAGGAAAAGCGCAAGTTAAAAGAAAAGTGCCCAGCAAGAAGAAGAATCGTGCCTGTTTGTGGAAGCGTCGGTTAAAAGAGAGAAAGGTGGATGGCGCAGCAGTCAAACAAGACAAAAGGCCACAGCCTTATTCATAGCAGATCGCAGCCTATTTGAAACATAATTTATGTGTGGTCGGCGCAGCAGTCAACCAAAACTGCAAGGTTTGAAAGCACAGGCAAAGTGCATCCGAGGAGGCCATCAAACAATGAATTTGTCGAGCCACCCCCGAAGGAGGAAACGCTCGCTGCGAAGGATGAGCCGACAGCGGAGACCAAAGACGAGACCGCCGAGGAGGCACCCCTGCACCCGAAGTCATGCAAATCGAAGAGCCGAAGCTGATCAAGGCAGTCAAAGAAAGTAAAAAAAAACGCAGCAAAAAAAGAAGAGCGCCCAAGCTAGAGGCGTATTACACAAAAGATTGCTCCGAAGAGCCTGCTCTGAACGCCAAAAAGAAGGGCATTGAAAGTTTTTTATTTGTTTATTATTTTATTTCTTATCTACTGTCTGTATTCAGCTTTACAAGGCATATGTTTTCTGTGTTATGCAAGCAATGCAATCATTCATTGTCTTCAGATTATAGCATGGATGGCCGCAGTGCCGTGTTTGAAAAGATGAGCTCCGCAGAGCTTGAGTTGAATAGCGAGTGAAGCTGTCAAAGTGTTTGAAGATCAGAGCGATCGTTGGCAAATCTAGACCAATGTGGAAAAAATTCAGCAAAGCCCTGGGAGGAAACCTAAGCAGTTAAGCATCAGGTGAAAGAAATGTAAGCAAACGAGAAGCTTGCAGTGTTGGACATAAGCATGTCCGTTGATAGCCATTCGATAGGCTACTCCTCAGTCTTAAACGCTGAGTGAACACTCATTGAGCAATTGTATTTGTTTTGTATGAAGACAAGGCGGTGTATTCTGCATGAGAGGCAGTGTTTTTTGCAAAAGAAAAGCATCCTAGCTGAAGCTGGTAGATAGAATGACAAAATTTAGGCATTGTAAACACTGAAATAGTTTGTGGTAGAAATTAAGGGGGAGTGTTGGAGACTGGAGTTAATTTCTCCACTCCTCATGCATGCAGCAGTTAACTATCAGTTAGTTAAACTATTAGAGTTGCAATTTGCATGTAAAGACTAAAATTAGTCTTTGGTTTGTTTTTTCTAATTATTGTTAGTTTTTCAAATCTATTTAATAGACCCATGGGGCAGTATTGTAATTCGAACAAGATCAAGAAGATTATTAAAAATCTTGTTTCCAGAATTGTTGTAGCAATCTGAATTTTAATCTGTATGTTTTCCTATGTTTTTATTTTCTAACAATTGATATCAGAGCCTCGTAAGGAAATGATCGCAACATAAGTCTGTGAGTCATGGGCAAGGAGCGCGTAGGTTTGAAGCGCCTGGTTAGAAGAAATTGTAAAAGACAAGAAAGGAGAACACAATCTAAAGAATTGCATCAGGAGCTGGCAGAAGGCGTTAGGTGAAGAACAGTCAAAGCGCAGTCTTAAGCGCAGGTCGACAGCCAGCAGGGAGCTGGCATAAAGTTTCTTTTTTAAAGCGCAGTCAGCGCAGAGAGCAGAAGCATAGGAAAAGTGCAAGTTAAAAGAAAAGCGCCCAACAATAAGAAGAATCATGCCTGTTTGTGGAAGCACTGATTAAAAGAGAGAAAGGTGGACGACACAGCAGTCAAACAAGACAAAAGGCCATAGCCTTATTCATAGCAGATCGCAGCCTGTTTGAAACATAATTTCTATGTGGTCGGCACAACAGTCAACCAAAACTGCAAGGTTTGAAAGCACAGTCAAAGTGCATCCGAGGAGGCCATCAAACAATGAATTCGTCAAGCCACACCCGAAGGAGGAATATCTCACTGCAAAGGATGAGCCGACAGTGGAGACCAAAGATGAGACCGTCGAGGAGGGCCCCCCTCCACCCGAAGTCATGCAAATCGAAGAGCCGAAGCTGATCAAGGCAGTCAAAGAAAGTTAAAAAAAAAAGCAGCAGAAAAAGAAGAGCGCCCAAGCTAGAGGTGTATTACACAAAAGATTGCTCCGAAGAGCCTGCTCTAAACGCCAAAAAGAAGGGCGTTGAAAGTTTTTTATTTGTTTATTATTTTATTTCTTGTCTACTGTCTGTATTCAATTTTACAAGGCATAAGTTTTCTGTGTTATGCAAGCAATGCAATCATTCATTGTCTTTAGATTATAGCATGGATGGCCGCAGTGCCGTGTTTGAAAAGACGAGCTCCGCAGAGCTTGAGTTGAACAGCGAGTGAAGCTGTCAAAGTGTTTGAAGATTAGAGCTATCGTTGACAAATCTAGACCAACGTGAAAAAAACCCAGCAGAGCCCTGGGAGGAAACCTGAGCAGTTAAGCATCAGGTGAAAGAAATGTAAGCAAACGGGAAGCTTGCAGTGTTGGACATAAGCATGTCCGTTGATAGCCTTTCGATAGGCTACTCTTCAGTCTTAAACGATGAGTGAACACTCATTGAGCAATTGTATTTGTTTTGTATGAAGACAAGGTGGTGTATTCCGCATGAGAGACATTGTTTTTTGCAAAAGAAAAGCATCCTAGCTGAAGCTGGTAGATAGAATGACAAAATTTAGGCATTGTAAACACTAAAATAGTTTGTGGTAGAAATTAAGGGGGAGTGTTGGAGACTGGAGTTAATTTCTCCACTCCTCATGCATGCAGCAGTTAACTATCAGTTAGTTAAACTGTTAGAGTTTCAGTTTGCATGTAAAGACTAAAATTAGTCTTTGGTTTATTTTTTCTAATTATTGTTAGTTTTTCAAATCTATTTAATAGACCCATGGGGCAGTATTGTAATTCGAACAAGATCAAGAAGATTATTAAAAATCTTGTTTCCAGAATTGTTGTAGCAATCTGAATTTTAATCTGTATGTTTTCCTATGTTTTTATTTTCTAACAATTGGTATCAGAGCCTCGTAAGGAAAGGATCGCAACAGAAGTTTGTGAGTCATGGGCAAGGAGGGCGTAGGTTTGAAGCGCCTGGTTAGAAGAAATCGTAGAAGACAAGAAAGGAGAACACAGTCTAAAGAATTGCATCAGCAGCTGGTAAAAGGCGTTAGGCGAAGAACAGTCCAAGCGCAGTCTGAAGCGCAGGCCGACAGCCAGCAGGGCGCTGGCAGAAAGTTTCTTTTTTAAAGCGTAGTCAGCGCAGAGAGCAGAAGCATAGGAAAAGCACAAGTTAAAAGAAAAGCGCCCAACAAGAAGAAGAATCGTGCCTGTTTGTGGAAGCACCGGTTAAAAGAGAGAAAGGTGGACGGCGCAGCAGTCAAACAAGACAAAAGGCCATAGCCTTATTCATAGCAGATCGCACCCTGTTTGAAACATAATTTCTATGTGGTCGGCGCAGCAATCAACCAAAACTGCAAGGTTTGAAAGTGCAGTCAAAGTGCGTCCGAGGAGGCCATCAAACAATGAATTCGTCGAGCCGCCCCCGAAGGAGGAAACACTCGCTGCGAAGGATGAGCCGACAGTGGAGACCAAAGACGAGACCGCCGAGGAGGCCCCCCCTGCACCTGAAGTCATGCAAATCGAAGAGCTGAAGTTGATCAAGGCAGTCAAAGAAAGTAAAAAAAAAAGCAGCAGAAAAAGAAGAGCGCCCAAGCTAGAGGCATATTACACAAAAGATTGCTCCTAAGAGCCTGCTCCGAACGCCAAAAAGAAGGGCGTTGAAAGTTTTTTATTTGTTTATTATTTTATTTCTTGTCTACTGTCTGTATTCAGTTTTACAAGGCATATGTTTTCTCTGTTATGCAAGTAATGCAATCATTCATTGTCTTCAGATTATAGCCTGGACGGCCGCAGTGCCGTGTTTGAAAAGACGAGCTCCGCAGAGCTTGAGTTGAGCAGCGAGGTAAGCTGTCAAAGTGTTTGGAGATCAGAGCGATCGTTGGCAAATCTAGACCAACGTGGAAAAAACCCAGCAGAGCCCTGGGAGGAACCCTGAGCAGTTAAGCATCAGGTGAAAGAAATGTAAGCAAACGGGAAGCTTGCAGTGTTGGACATAAGCATGTCCATTGATAGCCTTTCGGTAGGCTACTCCTCAATCTTAAACGCTGAGTGAACACTCATTGAGGAATTGTATTTGTTTTGTATGAAGACAAGGCGGTGTATTCCGCATGAGAGGCAGTGTTTTTTGCAAAAGAAAAGCATCCTCACTGATGCTAGTAGATAGAATGACAAAATTTAGGCATTGTAAATAATGAAATAGTTTGTGGTAGAAATTAAGGGGAGTGTTGGAGACTGGAGTTAATTTCTCCACTCCTCATGCATACAGCAGTTAACTATCAGTTAGTTAAACTGTTAGAATTGCAGTTTGCATGTAAAGACTAAAATTAGTCTTTGGTTTGTTTTTTCTAATTATTGTTAGTTTTTCAAATCTATTTAATAGACCCATGGGGCAATATTGTAATTCGAACAAGATTAAGAAAAAAATCAAGAAGATCAGAAGATCAAGAAGATTATTAAAAATCTTGTTTCCAAAATTGTTGTAGCAATCTGAATTTTAATCTGTATGTTTTCCTACGTTTTTATTTTCTAACAAAGTAGAGCCAATCTGTTTGAAGACTCCCCTGCACAGTAAATCAATTTAAGTGTTCAGTCATGTCAAATGCTAAACTGTAACATTATTAATTGTTTTGACATTTCTTTGTGTAAAATGGAATTCCCTGTGATAACACAGATTTAAAATGGATTGAGCTTAGAGCGTGTGGATTAAGGGAAAGAGTTTAACCCCCTCTCAACCTGGATTCCACCAAAGTCTATGTCAACCCCCAAATTAAAAAAAAATAATAATAATAATATATATATATAAATTATACTCGGTGTTGGCGGTGATAATAGTGGCTGCTGAATTGGAGGCGGTGGAAGAGAACTGAAGAATGGGGTGGATTCATAACGAGCATAGCAACTTCTCAAGAGAGCCTCTCCTCCAAGAAAAGTTCCACCGTCCGTCACGATCGGCTGTAAGAGACTACCAATTGCAGTTGATAAGCATGTTTTGCAGTCGTCAATGGAAGTTATGTCTCCCCGGCACTGAACCAGACCGAATATCCTCTGAAACGAAGGGTCAACATATGTTGTTCCAGAAGAGTATAGATTAGCGGACCCATAGGCTTCCTTTGTCAGATTTTTGAAAAGCTCCTTAACGGCTGTGCTATAGACATCAGGATTTGTAGCGTTGTCTGTACTGTGGCCAATCCACATAAGGGTTATATCCAGTTTTCCGATGAAGTTATAATTAGCATAGCACATCAAGCACTTCTCAAAAAAAGCTATACCTTTTATGGCATTTGCACAATCATGTCGAATACTGGTATTTGCTTCTTGTGAACAGTGGGAGCATTCATCCACCGTCGCATCTCCCCGACATTGAAGAAGTCCATAAGCTCTGTCTGGACTTTGGCCATAGACAGAGGTATTGAAACCATTTGATGATGAATTAACGCGGTTGACAAGATTATTAAGAACCATATTCAAATTGCTCTCGAATTTATTTGCTTTTGCTTTCGTGTAGTTAGCAGGGATGCATATGGCTGCGTTGCATATGTATACATGAAAACCCATGAAAAACAAAGCAAAACATAATAACAGCAAAACAGGGGACGACTGAAGGTATTTTGTATTGTAGGTGATCTGCATGTTGCCTGTGTCAGGTGTTTCTACCCGCCTTTCGGAGATGGCATCGCTTACAAAGCAGACATTTTGGGGAACATAAGGGTTAAGTCTTTTATTACTTGTTTTATTTATGAAATTGGCTGGATAACATTTTGAAATTTTCTTTGTTGAGAAGTCACAAACCTTTGTCTTTCTCGAAAGATGAAAGATGAGTTTGAGGTGAACAAAGCGCGGGATATTTTCCGATAAGATCGCTCAACTCTAGGACTAGAAAATTTGAGTGGTTTATTTCCCTTTTCTTTCCGATAAGATCGTTCACTCTAATACATAGAGCATATTGATTGTTTACAGCAACGTATTCAATAAACATCTATAATTTAGGGTACAGGACGGAGGTAAATGGAAATATAATGGGGAGGGTACCGAGATAGATAAAGGAAATTTTAATAAATTCAGTAATCTTTGGAGGGTATATGGTAATGTAAAGGGGTGAAAAAGAGTTTTTCAGTTTTGATACTATAAATCAATAATATGATGTGAGATGTTGCAATGTGATTGGATGTAGAGGGAAAAAAGTATGTGTTGAAATATCATTTGATGTGGTCAAAAGGTATTTTTAAAGTAATAAATTATATAAATATGCAATAAATTGTCATTTGTTAGATGGATTTTTTTTTTTAATGATCTACTTAGCTTCAACTTGGTTTAGGCCCATGGTTAAGTATTAACCAGGGTTAGACTTGTTAATTATTATTTGTATCATACATTTGTCTATGTACCCTCTAATTATTTCACATTGAAGTATAGCAAAAGAGATATATGTTATCATTGTGATGAATAAATATTTGATTATTATGAAGTTATTTTTATCTCTTCATACCATAGAAGTATTATAATGAGTTTGGTATATGTGCAAGAAGAGTTTGGTATATGTGTAGGGAACAAGGGTTTTTGAACGAGTCTAATATTCTTTATATATTGAGGATGAGAAGAGTTGGTAAGGATTTGTATTGAGTCTATTATATAGTTATCTCAATTGATGCGATGCAAGTAGGAGCTTAGTAGTAGATATCCATATGTGGGCATAAATCTTAATAGTGTTATTCGTGATGATAGCCACTCTTTATGCAAATAGTTTATGTGACACATCAACCACATTGGATACTTCAAATATTGTGATTAGGTGGTCGATTAAAAATAGATACATTATATTAAATGTGGATAATAATCTATGGGATAATGAAAATGGTAAATAAAGTTAATAATGCCAACGTCTTTATGATCACCAAAATATTAATGTGGAAATTTGAAAACGGGGCCAATATTTTTTTAATAAAGAGACACATTCAATGAAAGGAAATATGATAAAAACAAAGGGAAGGATTCCCATTTAATGACAAGTGTAAATTATCATCAAGTGAACCACAAACCATAGTGGACGATACATCAATAAAAAAATAAAGGCTATAGTTATAAATTGAAACAAGATCACCAAAATCTAAATGGAAGCCACAAGACAAATAGTAGCGAAAATAAATAATATTAAGTTGATCTTAAATATATCAGAAACCATTGAATATAGAGCCCAAAATCCAAGTCACAGTAGTTGGAAAATGTTTACAATGCAAGTGGACTTGAACATCATAAGGAAGGTGGTTGATGAAGAATAAATGCAGACGATATTAGAAGTGGCTACAAAGAAATCATAATTCAGACAACTGGCAAGAAAAGAAAGAGACTATGACAAGAAGTGATAGCTAAATTTGCAACCCTATATTTAAGTAATTACTAAAGGAGTAAATAAGCGATTACAAGAAAAAACAACTTGGAAGAGTATGAGGGACTCCATCTCTTAATAAAAATTAAAATAGCTCGAATTAGTTCCAACAGTTAATGATCACAAGGACTCTAGGAGCTAAGAAAAGGAAAAATTGTATATAGAATACAACGTGTTCAAGAAGGAGACACTTAGTTTTTCACTTGAGGTTCATCGATATACTATTGTTTCGTTGATTGAAAGGTTTAGATGCACTGAACACAAATCCATGAAAATAAAAAGGAGAGATCATGACTAAATTATATGGGAATTTTGCGAGAGTTTGTAACATCATTGTAAGTTATTGCCCAATTAAAATGAGACTATCTTGATGGTCATTCATTGTTAACAAGTTACACATATGATCAATGGAGAATAAAGTCTCCGCTATAATATTTAGAGCGACCAACATTAATACACTATATTTATTCTCAAGTAGACTGAGTCCATTTAAATAAAAAACATATACAATATTAAAAAATAAAACAATGAAATTGATTCTTTAATTTCATCTTATAAACTCCATACAAATATTACAAAAATAGTTGGGTGGATCATGGATACTATAAACATCTCATCACCTAATATCTTTTATTATCACCTAATATCTTTTATTATCATGTGAAGAGGAGTCAAGCAACCAAACATGTGAAATGTATTAATTAGGTACAAATATTTTAAGCTTAAACATTCTCTTCCTTTCCTTTTGAAAGTAAAATACTGTTAGTGAGTCATTAAATATGAGAATATGAATATTTTAATCCATAGTGATGGTTCTAGTCAAATTTTATATTTGTTCTCCATGCTCAATATAAATGGGCTTCATATCTTGTGAATGAGATATTTGAATGTCCACCATAAACTATTAAAAAATGATTCTTATTAGAACATATATATTACTTTGCTGATTCCAATGGAAAAGCCACCAAATAAATGATGCACGCCTTCTGACATTGTTCCTTAAATTTCAAATATTAAAAAGATATTTAATTAAAAGTGATTGATAAGACGTTTGAAGGGCACAATTCTCTACTTATTTTTTTTATAATATTTTAGAAATTCCCAATCATGTAGTGTTTGGGTAGTGTTCGTATATATACTAACGAACATTTATTCATTTATTGATGTTATATGAATAGAAAATAAATTATGGAAGACATATTATTCAAAAAAAGGGTTCGGAACGTGATGTTTTTAAAATGGTGATGTATATTTTAATATTGTAAGTGATGTGTATTTGAATTATATAATTGGATTATGTTTAAAATACGGTTAACAATGTGTAACAATCATTAAGGGAATCCTTTTATTTACGATACGGTGGAAATTACGCTGCTTCCTTTTAGAATATTTTGAGTTTTCATGGGAAATTTTGAGTTTCCATGGCGATTTGGATCGGGTGGATTGACTAAGTTGGAAACGGCAGATTTTCAAACGAATTTTAGACTTATAGTAGTCAAGAATCCTGTAATACTCTGACCATCGCCATCTTGACTTGCTGCTTCAATGAACAGATTGATTGAAAATTTGGAGTCAAGCGAAAACGTTAAAAAGGCCTTGTTGCGTATGAGGGAAGGCATGAACAAACATAGAACACCGTTTTACACGGCATTAATAAATTGTATTATATTATCAGTGATTTTCAACATCGTATAATATAAGGCCATCCGACTCTGACGTGACCGCATGCGAGAATTAAACACAGCACCATTTTCTCCACTTGACCGGAATTGGGGGAGCCAAGTGAAGCTAACACGAAGATTCCCCAGCGGCTTTTAAACGGTATCAATCAGACATTTTCAAGACTTTCTGAAATTGGTCGGATCTTTGTTGAAAAGTCACAAACCTTTGGCTTTCTCGAAAGATGAGTTTGAGGGGAAAAGAGCGCGGGATATTATCCGATAATATCGCTTTGAGGGGTTTACTTTCTCTTTTCTTTCTGATAGCATTTTGAATTTTTTTCTGGGGTTGAAAACTCATAAACTTTTGTCTTTTTCGAAAGATGAGTTTGACGTAAAGAGAGCGCGTGATATTATCAGATAAGATTGTTCAACTTTAGGAGTAGAAAGTCTGAAAGGTTTATTTGCCTTTTTTTTTTTTTTGGAAAAGATTGTTGACTGTAAGATAATTAATAAACATCAATGATTTAGCGGAAGAGGATACCAAGATACTTACAATGTCTATGTAGGAAATTTTATAACTTTTTAATAGTTGTAGTAATATTCAGTACATGCATATAATGTGGCACTTATACGTGTTTTTAGATAAGAATATTTTTATCATAATAATTAATATATTTTATTAATATTAAAGTATTTATATTAAAAATTTATGTAAAAATGTTTATGAGATGTGGGTGAGTTGGTAAAGTGACTTGGTTATTTTAAGCACCATCCAAGTTTAAATTTTATTTTGGTATTGGAGGTCGATTGTAACTGCTATTGATGATATTCTTGAGGAGGCCAATTGTAACCGTTAATCGTATTTTCAAGTCGGTTGTCGCTGTTGTTGGTATTATTGGGTCGGTTATGTCCATTCGTTAGTATTCTCAAGGTAGTAGTGATTGTTGTTGGTAATTTTGGTACTTATGATAGATGATCACTTGGGGATTTGGGCCCCCGATTGTATCTCAAACCGGTTGGAGCCCCTGTCAAAAATGAATAGAGTAAGGATCCCACCAAAACGAATATCTATCAAAAAAATGTGTAAAAAGATGTACAACTTTTAGTTATTATCATTTAATTTAATGTGTTTAGATTTACAATTTATAGTCAATGTAATATTTTGTAAGGGTAACATTTTTATTTATTTATTTAGAGGTGTAGAAAATTTAATAAATTCATGGATCCTTGGAGTGCATATAGTAATGTAAAGAGGTAAAAATAACTTGCAAGTTCTTCGATACCATGAATGAACAAGATGATGTGAAATGTTGCAATGTGGTTGGACATAAAGGGAAGAAAAGCAGATGGTAGCTCAACAAAGGCATGTGTTGAACATATCATTTAAAGTGGCAGAAAGGTGTTTTCTAACTAGCAAGTTATATAAATGTGCAATAAATTATCATTTGCTAGGTAGATAATATTGTAACACTCTACCTAACCTCACATTGGCTTAGGCTCATGGTCATGTATTAATTAGGGTTGGACCTGTTAATTATGATTGGTATCAAACATTTTCATATATCCTTTGATTATTTCACATTGCATCAAAATAAACAAGATATATGTTATCATTGTGATGGATAAGTATATGATTAATGTGATTTTTTTAATATTTCTTCATACTATTAGAGGTACTCTAATGAGTTTGGTATATGCACATGGAACAGGGGTTTTCGAATGAGTTCTAATCTTATTTATATGAATAATGATAATGAGTTGGTAAAGGTTTGCATTAAGTCCATCAAGTGGTTATCTGAGTCAATACAACTTAAACAATAACTCCAACAGTGGACATCCAAAAGTGGACATGGATCCTAGTAGTCGTATTGGTGATGATAGCCACCCTTTATGCAAATAGTGTATGTGGCACATTGAACATGTGAATTTTTTATGGTTAGGTCGTTCAACGTAATCAAATTCATTATATTAAATGTAGATAATAATCCACGAGATAATGCAAATGTGATCCGTACATCCCTTCTCAAGGATAGCGATACACTGCTGCCACGTGTCCGACTGGGTCCTGCCTCGGGTGCTTCAGTCCCTGGGCCACATAGTGGTCTGGAAGAGGACCCAGATCACTCTGAAGCTTTTGGCATGACGGCCAGTCCTTCTATTGGTATCAAAGCTAGGTCTCGAGGTCGAGTCCTGTGGAAGATGGTGGGCATGATCCATACATCCCTTCTCAGGGATAGCGATACACTGCTGCCACGTCTCTGATCGAGTCCCACCTCAGGTGCTTCAGTCCCTGGGCCACATAGTGGTCTGGAAGAGGACCTAGATCACTTTGGAGCTTTTGGCGTGACGGCCAGTCCTTCTATTGGTATCAGAGCTAGGTCTCGAGGTTGAGTCCTATGGAAGTTGGTGGGCATGATCCATACATCCCTTCTTAGGGATAGTGATACATTGCTGCCACGCGTCCGACCGGGTCCTGCCTCGGGTGCTTCAGTCCCTGGGCCACATAGTGGTCTGGAAGAGGACCCAGATCACTCCAGAGCTTTTGGTGTGATGGCCAGTCCTTCTATTTTAATAGAAGGAAGCTCTAGAGTGATCTGGGTCCTCTTCCAGACCACTATGTGGCTCAGGGATTGAAGCACCCAAGGCAGGACCCGATCGGACACGTGGCAGCAGTGTATCGCTATCTGGGATTTATGGATTATGCCCACTAGCTTCCATAGGACTCAACCTCGAGACCTAGCTCTGATACCAATAAAAGGATTGGCCATCATGCCAAAAGCTCTAGAGTGATCTGGGTCCTCTTCCAGACCACTATGTGGCCCAGGGACTGAAGCACTCGAGGCGGGACCCAGTCGGACACGTGGCAGCAGTGTATCGCTATCCCTGAGAAGGGATGCATAGATCAAAATGGGAAATAAAGTTAATAAATCAAATGGATCTATGGTCACCAAAGTATTAATGTAAAAAATTGAAAACGGGGCCATTGAATTTTTATAAAGAGTCACATATTTAGTGGAAGGAAATGTGATGAAAAGAAAAGGATGGACTCCTATTTAACATAAAGTTTAAATTATCATCAAGAGAACCACAAACCACAATGGAAATTACATCAGTGGACAAAAATTTGAATAAAGACCACAATTATAAATTGAAATGAATATCACCAAAATCCAAATGGAAGCTACAAGCCAAATAAGAGCAACGATAGTAAACACTCAGTTGATATTAAATATATCAGTGAGCAATGAATATATCACATTGGTTAGAATTTTTTTAAAATGCAAGTAGACCATGAACATCATAAGGAAGGTGATCAGTGAAGAAGAAAATGTATAAAATACTTGAAGTGGACACAGGGAAATCATAATTCAGACAACTTGCATGGAAATAAAGATACTGTGGCAAGAAGTGGCATCCAACCCCAAAGCCTTCAATTAAGTAAATATTAATGGATGAAATAAGCATTTGTAAAGAACAAAAACTCAAAAGAGTATGAGGGACTCCATCTCTCAATAAAATTTAAATAACCTAAAGCAGTTCCAAAAGTTAATGATCACAAGGAATATCTAAGAAGAGGTAAAATTATATATAGAAGGTAGTGTGTTAATGAAGGGGACACTCAATTTTTCAATTGAGTTTCATCCAAATATTATAGTTCGATTGGTTGTGTTAGGAGAAGAAATCAGATAGTAAAGTTGTGGAGGATATTTGTCTATATTCATATGTTATGTACTCAATTTGTCATATATATGTCTATTTTATCCTATCTCCATGATTTATAATAGGTTAGAATATGAATAGACTCCACTTTTGGTACCAAGTATGAGAAAAATATGAACAATCATAGAATGCAAACATCTATATATACTTTTTTTTTCAAAAAGAATAGAGTTTCACTTTTGAAGAGATCAATAGAGACTATTTGGTTATGGTTACCTATTGTGTTTATTACTTTGTTATTTGCATATAATGTTTTGCTTACTTTATATCTAATTTAATCTTAATACTCTATAAATGTTAATGAACTACTGATTGTTCCTACTCCATATTTAATGCACAATAATTCATCATTGTTATGCTTTTGTTATCTAACCTTCTATATGAATACGATGCACTATCATGCATACTAAAGTATAAACCTAGCTATCCTCATCCTTAGCATGTTCTGATGCTTTAGGAACCTCTGCTAACAATGGTGTGGTGAGCATGGAAACAATCCTTCTAGAGTAAACTATGCTAAGATGGTTACCAGGGCAGAGAGACACTGAGACATGGTTAGACCAAAAAGTATTTAAGTTTGTAGAAAAAGAATCCAAATAGACTGGTCTTACCATAGAAGAAATGATTCCATAACATATCTATGGAGATATTTATGAAATCTTTTGGTATGAGTTACCTAAATTTATAGCTAATTGGTTAGCACGGTTAGAATACTATTGTTTTAACCCAAGAATGGAATAACTATTAATTTAGACAAAAGAAAAGATAGACCGATTACATAAATTAGAAATTGATTGGATAAAAGCAATAGATTATTGGGTTGTTACCATTATAGATGGATACATCACCAATTTTATGACACAAGGATACATATATTTCGAAGCTATGTAGGGCTTATTTGTCAGAGAAATTAGAGGAAAATTTTACAATGACTACCTCTCCTTGTGAAGATGTTAGTTGTGGACAAGGCTGTGGTTCCTACCCCAACCACTATGGAGTAGTCATTTCAAGTGTATGGGGGTGTGTGCGACATGACAATGAATATGATTAGATGAGTAAATAAGGCTTGAACTTGAATCTAGAATGGAGACACGAGGGAAGAAAATTCAGAAGAAAAGTTTAGATTCAGAATGTGAGCTATGATAATAAAATAGGTGGAATAAATAAAAGAATACCCAAGTAGCTAAGAGTAGAGGTAAGAGTAGTAGTAAACTAGGTGATGACCGAGTAAGAAGATGTGATGAGTGAGATGAAAGAGAAGAAGGATGAAGAATGAAGAAATAAGATGATGAATTCTGGTAGACATAAAGAAGTAACAAAGAATGAGATGAAGAAGAGATGTTCGAAGAAGAAGGTGAGAATAGTATATAAGTAGAACATTTAGATGATAGATGTAGTGCACATCTAAAAGAACGGGTATTATCAAAAGGACATGAAGAATTAAGTAAAGAAGTAGAACACATTCATAGATTAATCATAGGTTCAAGCACAAAATAAGATGCTATTGTAGGAAGGAATCATTCACAAAAGAGCACACACCCCCTCACCCAATTTATTATATTATAGTAGAAGTTTTCAACTAGGTGAATAGGAAGATCATAAATGGGAAGATCCATTTATAGAACAAGTGCATTGTTGGGGTACTGAAATTGAAACAAAATCAATTTAAAAGGTTTTGAAGGCCATAATGCTTGTTTAAACTAAGAAAATAAAAGAAAGAAACACAAAAAAAAACAAAGTGTGCACATTGACTCTCCTAGTACACAAATAAGTCTTAGTAGTACAAAGGCATGATCATCTAGAATGTAGCCTCCTCTTATAACAATTGTGTAGCAGATCACCTCAACACCAGTTTACACAATGGGTCATATAGGAGGATTTATAAACCTAGCAATGTAGGATGGGTCTACAGACCCTAAACAGTATTTATTCACCTATGAAATAAGATGGTAAGCTAAGGGCATTAATGATGAAGCTATCCAAAAGTGTGAGTTAGTAGGGGCACTAAATGAAAGAGCACTTGAGTTCATATACCACAGAGAAATTCAATGGGTAAGTCTATATTAGGTTAAAGAATGGCTCATTATAGAGTTCAAGATAAAGAAATGTACAAGTCAGACTATCCATGACTTGAAGGAGATAAGGCAGAAGTTAGGTGAATCAGTCTATGATTATGATCATAGATTCTCTGATGTTATGAATAAGGTGGAATTTTCCTTAACATATAAAGATAAATCTATGTGGTTTGTTGACGGACTTTGATCAAGAAACATATTTTCCACTTTACAGACTCAATATGCTACTAAATTAGATGCTAGATTTGTTGGTCTATGAGTAGAGAAGATTGAAGACTATGGGGAAGCACTTGTTATAAATTCTAAGATTGAAAACACATTGTAAGCTTTTATGAAGATATTGGAGCAATACCATGAGGTAGATAAACCTAAATTAAATTTATGGTGTATGGAGTGTGGGAAAGAAGGACATCACTGAAATTATTTTCCTAATATCAAAATAAAATTTTATGAAATATGTTCAGTAGTAGGGCATGCAACAATGCAGTGCCATATTTTATAAAAGTATGTCAAAAACCCACATAATTTGTATTGTAATTTATGTAAATTGCACAATCATGATGAAAAGAACTGCAGGGCTTTGTAGGAGCTCAAGGAAGACATCACCAAAAATGTATTCATTATTGTTATGTAGTAAGTATCCTCGGTGAAGCAAATGATTCCAATCCTAAAATTTGATAAAGGTTGTGTGACCCAAGTAGGTTCATAATGGATTCCTAGTTTACCATAATACTAGCCTCAAGGTCTAGCTGGTTGGGCCCCTCCTTCACCAAGTTGGACATCACCATCTCTGTAATACTAATATGCATCACCCTTGAGCTCAACAATGATGTAGAAACAAAAAATGAGATAGACCCCAGCATTTGCATAAAAATAATTTTGAATTGGAGATAATACCTAGCAACATCAGTACTGGAACACAATGTAGTAATAAGGGTATAGAGGAGGTTATCAATCTAATGGAGGAGGATCTAGGGGCAGATATAGAGGAGGTTACTAAGTTGGAAGAGGAAATAACTATCAATGGCCTCATTTATAATGTTATTTATGTGGAGAGTACAATCATGTGTAATGAATTACCCTTTTAATCTTCAAAGATAGTCTTACTACGTATACTGCAGAATATATGACTAGCACGAGATAGAATATTATCCTATCTTGGAAAAGAAAAGAAAGGATAAGGCCATTATGAATGTGAATATGGTAAGTTCACAACCTGAGGAGGATGATTTTATGAACATTATTACATGACATCAGCATGTAGAAAGAGGTTTGCATCCTCTTGAAATGCCTCAAGACCAAGGAATTTGAAAAGAAAAATAGGACAAATACCTAGACCCAACTATAGAAAAGTAGATCATGTATGAAGTTGCACAAATGTTGAAAAATAATCAAGACACTACTGAAGGAGATGTTATAGTAATATATGCCCAAAGGTATGTCCAGATCGTGTACATTATGCATCAAGATGGATTTGTCACTACACTGATAGATCTTTTGAAACTTTTAAGCACACTATGCAATGAAGACATCTCTCATAACATCACAAACTTGCTACATAATCTACTAGAGTGTGTGTAATGAGGACAATAGAAGACATAAAATCTTGGTTGGTATGTCAAAATAAAGAAGCCCTAGGATGTAGACACACAAATTGACGTTATGGTTGCAGGCTATGAAATTCCAAATGTTGTCTTTGATTTTGGTAACACAGTCAATATGATTCCTAGGTCTACATGAGAGGCTATTGGATGATCAGTTCTAAGCTACAACCTAGTAACTATGAGCTTTGCCGACTACAGATGAGTTGAACCTATTGGAATATTATAAGATGTTAAGATAAAAGTCATAGAATTAACCCTATGATGTGACTTTGAAGTCATCAATATGAAGATAGAAATAACACATTACCCTGCATTGATTAGTAAAAAATGGGCATATGATGGTCAGATGACCATCAATACTGTGAAAAATCAATTAGAGGCACACCAAGGAGATAAGGTTGTCATCATTCCTCAAAATAGGATGCACAAACCTTACATCATTCTGGCTGACCTAGATTCTCCATATGTCATGCAAGAAACTAGCTGGACGAAGGTAAAATCTGAGGAAAACCAAAAAGCTCTACGTGCATCTAAGTGTAACTTATTTTATGAGCATACTAAACCTCAGGTACAATCTTTACTCATTAAAAATTGAAGACATCTAAACAATGGAGGCCTAAACCAATAGTTACTCAGTTGTTGGTAACCCAATTTGTCATAGAGGATTGTGCATCCATGTCTGGTAAATCCCCTACTTGTTTAGAAGTTGACTTCCTCTATCAAGTAGATGATCATATGCAGTATTATATAGAGCTGACCAGATAAGTCACTTTGTCTTGGGAAATAACTTCATATTTTAGTGGAAACTTAGACACACACCTACTCAATTGTGCTTGAGATGATCATGAAATCTGACCTATGAGAATGATCTTTGCAAATGAGAGATTACTTCCTATGTACTATGTGACTAAGGATATAAATAAATTCATTTTACACTTACAAGTTCATGTACCCACCATCAGTTAGTGGGTCAGTGCTTTGAATTATGATTTGAAGGGAGTTGCAGCAACATGGTGGGAAATTAATATAAATGATCAGCTTGAGTCAGATGATGCATGAAAACTCATGATTAGCAGGTTCTAGTTACTACAGGTCATCAGAAGCAATTGGCATTTCTTCCAAGAAGGTGAGTGTCCTAAAATTCATATTCATAAATGTGATGAAATTTGGACTAACAAACGTATGGCCCCAAAATTCTAGGTTCACATATTCCATTATACACTTGATCATTTACCATCAACATGGTATATGCATCAAGAGCATAGGAGGGAGATAAAGTATTGGGTGAAGGTGCAAAGTGATATCATATAGACATTTGTTTTTGAAGATGAAAACCCTCTAGTTCATACTGCACTATTAAAAATCAAACATTTCTTATGCCATGGGTGTGTAGAAGATTTAAGCACCATGACGAAATCCATTTTCCAAAAGAACACAAACTTTGATCTCAATATGACATTACAAATATATAAAGCTTCCAAGATAGAATAATAATCTCTTACATAGCCCTGTCACTAAATACAAGATGAAGAAGAGGATATTGAAGATTCAGATATAGATGGTGATCTTAATTTTGATTAATTTATTTGAACTTGAATGGCCAGTAAAACCAATAAAGGATTTCAATGCAGAACCTACTAAAAAAGACAAGTTAAACAACATACAAATTCTAGAATAGGAAGGGCAATGATTGATACAAGAATCTTTTGATGAGGAAAAGTGTAAGATTTATCGACAACCCATTAAAAAACATGTAGCAAACATTGAAACTGAGGAGGTTCCCAAATTGGCACATATAGGTGATTATTGGATAGAAGCTAATTTTTTTGAATCTATGCAACTCCTATGAGATTATCAAGATGTCTTTCCCAAAAAAATTTTAGAGGTCCAAGGAGTTGATCCATCTCTAGGAAAAATGCATATCAAACTCAAGGAGTGTGCGCGACCCACAAAGAAGCAACCATACAAGCTAAATCCAAACATGAAGTTGAAAGTGAAGGCTAAACTCGCTGGAATGCAATACGTAGGTATAATCTATCCTATATAAAAAGTAGGTTGGGTTAGTCACATGGTAGTGTAGCCTAAGAGAATAGGGGAGATCAGAGTATGTGGTGAGTATCGTATTCTGAATGATGCATGTGTGAATGATCCATTCCGAATTCCCTTCACAGATGAAGTTTTAGAATCTATTGCAGGCCATGAAATCTATATTTTCATAGATGGTTTCAGTGGCTATCATCAAATACTTATCATAGAAGAATACAGAGCTAAAATGACTTTTATCATGGAATGTGGATCCTTTGCATATAAGGTAATGCCTTTTGGCCTAAGGAACGCACCTGTAGTTTTCTCTCATGCAGTGGTGACTGCATTCAAGGGCTTTATTCATGACTTTCTAGAATTCTATCTCAATGATTTATCAATATTTTTATTGTTTAAAAAACATTTGTCTAAATTGTGCCTCATGTTAGAATGATACTGAGCTCTGTGCATTGCTATGAATTTAAAGAAATGTTTATTTTTTATACCTTTTGGTGTCATGTTAGATCATGTAGTGTGAAATGAAGGCATTTTGGTAGGCAAAGCAAAAATTGAAGTCATTATGAGTATGCCTCCACTAGTCAGTGCCATAGAAGTGAAATCTTTTCTTGGCCATATAGGGTACTATTGCAAGTTTATCAAAGGATATGTATCCATTTCATCTTCATTTAAATCCTTATTGTGAAAAAATGTGAAGTTTGTCTAGACTTTTGAGTGCCAAACAACCTTCATAGAGCTAAATAAAATATTTGTCACTGCGCCTATCCTTGATTTTCTAGACTGGCATAAACCCTTTCACGTGCATATTGATGTTTCAAGTATTGAAGTCAGTGTTGTGCTTGTACATCTAGGAGATGGTGGACTCGACCATCCCATTCACTTTGTAATTTGAATGTCATCTGACATAGAAAAGAACTACATGACAACTGAAAGAGAAGTATTGGCTATAGTGTTTGCACTATAAATTTTTTGACACTATCTACTTGTGACACCATTAAAAGTTTTCACCTGTCATCAAGCTCTACACTACCTTGTCAATAAGATAATGCTTGGAGGATGCATTTCTAGATGGTTGATGTTATTTCAAGAATTTCAATTTTGCATTAACATCAAGTCAGGTAGAGAAAACATGGATCCAGATCATATCAACTGCATTCCTAATGGCAAAGAACCATAAGAATTATAGGAAGATTATCCTGATGCTCATCTCTTTTGCATTTCTGTGATTCTTGAAAATTTCAAAATAATCACCAACTTCCTCAAAAAAGGAGTATTACCCATGTACTATCAAGAAAGAGACAAGAATTAGTTTTTCACCAAAGCTTTGTCATACACCATCATCAATAGGATTTTGTATCATTTGGGGAAAGATGAAGTATGCACATGATAGTTTTAGAACATGAATGAACTCAACTCTTATAGGATGCACACCAAGGAGTAGCAGGGGGATATTTTTCTAGAGAAGCTACTATCAAGAAGTTGTTACAAAGTGGGTTATGGTGGCCAAATATTTTTTAGGATACACATAGAGTAGCGTAACACTGCAATGTATGTCAATGCATAGGTAAACCACTACAAAAAATGAAATGTATTTGTAACCTTTGTTAGCTGAGCAACCTTTTGAACAATGTGTCATTGACTTTGTTAGATTTATCAATCCATCGAGTAAATATAATAAAGCAAGGTATATTATCACTGTGATAGACTACTTCACCAAATGGGTTGAAGCTATTATGACACACAACTGTGGTGCAAAAGATGTGGTAAAGTTTCTCTGTGAGAAAATTATTACAAGGTTCAGATGCCCCATCAAACTCATCAATGATCTAAGGATGAACTTCTTGAACAACACCATCAAGGCTCTTACTGAGGAATTCATGATTTGTCATCATAAAAGTAATGCATACCATCCACAAGCTAATGGCCAAGCGAAAGCTTCCAATAAAGTATTAGGTAAAATGTTGACAAAGATCTACGATGTCAAGAGGGATCATTGGTAAGATCACATTCTTTCAATTCTATGGGCATATCACACACATTATAAGAGGACTATAGATTTTACCCCCTTCCAATTGGTCTATGGGCTTGAGGCAGTTATGTCAATGGAATATTTGGTACACAGTTTGCACATTGAAATGGTCATGAGACTAGGGGATCATGACTATCTCACTAACAGACTCCTCGAACTAAATAAGATGGATGAGTATAGACGTAAAGCAAGTTGGATGCAATAAGTTTGCAAGCAAAGTCTAAAAGCATGGCATGAAAGAAATTTGCACCATAAGGAATTTCATAAAGACTAACTAATTTTATTATATGCCAATCATTTCAGATAATTTTTAGGAAAATTATAGATTTGATAGAAAGGGCCTTATGCTATACATGAACGATCACAACAAGGAACCATTATTTTGAGTGATCTTCAAGGAACCATTTTACCAGGGTGGGTGAATGGCTGTAGGCTTAAGCCCTATCACCAATAGTCTAATTGATCTTATTTTGCTAAGTGAGTGGGTGTTGAATAGCACCAAGTAGATTAAGATTTATCTTTTTTGCATGTTTTAGATTAGGATTTCTCTTTTCTCCGTATTTTTATGTGTTTCTTTTTCTATCTATGTGTGTTTATAGATGATCTCTTCACTAGCATTCATGAACCAAAATACCAAGTTTAGCATGCACCAACCATATGTAGGAGAATCCATGTGCACCATTGTGAATGTCAATAGGAGAGAAAAAAAGCAATTAAGTCTAGGAAAGGTATGAACAAGTCACAACAACAAGATCTCCACTATATAATGGTCATCTAATAGAAGTTAACGCCAGATCCAAGGTTTGATTGACTTAATCTTCAATAAATTGGTGGCCTGTCAGCATCACCAACTCATAGTCTCGTATAGATAGCAAAGAGAATAATGGCATATCTCCACACATGTACCAATGACTAACTATCTTAATTTCTAAATCAGATAATATTTTCCACATCAACCATTACATTCATGTCGAATGAATAACTAAGAATAACATTTATATGAAAACTAATAGGCATGAAATCTATAAAGCCCAAGTTCGATAACTAATTCAACATTTCATTCTTACACATATTTTCATGACCTGCAAATTTAAAGAGCTGAGCTATTTCTATGGCAATGAAAGCCACCAGAGTTTCAAGTTCATCATTCAAAAAACATGGATACTTCATGACTCATCAAGGGATTGATTGATACATAAAAAGAATCAATGAGAATCGGTATGGCTCTCAGGCAAACAAAGTTCAATGATCCATAGCCATTCAACTTATTTTGAGTAGTAGAGTAAAATTTATTTCATCTAGACCCTATTGATGTTGTGCAACCATTCACTCTCATATCCCCTACTAGTTTCATAACATAGATGTCAAGCGCCTACTTTGAATACCACCCTTTAGAGACTTGGGGGATATTTTTCAAGTCCTACTCAATCGATATAATGATGACAATATCTACCTTGGCCTAGATGTCACCATTATCATCAACATAGAAGCCATGGCCTAAGCTTTGGGCATGCCTACATGAGGAGACTCCATTTCTCCATACATAATGCCCCCTATTTTATAAGAAGTCTAAGATTTATATGTGTAGTGATCAAGAGGGATCCCAATTGAGTAAATCCATGACAAGCCATTGCAAATCCTCATCAAATGCATCATAATGAGGTTATAGCAGATGACCAAGTCTATGAAACAAATTCCAAAAGGCATCATGGACACCGCCCATCACATGATCCATAAGAATGAATAATGCAACTGGTTAGAGTACTTCATTCAGGAGCTACTCATAAACATTGATACTTGTCACACCATTTCATTATTATTTCCTCATATTTATCCTCTACTTCACATAATGGAAGTCTTCAAAGGGAGAAGTACACCCCAACACATATTATTGGCTAACGCAATAATTCCCCAACCTCACTTGGACACCTAAGCATGAATCCCTACCACATGAGGGAAAATCCAAACCATGGTGGGAGGAGTGTCTAGAAGTAATTGCCACACATCCACAGGTGCCACCAGATGTCATGTAGTATTTAGGCTAGCATGCAATTATCATCTTCCTACTAAAAGGTGTATTCATTCACATTCACAAGTTTCCATGGTCACCCTTCACACCTTTTCAATTATTTATCACCATGGACATGGCACAGGCAAAAGTAATCAAATAAAAAGCCTTCACAACCAAGCGTGTGACTCCACTATAGGCCATACCACCTGGCATAGCCATCCCTGTCACATAGCAATCAGAAGAAGCCACTAATTCATAGATCTCTTCCTTTGAAATGCAAGACATGAATCATGATGACCTGGTTAGATGATTCAAAGGTGCCCCAGATCACAATCTCATACAATATTCCATATATGGGCATGGATAAACAAGAAGTCTACCAAGTAATGCTTACAAACATGGTCAGAGGTTTCTATGACAAAGAGTAGGAAGGGGAATTCTTCTTCTATAAGGTTGTGCACATGATCCAAGTGCATGAACAGGTTCCTCTGAATCTATGGGTTGAATTCCCACCTTTCCCAACATCCATTATCATTTATATTATACAAGAAGAAGTGGAACAACTACAATGAAGGATTGACTTTTTCTAGCCATAACCTAGTCTTAACTTTGCAACTGAGGATGTATTTGTGCCCCTTCCAGAAAGACCACCAGAGTTATTCATGTGTAGACCATGAACCAGGTAGGAGGTTGGGTTCTCCCCTACACTTGGAGAGCATACCTTTGGTTGACCAATCACTATGTAAGAAGCATAACTTATTCCATCTTCCACTATACCACAACCCAAACATAGGTTTGTCACTCTTAGATGTAAGAAGGCATAGGTTTTTAGCTCAAAATTCCATCCAAGTGATTTGCCATTAATACCACAAGCCCAAGAGGTTGAATATCTCACACCTGAGCAACCCATAGAAGAATAAAAACAAGCCTCAAGGGAAAAATTAGCTCGCACAACAGAATGATGAATAAGGAAGGAGGAGAAGAAATGACAAAAGGAGAAGGCACAACAACAATAAATAACTCAACAAGCCAAATAAACCAAGGCCAAAGATGTAAAGGTTGAATAACAAAAGTTCATGGATGTGGCTAAAAAGGCCAAGGAGGTTGCTAACATAGCCAAAAAAGAATAGGAGGTGCAAGTGTAGAAGGAAAAAGAAGTTGAGCTTGTTACCAAGGATAAGGCAAAGGAATAAGAATGATAGAAATATGATGTAGCGGTCCAAGAAAAATAGGCCATGGAAGATACCAAACACTTGTAATAACAAGCAGAGGAAGTTGGGAAGAAAAAGGAAGAAGAAGATGAAGCCTTGTACCAATAATAGGCATAGGCACATGTATAGGCATAAGCACAAGCATAAGCACAGGCACAAGCAAAGAATATAGATGAACAAGCTAAGGCTATGGCTTTGGAAAAGCAAAAGGAAGAAGAATAAGAGTGTGCATATAAGTTGTAGGTCAAGGAGGAACAAGAAAAGCAATAAGCTACACAGGAAGAACTAAAAAAGAAAGCCCAGGTAGAGGAGGAAGTAAAAATAAATTAGGATGAAGATGTTGTTCAACAACTCAAGCTAGTAGCAAAGGCTACAACATAGAAGCAACAGACACCTACGCAACTAAAATTAGAAGTAGACTAGCCATCATAAGAAGAACAAATAGCTATAGCTCAGATAGGTCCTTAGCTCCCAGAATTGCCATTAGGAGGAGTTTAGCTTTGGTATGTCCCAACTATTCATGCTCGATGCACCACTTTTTCTCTCCCTCTTGCCACAATGCCATGACTAGACTCTTTAGCAATTATGAACACATTAGCTACATTCCCAATCAAGCAAGAAGGCTCATTAGACATCTCTAGGATCCCACTAAATAAATAATTGGAGTGTGTAGAAGCATTTCAGGAATCCATTGCATAGAAGACCACCTCTTTGGAACTGGAAATGGATCAATCCAAGGTAGAGAACATAGAGTTGAAGGCTCACCTTCATGAAGTTGAAAAGATGATCTAGGACACCTGTCTAGAGTTGGTCACTCAATTAATCAACAACCAAGTCATGTCTGACGAATGCAAACTCAAGACTTTGGTCTCTAAGTTGACTAAGGACTGGTGTGTAGCCCAAATATTCCTTGCAATTAGCATGCTGGGCCATGATGTGAAGACTAAGACTACCAAACTCATCACCTTACTGAAAGAAAACTAGGGCATGTTGGACATTACTACACCATAAGCATATTAAATCATGAGTAACCTGTTGGACTAGAAGTAGCAATTGGATGATTCTTTAACCAGTTCCAATGCAAACTTCACCATAGCCACAACTGCCAAGATAACTATGGGAAGCCACACCAGTTCTATGGATGAGAATGACATAGCACTCCAAGATTTGTTCAATGCCCAAGATAACATGCATGATAACATTCTTAATTAGCATAATAAGCTTTTATATAGTTCCTTTGTAGGTCTGCAAGCCCAATGTCACACAGACAAATTAGAGCAGTTGAGTAGTGAGATTCAAATGTGGGTCACCAACACTAAGGTAACCATGAGCATCACTAGTGACTTGGATATCAAGTAGATAATTAGATATCATACACTGTTGTGCACCCTATTGCACATGATATAGGAAGTCATGCTTACAAGACTGATCTGTATCCATTTTACAGTGATGCTACCTAGATTCTCAACACACCTATGTACTAGCCACTGTCAGATCTCTAAGAAGTCATCATTCAGTGTAAGGTTGCATAGTCTAAGGCTAAGGAATCTTCTATCCAGTCATCATTTGCATCCATGCCACCTCCATCAAATTAAGTACTATACAAAGTGCCAATTTTGAAAAAAATTGTATATAATTTTGTATTGGGAATGATTAGTAAGACAAGCGAGGCCAAGATGGTTGAAAATATGTAAAGTATGGCCACCCAGTTATACCATCTTATTGAAAACCTGAAAGGGTGGTAGGTTGGTAGGCTATTTAGTCGAAAACCCAAAAGGGTGGCTAAGTAGTGCATAAGATTTGAAAATTGGAAACGTTGCCTTAAGTGATTACTGTGACTGTTATTGGTCTAACCACTTTTTCATCTTCTACCCTTTGATCAATTTAAGAAGATCCTACGATATTGTCTCGAGATAAGAAAACATTTTAAGTCCTGTAAATTGCTGGGAGAATAAATCAGATAGTAAAGTTGCGTAGGATATTTATCTATATTCATGCATTATGTACTCAGTTTATCATATATATATATATATATATATATAATCCTATCTCCACAACTTATAACAGGTTAGAATATGAATAGAATCCACTTTTGGTGCCAAGTACGAGAAAAATATGAATAGTCATAAACTGCAAATATCTATATATACTTGTGTTTGTAAGAAGAACAAATTCCCACTTTTGAAGAGATTAATAGAGACTATATGGTTATGGTTATCTATTATGTTTCATACTTTGTTCCTTATGATAATGTTTTGATTACTTTCTATCTAATTTAATCTAAATACTTTGTAAATGTTAATGAACTATTGATTGTTCCTACTTCCTACTTAATGCACAATAATTCATCCTTGTTATGCTTCCATTATCTAACCTTCTATATGAATATGATGCACTATCCTACACACTAAAGTATAAACCTAGTTAACATCATCCTTAGCATGTTTTGATGATTCAATAACTTATGCTAACAGGTTAAAAGGTTCATATGCCATGAACACAAATCCACAAAAAGGAAAAAAGGAGAGACTTTGACTAAACTTGGGGGGAATTCTGTGAGAGGTGGTAGAATCATTATAAGCTATTACTTAATTGAAATGGGGCTCTCTCTCACAATAGTCATTCACTATTAACAAGATGAGCATATGATCAATGGAAGAAAAATTATCCATTGTAAGCTTTTCTTCCATTGTAAAAATTTCCATGGTTGGCATGGATTTGTTCCAAAACTTATAAGGGTCACTATAACATATTTATTCATTTATTTTTTATCCTAATTCTTCAATTTTTTCAAGGACAAGATTGTTAGGATTTTAAAACATTATTGTATGGTTGGGATATTATTCAATAGCATACACAAGTCTAGGTGCTCTTATTATTTACCCATTTATTGTAAATAATATAATTTGAAGACCATTTTCATATGGTGAGTATTGATCTATAAATGTTCCTCCTAAAAGTTCAAACCTATTGAAAGTTGATCATTAGTGAAAAATTCATAATAGAAGGATTTATCTTGCAATATCATTGGTTCTTGATGTTTGTATTTGCTATGAGTAAATCTATTTCCTTGAATATCTAAATACTTGTAGCTATGTTGTTCATCTAGTTCTTCCCAATCATATAAAATAATTGATTTATATAATTATGGAGATGCACTAGTATCTACCTGAGCATCTATTTGTTTTCCATTAATTTTAATATAGATAAATTGGGCATACTTGTTATTCATCAATTATGCTATATATGCATGGTTTTTATATGATAGAGCTGGAGTAAATGAGTATACTTTATATGCACTTTGTAGGATCTGCACAAGGTTCCTTTTGATGAGAAAGATATATTTATTCTACCCAATAGACTTCATCTCTCATTCTCATTCTATATTGGATTTTTTCTAGTCATGTATCTCTTGTTTAGGGACTTCTTGCTCCAAGTCATTTGCAAGAGCATTTAATTCATCAGGGTTTGTTGCTAGCTCTTCATCAACATCTTCGTCCTCAACTTCTTCAATTATTGGTTTATAAATTTCCTCCTGATCATAAAGATCTTGATTTTCTTCTAATACATCCCACCACATTATTGCTTGGGAGGAATATACAACTTTGACAATGGGATTTTTACATTTATAATTTGGGGCTTTATGACCAAGCTAGTTGCAAATATAAAAAATAATGTGATTGGATCGAGGATTAGAAAAATGATGATGTCACATAAATTTTTGATTTGGATCTTGACTACGCATTTGTGGAAAATGATGTTTTCTGAAAGAGAGTTATCTTATTTTGAAGGTACACTAAGGCTTGTGGACATAGGGATGATATCTAGAAGGAGTGATTTTTATATTTTTTGGGGTAATTTTACTTTCTTGGTGTTTACTATGTTTTTGAATAGCTTTGGTTTGAGAAATAAGCTCCATGACTTCTTTTTGAGAAAAATCCACAATTTGGTTATCTATAGACATGACTTTAAGTTGAATATATGAGACAACACAATAAAAAATATTATAGGTTAAAGCATGGAGATAATTCATTTTTATAGCATCAAAATGTTAAGACTTTGAATCATACACAATCTTTCTGAATTTATTTGAAAACTTTAAAAATTATGTAAATTAAAAAAAATTATTTTCATAAGCCATTTGGCTTCTTTAGCTTGCTTGTCTTGATGAAGAGGGACAAACTCATTAATTAAGAGAGGATAAATATATTTCATGGGCTCAGGATGATTGAAAAATTCATCATTATGTATCTTTTTAGTTAATGAGTCCCACCATGATGCATCAATTCCACACAAATATTTAGTGGCTAAACTAGCCATGGTTTGATCATATGTACCGGTTTTTGATATTATAGTTTTTATTCTATTACACAAGCTAGCAATCTCATGATATGGATTCAATTTTTAATCTATGTTAAGGTATAATGGTTGAATAAGAACATGAACCCTTTGCATATTGGAAAAATAATTGGCTTTGTGTTTTAGGGCAAGACTAGTAGTGAGTCTGGTACCAAATAGTAATTTTACTAGACCTGAATCAGAAGAGGATTTAGAAATTTGTGTTAATTTTGGTTTCTTCTTATCTTCTTGTTCTAACCATTCTAATCCTTGGACTAGACTATCAAACTTTTCATCATCAAAAGTATTTATAGTTTGATCAATCCTATGTACATAATTATGAACATACATTTTATCAATAGATGCATATTCTACATTTAAACATTTATCTACATGGTAATAATCTCATTTGATTGATTTTTAACAAAAGCTATTGAATATTTTATGCTATGTATAGTTTGCATTGATATTTTGATCTATTATATATTTTGACAGATATCATTATATTTTTATTTAAAATGGTAATCAAATCTAGTAATGTAATTTCTATGTTTAAATTCTACAAAAGGTTCCTTATCATTAGATTTAGATGGTTGATGGTTCCTTTAGGGTTTCCTTCTAGTTCCTGTCTTCTTCATCAATCAAAATAATTAAAAATAAAGGAAATGCATTATATAATGTACTTTGCATTTCATATCAATTCATCCCACCTTATCAAGGTATATAAGGAACAATTTTATTGAGGCTATGCATTGCTTTATGTGTTGAAATCCATAGTTTTCATGTTATCCCTTTTATTATCCCAGATTATGTGAATGTGGAGGCAACCTCTTGGGCTCAAGGGTTGAATAGGGCTTAGAGGTAGGTAATGATTTCACAAGGGTAGGAGGTGAGTATCCTTTTTTCTTACATGGTCTACATGTTATTGTATTTAAATTTCTAAGGATGTAAGAAAAATGTTATGTTGTGTAGGATGAAAAGAAAAATGTTTTGTTTCTAATATGATTATCTATAAATATTGAGATTTTGAATAATTTTATTGGGATGTTATTGAGTTAAATATACACATACATATTTTATTAGGATGGAGTTTTTGAGACTCATATAAGTCTGGCTTCTTATGAAATATTAGTATGAAGTATTTTTTAAAGTATTTTACATTTTTATATTGGACTATTGGTGCTATGAATTCTTATCACTTGAATTATTTTCATTGACAAGTTTATTTTTATTTTTTATTGTTACAAATTAAAACTATATTTTAAAAAAAAGAGGCAAATATTGTTGAACAAAGTTGTATTTATGTGTACAAATGATTATGAAAATAAAGACTATATGTAGAAAATTATTGTAAAAAAATAATATATTTTTAAATAATTACATTCTTTAATAGGATATATGAAAAATGGTATATAGTTACATGAATAAAATTTTCATACATGCATGCGTATGTTACATTCTTCGGAGGTAATATATAAATTTATCTAGGCCATATTGTTTATAATTAGATTTGTAAGAGGCCCATAGAATAATTGAGTTAGCATTCAATCTTACATTATGAATTACTATTTCAATAAGTATCAAAACACAAAATTTTAAGTTAGAAATAATCAAATTAGCCTTCATATATAATTTAAAGCTTATATTCAAATATTGTTAAAACATAGTTGTGTCTCCCTCACAGAACTTGAGACCCTACCACAAGAATCATTATTAAGTTGTTTTTTTATTAAATGAGTTAATTTTGGGATTAGCAAGACTACACCCGATCGAGAACACAAGCGGGGTTTCTATCCCCATGCCTTCATTATGTCATTCAACCAATTTTATGTACCTTATTGTGGGTAGCCTAATCTATGCTAGGATTTGAACCTATGTCACTTTGATATGAATGCATACAATGTAATTGTTACAACACAACCTAGGGGAGTTAAACTAAAAATCTATCCTTAACTGATTCCTTTTATAATAAGTCTACAAGATGAAGTGTGTAATTAACTCCCAAAAATTAGAATAATACACTTATTGTTAAGAAAATAGCTTAGTGCTCACATTATATTTACATAAGTTGTAATAGTCTGTTTATTGTGTGATAATAAATCACATAGATTATCTCTAGAGAGATAGAAGTGTGTTGAAAAAAAAAGGGCTTATGAGAGATGTTAGGAGAGATATGAGGGATTGGGTGATAAGATTAGACTCCTAACTTATAGGAGATCAAAACTTTATTTATATGTATTCTCTCTAATGTAATAGTGTATTGAATCAAAACTTTATATATATGTATTCTCTCTAATGTAATAGTGTGCCGAATGAATTGAAGATTTTGAATAGAATATTTTTGTTTTGCGTTGATTATTAAAATTAGTGCTCTATATGTGTGTGTTTATATTGTGAAATATGAACCAGAATTATCGTCTAGTATCAGATCCAGTAAAAATGAGTCTCTGAGAATGCAACAATTCAAACATAGCCTATTAGAATTTACAATGTCTAATTTATATGCTTCAAATCTTGGATGTTCACATTATTTATCTATGCATTCATGATCAAAATTAATCTAGGTGCTATCCCATTTGCGTCAGCTCTATTAGATCACCTACCTCCATATCTATACTTGTGTTTCTAGTTCTAATTTGCTTCACATTGGTAGAATTGGCCAATGCATTGTCTGAAACCATTATGAATAAGACTATAATGTATTTTGAGTCACATGAGTGGAAATCATTTTCATTTGAAATAATTTATGCATATTATAACCATTGTTTGATCTATAAATAATTATATTCAAGAATCATTTTTTAAATCTTTGTATTTTTTAAAGTTTTCATTCACAATAAGTGAGTAGTGTAGTAGAGGGTTGATCAGGGGAAAATTTTGAAAAAGTAATACAATTATTACTGGTGATCAACTTTCCCAAATAAAATAATGGAATCATTATCTGCTTACTTTATAACCACTCAATTAGGGGTGAACTCAACTCTCTTTCCTAAATCGATACGAGTGATCTAGTAAATAGATAGAATATTAGTGGATAAATAAAAAACACATAAACATCATGAAATGTCCCATCATTCACTTCAAAAAATCCTCTTCCACTAACTTATGTAGAAATATCATCACCTAAAAATATGGAAGGCATAGAACAAGGATCCAAAGATGATAACATGTCCATGATGAATCCATGTGATGTGATGAACCAAAATCAGTTACCCATGTGGAAGGTTAGGACATAACTGCAACAAGTACTTTGCCCTTATATTTGCAATTTTTAATGTCTTTGTCCTTAGAAGAATCCTACACTAATGATATTTGATTGGCAAAATTAATGACACTGATATTATGCTTCTTCAGTATCTTAGTCAGTTGGTCAATTTGCTTCTTCATGCATTTAGATTCATCATGCCTAGATTTATTATAGTAGGCACATGTGAGTTATTCTTTCTTAGATATTTCATCTAAAAAGGAGGACTCTTTTGGTGCTTTAGACTTATAATCATATTTATGAGCCTTTATTTGCTCTAAGTCCTTGTTTTATTTCTTCTCCTTGCTACTGGAAGTTCTTGTTTGTCATGAATTAAAATTAAGGCATGTGGTTTATATGAATTCAATATGCCCATTTGAATAAGCTTGTCTTGTTCCCAAGTTACGTCAACATCAAAGTCATCTAAGGATGACATGGTCCATGTAGCTCCAAGAGCACACTTGGTGGCATGGAAGGTATATATGAAGACATAATAGTCTGAACTCAATTTGACAAGATGGAAAGTATCAATTAATCATCTTTTTTTCAATGCCACATAGTTTCAACTGTAACCTAAGTGATTTGAACTTTGTGATTAAGTCCTGTATAGAGTCAAAGTTGCTTGGGCATGAACTAATGAGCTCATTCTCCAACTCACAACCTCTCATTATGTTCCACTTCCCAAAGAGTTTTCTAATGTGATCTAGACTTCATTAGGAGTATCTATAGATTCAATATGAAAGAGCAGGTTAGGAGACATAGACAAGCATAGTAGACCATAGACTTTGTCATTTTTTAAAACAACTTTACCTTTTCTGCATAACTTTCTACTCGTGATAGTTGAATGGTGTAAGAAGCGAAACTCAACTCTGATCTATGATGTAGAAAGGAAGTATGTGTTGAATTAAGTGTGTTGAAAGAATAAAAATGTGCAACCCCCATGAATCTATAGAGGCTCAATTTTATAAGGCATGATAATATCACCAATGTGTAGAGATTGAAAAAACTTGCACTTTTAAAAAAATGATGCCTAAAAAGGAGATGTCGACTAAAAGTTATGGAAGTTTGAGTGTTTCTTGCTAGCAAAAAATAATTATCTCCACTTTGCATAATTTATTTTAGTGTGCAAATAGTTTGGCCCAAATTTGTGAGAAAATGTTAAGCCCCCTTTGGTTGGTTATGACCAAAGGATAATCTCCCATGTGACTAGGGGCTAAGGGCTAGGATGAGTGTGCATCTCACAAGGATGCACAAGCATGGGCCACATCAACACAGCTTCTAAGGATGCATGGGTAAGTGAGGAAGATCTAAAAATTATGTTTTCAAAAGTCACCAAACTAGTGGAAATAACATGAAACTAGTAAGGGAAACGTCATATCTTTAAAAATCTATATGGTTTCCTCAAGAAATAGAAAAGACCCACTTGGTATTTCATAAAACCTATAAAAATTCATAAATTGTTTTCCACTTCAAGTACCAAATGATATAAAATTTGCACATTTTTTTAAAATGCTTTCAAATCCTTCAAAATGGTAAAAAATGAGTGATTTGGTAAATAAGTATGAGTGATCTAGTAAATAGATAGGATATGAGTGATCTGGTACATATTTATTGAGTGATAAAGAAGAAACATATAAAACATCATGAAATGTCCCATCATTCACTTCAATATATCCTCTCCCACTAACTTATATGGAAGTATGATCACCCAACAAGATGGAAGGCATAGAACAAGGCTCCAAAGTTGATAACATGTCCTATGATGAAGCCATGTGGTGCGATGAACCAAAATCAATTACCCATGTGGAAGGTGTAGACACAACTGCAACAAGTAATTTGCCCTTATCTTTGCCATTTTTACTATCTTTGTCCTTAGAAGACTCCTACACTAATGAGCTTTGATTGGCAGAATCAATGACACCAATATTATGCTTCTTAAATATATTAGTTAGTTGGTCAATTTACTTCTTCATGAATTTGGATTCATCATGGCCAGATTCATTGTAGTAGGCACATGTGAGTCACTCTTTCTTAGATTTTTTTATTTGAAAAGGAGGACTCTTTTGATGATTTATAATTATCATCATATTTATGACCCTTTATTTGCTTTGGGTCCTTATTTTATTTCCTCTCCTTGCTACTAGAAGTTATCTATTTATCATGACTCAAAATTAAGGCATGTGGTTTATATGACTTTAATATGCCCATTTGAATAAGCTTGTCTTGCTCCCTAATTAAATAAACATCAAAGTCATCTAAGGATGACATGGTCCATGTAGCTCCAAGAGCACACTTGGTGGCGTGAAAAGTATAAATGAAGACATATTAATCTAAATCTAGTTTGACAAGGTGGAAAGATTTAATTAATCATCTTTTTTGTCAATGCCACATAGTTTCAACTATAACGTAAGTGATTGGAACTTTGTGAAGATGTCTTGTATAATGTCAAAGTCATTTGGGCTCAAACTAATAAGCTCATTCTCCAACTCATGACCTTTCATTATGTCCTACTTCCCAAATATTTTTCCAATGTGATCTAGACTTCATTAGGAGTAGCTATAGATTAAATATAAAAGAGCAGGTCAGGAGACATAGAATATCATAGTAAACCATAGACTTTATCATTTATGTTAAACAACTTCACCTTCTCTGCATAACTTTCTACTCGTGATAGTTGAATCATGTAAGAAGCGAAACTCAACTCTAATCCATGGTGTAAAAAGGAATATGTGTTGAACTAAGTGTGTTGAAAGACTAGGAATGTGCAACACACCTGAATCTATAGAGGTTCAATTTTACAAGGCATGATAGTATCACCAATGTGTATAGATTGAAAAAACTTTCACTTTCAAAAAAATGATGCCTAATAAGGAGATGTCGACTAAAATTTATGGAAGTTTGAATGTTTCTTGCTATCAAAAATCATGATCTCCACTTTGTATTATTTTTTTAGTGTGCAAATAGTTTGGCCCAACTTTATGAAGAAATGTTAAGCCCCCTTTGGTTGGTTATGACCAAGGGATAATCTCCCATGTGACTAGGGGCTAAGGGCTAGGATGAGTGCTCCCCCCTTAATGATGTCACTTTAAACTATGATGTGATTGGGGGAGTGATGTCACTTTAAAATTTACTAATGAATAATACTACTTGACACTAGCTTAAATTTGATAATTGGATGGACGTCACTAGCATACATGGTTGTAGGGGCATGGATCACGTCATCTCATCTTGCAAGGCCATATGGGTGTAGGTCACATCATCACATCTCTTAGAGATAAGTGTAGGTCACGTATCACAAGGGTGCACAAGCGTGGGTCACATTATCGCATTTTATAAGGCTACACAGGTGCAGTTCACATCGTCACATCTCGCAACGACATGTGAGCATAGTTCAAATCTTTATGTCTCATAAGGATGCAAGAGTATGGGTCACGTCAACATTGCTTCCAAAGATGCATGGGCACAGGAGGAAGATCTAAATTTTTTTTTCAAAAGTCACCAAACTAATGGAAATGGCATGAAACTAGTAAGAAAAACCTCAGATCTTGAAAAATCTGTATGGTTTCCTCAAGAACCATAAAAGACCCACTTGGTATTTCATAAAACCTATAAAAACTCATAAAAAAATTTCCACTTCAAGTACCAAATGGTGTGAAATTTACATATTTTTAAAAAAATCTTTCAAACACTTCAAAATGGTAAAAAATGACTGTCACAAAACTAGGTCATATTTACAGTAAGTTCTAAGGTTTTGACTCCTTTTGAATCTAATGATATTGTTCATTTTTTGTTTGATGACCCCAACAATACAGATCTACATGAATTTTATAGAAACCCCACCAAACCCTTGAAAATTAAAATCAATAAAAAACACCTAAACAAGCTAGAATGTTACATCTCACAATAGGAACAATGGCATTCACCTACCAAAAAATCTCTGATACCATATTAGAGTGGGCCACAATCGAAGATCAAACTGGATAAGATTGAATACATGAAATTGTACTTATATGGAGTAGTGAAAATTAAAAAATAACTCAAATAGAAGAAGCTTGTCTTCACAATAAAGAAATTGTATTAGCAATATTAACCATAAAATCATTAATAAGGTATATTATATAGGTGGAAGATAAATATATTCTCACATCCTCATGAATGTGGGATTATCTTTCACAGTGACCTTTATTGAATACCTAAGTGGCACCTAAGTAAACTAACTAAACATATGTAGGAAAAAACTATTAAATGGAATAAAAAACTATACTAACATTTAGCAAGTTAAAGTAAGTGATTAACTAATTTTGTTATGGGTCCGAAAAAAAAAATTTGATTTTTGAATTAAAATTAAAAGAATTTCCTATGTGAGTCATCAAAATAGTTTTTAATTATTTAAATAATGACTCTAAATATAAATCGAGCAACGATATTTTTTATCTAAAGGTTCCACTCTGCATTTAGGATTGGCATTGTGACCCTTACAGTGATTTAACTAATAACGAATCATTAAGATGCCCTTCCTCATGTTATTGTGAAGTCATTACACTATTTATTTTTGAATTATATTTTATATTTTAAAAAAATGTTACTATTTAAATATATCACACTTATGATATATTGTAAATGTGTAAAAAATAATATAAAAAATATATACTTTTAAAAATACAAGATTTACATGAAAACCTTATTTTTCTTATTCCTAAAAAAAAATATTTGAACTTAACACTTCAACCCTTCTTTCATTATCTATTAATATCCATCTTCTATTTACCTATATAAAATTTATAAAAATACATAAAATTCTATCATATACTTATATTTATATTTAGGAAATTAGAAAATATATAAAAATAGCTCAACGATGATTGAAAATATATCAACATGCCCAATCTGACTCTGTCATTCTATTAATCTCATTTTTCTCCTCATCCATTCATCCTTTTGAATCTGCCAATCAATATTCGCCATAGTCCTTTCGAAATTTAAAAAAAAAAACTCACTAGTAAAACGCTTTCCTCTCCGCTTACCGAATTTATCAATAATCTCCACAACCCTTTCCAAAAATAATAATAAATTTCACTACTAAAACCCTTTCCTCTCTGCTTACCTAAATAATTTTAGCTTCTTATCTGGTAAAACTAGCATCAGTCTGTATGTGCCAAAAACCAAATATTTTTTTAAAATTTAAACATAAGATTCCATTCTTAGATAAATACTTAATACAAAGTAAATGCTTTGTATTTATTTTATTCATATACCGGTGTTGTGGTTACATTGATCTTAAAGAAATCGTTGGTTCTCATTCTGAAAAAAATTATTTTCGTGATGGCTTTGGATTTATCTCTTCCTAATATTTCCCATTGTTATTCCTGAAAAATGATACATTTTTCTCATTAAGACAAGAAGTGGCCACTATGTGGCTCTTGTTGCATCTGCCCATGTACACAAAAGACCCCACCTGAACACAACTTCAAACATGCTCTTTTGGGCAACTTTCAATTATTGCTCTATCGATCACACGCACAATTTTTCCTCTACTGTAAAAACTCCATACCTGGATAAAGTGAATGAGTGAGTGGGTTTATCTGGCTTCCAAGTCCGTAACGGAAGCATCATTGATGGAAGGGTGGACCACAAGAGTTTGCAGATGACGATGACACGGCGGTCGAATTTGTGTTCCCTGATGATGTAGATGTATCTTTATGTGAAGGAACATCTTTATGCGAAACACCCATGAAAGATGGCTTTGTGGGATTTGGTAAATTAGTCATAGAAAGGTTTGAAAGCATTGTATATACAGAAGACATGGGTGGGCGAAGGGATGCATCTGCCTGTGTACACAAAAGAGCCACATGAACACAACTTGAAACATGATCTTTAGGGCAACTTTCAATTATTGCTCTGTCGATCACATCCACAATTTTTCCTCTCATGTAAAAACTCCATACCTGGATATAAAGAACGATGCATATTCATGTTCATAAGATATATATAAGCTTTGGAGGAAAAAACTATATCAAAATGACCATTGTTTTATCTTACCATCTCTAGCAGGCTTTGAAACTCGGGGGACAATTTATTATCAGTGTTTTTTCTTCCGCACACAATTTCTAAAAGCACAACACCGAAACTATAGACATCAGATTTCGCAGATAATTGTCCATGCATAGCATACTCTGGTGCCATATAGGCGCTGCATCAACAAAAGAAAAAAGTTAGTAGATCAGAAAACCTAAATAATAATGCTACAAAAAAGTAATTTTTTATGGTGAGTGTTTGTCTTACTATGTTCCTGCAATTCGAGTGGTAACATGAGACTCATCTTGAGCAAACAGTCTTGCTAAGCCAAAGTCTGATATCTTTGGCTCCATTTTCTCATCCAGCAAAATGTTGCTTGCTTTGATATCCCGATGAATGATCCGCACTTGAGAATCTTCATGCAGATACAGAAGCCCCCGAGCTACTCCACGTATGATGCTCAAACGCCTCTGCCACGCAAACTCGTTGCTCTGTTGTGGATCTATACTCGTGCGATATTAAAAAAAAAAAACATTAGCCTAAAGAAAGAACAAATAATATTGTATATTGACACTCACTTTTAGACTAGATAGAAGGGGCTCACGAAATAGAATTTTGTCAAGGCTGTTGTTAGGCAAGAACTCGTAAACAAGCAATCATTCGGATCCCTCTGCGCAACATCCAAGCAGATTCACAAGATTCCGATGTTGAATTTTGGCCACCAGCTTAACCTCATTTAGAAACTCCTCTCTCCCTTGGCGGGATTGTATGGACAACTTCTTTACTGCTATTTGATTTCCATCTGGATTGTGCCCTGACAATAACATTAAAGAAAACACATTAACCTTAAGCCTATATTGCGAATGCAACTATTTCTATTTCGATGAACGGTGTTGAATGGGATGATTTGACCCTTCCATAACCAAGTAGGGGTTTAAATGACATCAAACTTGCTATGAAGTGTTCCCAAAAGGCTAGCCCCGTGCAGATTAGATATCACTACAAGAAATAATTCAACAAATATATTCAGAAAATGAGAGTCAAAGATAATTTTTTCCTAACTAAAATTGAAAACCAGATACAGATCTGTGATGAAAAGCAAAATAAAATGCTTTACAATTCAAAACAAGAATTTTGATTGGCTAAGGCTTTGTCATAGTCTATGTTACCTTGTAAACAGCGCCAAATCCTCCCTCTCCGAGTTTGTTATCTTCATGAAAATTTCTAGTAGCAGCCCTGAGTATTTCCAAGTTAAAGGTTATTTGTTCATCAGGGCCGATCAGTGAGCCGACATCTTTGCCATGATTTTCTGTTTAATAAAATGTAGAGAGTAAAAATTAGAAATCTATATCGAGCCTAAATCCGAAAAATATATTTCGCCGTTCGGACAACAATTTTTAGACCACGGAGAGAAGGATTTATCCATTCTATTTTAATGCTCTAATTAGAAAGGGTTTAATTTATAGAGATCTTACAAGCTAAATTTCAATAGGATGTCTTCTTAAAAAAATACCTTTCCCTGGGACGAGTGACTTCCCAAATACCGCAGACTTCACTTTTCTTCGAATTGCAAACATGCATAGTAATAACATCACCAACAAGCCGCCGAGAATACCCAAAACTATAGCCAATTTGTTTGAAGACTTTTCTGCACAGTAGATCAATTTGAGTGTTCAGTCATGTCAAATGCTAAACCGTAACATTATTAATTGTTTTGACATCTCTTTGTTTAAAATGGAATTGTCTGCAATAAGACAGATTTAAAATGGATTGAGCTTTGAGCGTGTGGACTAAGGGAAAGAGTTTAACAAAATTAAGAATTGTTATGCATATTACTCGGTAGTGGAGCAGACGGAGGCGGTGGAGGCGGAGAATTAAAGAATGGGTAAGATTCATAACGAGCATAGCAACTTCCCAAGAGAGCCCGTCCTCCAAGATAAGTTCCACTGGCCGTCACGGTCAGCTCTAAGATACGATTAATTGCATTTGATAAGCATGTTGTGCAGTCGTCAATGGAAGTTATATCTCTCCAGCACTGAACCAGACCGAATATCCTCTGAAACGAAGAGTCAACATATGTTGTTCCAGAAGAGTATTGATTAGCGGATCCATAGGCTTCCTTTGTCAGATTTGCGAAAAGCCCCTTACCGGCTGCGCTATAGACATCAGGGTTTGTAGCGTAACCTGTATTGTGGAGAATCGTCATAAGGGTTGTATCCAGTTTTCCGACGAAGCTATAATTCTCATAGCGCATGAAGCAGTTGTCAAGAAAAACTGTCCCTCCTGTGGCATTCGCACAATCATGTCGAATACTGGTATTTGCTTGTTGTGAACAGCTGTAGCAGTTCTTCCTCGTTAAGTCTCCCAGACATTGAAGAAGTCCATAAGCTGTGTCTGGAGTTTGGCCGGAGACAGAGGTATTAAAACCAATTGATGATGAATTGATGTGGTTGACAAGATTATTCAGAACTATATTCAAATTGCTCTCAAATTTACTTGCTTTTGTGTAGTTAGCAGGCTTGCAGATATTCTCCGTTAACAACATCTCGACATGCAGGGAACTCATTAACAACAGAACAACAATACATAATAAAAGCAAAACAGGGGATGAGTGACGATGTTTTGTATTGTATGTGATCTGCATGTTGCCTGCGTTAGGTGTTTCGGAGATGCATTGCTTAGAAAGCAGACATTTTGAGGAACATAAGGGTCGAGTCTTATATTACTTTCTTGTTTTTATTTATGAAATTGTCTGGATAGCATTTTGAAATATTAAATGTCATCCCAATACCACCAATAATAATAATGATGGTGATGATGATGTTGTTGAAAAGTTCGAAATTTTTGTCTTTCTCGAAGATGAGTTTGAGGTGAAGAGAGCATGGGATATTATCCGATAATATTGCTCAACTCTAAGAGTAGAAAGTTTGAGGGGTTTGCACGGGATATTATCCGATAATATCGCTTAACTCTAAGAGTAGAAAGTTTGAGGGATTTACTTTCCCTTTGCTTTGTGATAAGATTGTTGACCTTAAGGTAATTAATAAACATCAATGATTTAGGGGAAGAGGATACCAAAATACTTAAGAATTTAATTGGATGCCTTGGACCATTATTTGTGTAAGAAATTCCAAAACTTAATTTAAAAGTTTTTAATAGTTGTAATAATATTTAGTATATACATGTATAATGTGGCATTTAGTGATGTTTTAGATTAAAATGATCTCATAATAATAATTAATATATTTTATTAATATTAAAATATTTTTATTAAAAAATTATGTGAAGAGAGTACGTGATAATATTTTGAATCTTTTTCTATTAAATGGAAAGATGAGTTTGAGGTAAAGAGAGCGTATGATATTATCCTCGAAATTGCTTATATTTGAGTGGTTTGGTGGTCTAAACTCTAAATCTTACTTCATTAGTGCTTACTTGTGTTTTCATTCTGATAAGATTATTGACTATAATACATAAAGTGTATTTGATATTTTACCTCAATGCAATCAATAAACATCAATAATTTAGAGAAGAGGACAAATATAGATGGAAATTTAATTTAAAAGGTATCGAGATAAGTAAAATTTAATAGATTCACGGATCTTTGGAGTGTATATAGTAATGTGAAGAGGTAAAAAGACCCTGTGAGCTTTGATATCATGAAACAATGATATGATGTGAGATGTTGCAATGTGATTAGATGTGGAGGGGGAAAACGACATATGGCAGCGCAATGAAGGCGAATGTTCAACATATCATTTGATGTGGCAGAAAGGTATTTTTTAAGTAGTAAGTTATATAAATGTGCAATAAATTGGCATCTAATAGGTGGACAAAATTCATAGTTTTGGACTTCAAAGACTAGCACACCACCTCAACATGACTCCTCATATTGAAATTCAAAGACCATAAATAAGACTAGACCTCCAAGATAATACTCTAACCTCTAACTCCTCTAAATACTACTTAGGAGTAGAAATGCAAGCATAAGCAAAGAAGATGAATGTGTTATATGGTTTGGGATTGAAATATGATCTTATATACGACTCCAATGCCTAAAACTAACCATGAATTCTAAGTTGACGGTATCAGACAGGCCAATACAGTCAAAAAAGATGTCGCCTGAAACAATATTGTATCGGACATGCATATATAATATAAAATATAAAAGATGGGCTCAAAACTATATCAGTCAAGCCGATATAGTATAGGGAAGGACACATATGAAACAAACTTTATGGGCCTGGTCGATATAGTAAGATATGGGGAAGCCAACAAATATAAATGGAAATTAGCTAGAGGGGAAGATGGAAGGAGACATGGAGCAGCTCAAATTGATAGTAATCAAGGTATGATTGAATAGTACATGCAAACATATCTTGCAAAGTATCCTGACTCAATCCCACCCCATTCCTATTGCACTCTTTAAGGCATGCATTTAGGGAGATTAATGTGTTGACAATCCCTTGCAAGAGAAAGTGTTAAGAAAGTGATACAATGAAAAATATCAAGTGTATACATATGCCCCACATGAAGCTCATCATATGTTACAATAGTGTAACAAGGAATGGTACTTTAGGATAAATACATAGTAACACAAAAGATCATAACTAAAAAAAAATGCTGAAATAATTGAAAGTAGATGAAAGTAAATAAATGAAAATATGCACCTTAACTAACCTTGCTAACTATAGATGTGACACTATGTGTGTTACAACTGAAATAAGGCACCAATCAAGAAGAATGAAGGAAAACCTTGAAAAATAAGAGAAAAGTCTAACTGTTTATAAAAAAAATATGTTAGCATCTTAAAATTATCTACTTTGCAAGGATCCTAGAACTTATTTCAATTCATAAAAAAGACGTATATAAACAAAAATATGGGAAAAATATGAATTCTAGAGGTGAACAACTAGAAATTTTGAAATTTGAATTTTTTTTCAATAAAAAGGTTTTAAAAAAATGCATTTTTCCCTTTTTTCTGAAACCAGAGCTCTGACTGTCCAAATTTAGTGCTACAAGAGATGATGGCTCAAAGATGACAAGGTAAACATGCAAGAGGTCAACTAGGTGCAATCATTGGAGCCATGCAGGTAGGTGATGTAATAATGATTCATTTGTTGAATTTGAATAGATAAGATAGATTTATGACTTACAGGTGTTAGGAAAAATATGTGTAGCTGCGTTTTCCCCAACAAGCGTGAATATGTAAATTAATTTTTTTGGGATAATGGGCAGTTGGAGAAACATCAAATTTATGGTCAAGGGTATTTATTAGGGCTAAATAAAGAAATCGTTGCAACCAAACAAGTATATCCTCTAGACCGATGCAATTGGGTGGAGGGAATTTGTAGCCTTGGTTGATATCGTATGGTATCTATGCTAATGCAGTTGTGTGAGATAAGATATTGATATGGTTGGTACCATATAGAGTGGTCAATATAGTTCTAAAGTGAAGTCTATTGATATGGTCGGTATTGTAGGGGGTGGCTAATATAGTAGAAATGGAAGGAAAACACAATTAATATAGTATTAATTTGATTGATGTTGTTAAGAATTTTTTTGCATATTCGATATGATATAATAAAATCAATATATTTATAAATATAATAAATATAATAAATTTTGATAACTATTTCATATAAAAAAATAAAATCATCAAACATAAATTTTAAATAAAATACGAATATCGATTTATACACTCACTTTACAAACCCCTTCTTCACTAAGATATTAAACAATGCCCCTTTTAAAAACAAGCATGCCTCCCAATATAATTTGATGCAACACATTCCATAATATATGGGGCCAAAGTGTTTGTTTAAAACCTATTTTATATATATATATATATATATATATATATATATATATATATATATATATATATATATATATATATAATAAAAAACCACCGACCTATATGACATTGTGTTAAAAATGGGCTCCACCTCCCAAAAATAAACGGAAAGTGTGTGGAAAGAATACCGATGGGACTTAAAAACACAAGTGGAAGGAAGAATAATATGACACCTCTTTTTCCAAAATTGTAAGGAATGAGTGTGGAAAAATAGGCTATGGTCCATGGCAATGGCTATTCAGCCATCAAAACGATATGGGCATCATGGTATGTAATGCCAAATGGTTTCTTGCACGGACTGTCATCAAATATTCCAATTCGTTCACTATCAGGAAGGAGGCTATTTTTTTTTTAATTTACAATCTTGGTAGAAATGGATTTATATTCTTAATTCAAATCGAGATCAATTACATAGTAACAATTAAAGATCTGAGGATTATTCATATTAATCCATTGAGTTAACACAATTTTCATTAGGTTTTTATAATTATAGCTCAATTCCTTTGAAATAATCATATATGTGAATGAAAACTCCTAAAATGTGTGCTATAATAAGTATTGGTTCTTTCCATACTTTTGTATTTATTTTCATATTAATACTAATATATGTTTTAATTTTAATAGAGATTATAGTAAAATTGGAAGTTCACTGATTTTATTTAATTATATTTATTTTTCAAATTTATGATAGTAAATTTGGGAGTTGCACATTATTTAAATCTATGTTGATGTTAATTTTATTTTTACAATTATTTTTTAGATAGGTCCATTCATGTTCCAAACTTCTATGTTTAATACTAACATAACAGAAATAAGAAATTCTAGTTTCATGTCTTCATATTGTAAGTAACAGGAATAGAGGACATATTGTGTTAGATAGTGAAGGGAATTAAATATTTAAGACTTCTTCCTTGTTGGTATGTTTAATTGATATTAACATGTTAACTATTTAATATTTTTTTGTATTTTTTTAGTGTTATGCTATATGCTAATTTTGAATGTATCCATTTTTTACTTCCAAACTAATTTTACTAAAAACTCAAAATTTATAATATAATAAAAATAAGAGAGTAACTTATAGAATACATTGTGTACTTTGATTTTGAACAATGTATGATTTGAAAAGATAATTAAAATATCTTCAAATAATTTTCAACAAGTTATTATCTAATCATATAAATTGTGGAAACACTAGATCTCTCATGATAAAGTTATACATTAGAAAAATTATAATTCAAAATAATATTCCAATAAAATATGAAGTGATAAAATTACTTAGCTTTTTTAGTTCTTGGAGTAACTTTTATATTTTAAGTCTTTTATCTAATTTTCAACTCAATGAAATATTTGTCACATTAAGAAGGATAACCAATTCAAAAAGTCATTTGTAAAAAATATAAATCAAAATAATTTCTATAAGATAAAAATAGGAAAACATGAAAAGATATATTCAAAGTTCAAAAAGAGAAGTAATAGGGGAAGGAGATATTGCCCCAAATTAATAGAATTTATAATGGAACAAAAGAGTAGAGTTTTTTACAATAAAATATTATTTTACAATACAAAGATTTGTTTTGAATGATCAAGACTTGAAAAACTATTTAAATATATTATTTTTAAGTTTAATGCAATCATTACACTATTAAAAAATATTTAATATATAATTTCCTTAACACAACAACAACAACAACAACAACAACAATAATAATAATAATAATAATAATAATAATAATAATAATAATAGAATCTCTCATTTATACACTTGAAAACTAATCTTTTATCCATGAACACCATTTGACTAGAAACAATGTACATATCCAAATTACGTTTATGTAGATTTTAATTTTTTTACAATTATAATATACGTTGTTGTTGCTATTATTTTTGTTGTTATGAACCTCCCATTTATACACTTGAAAACTAATCTTTTATCCATGAACACCATTTGGCTAGAAACAATGTACATATCCAAATTACGTCTATGTAGATTTTAATTTTTTTATAGTTATAATATACGTTTTAAAGTCTATTAATTTATTGTTGTGTGTGAGGTATAAAATGTCAAAACAATCTTTTAAAATGTACAAGTTGAAAAAACTCTTTGATATAAATTTGGTATGGTTTCAACTGTCCCACCTAAAAGTGCTTTGCGCTTTGGTCTATTTATACACATTAAGATCATCTTCAGCCACTTTTGTCTTTTACATATTTAGTTGATGCAATTTGTGTTAATCATATGTCATTTACAAAATAATAAATATATATGTTATGTACTTTTTTGAAAATTAGCGCATAAATAAAATTTTAGATTTTTAAGAGTTTATCTGACCTTTAAAATCATTTTAAATATCTCTTGAGTAGAGTGTATAAAAATTATTTCCAATGGAATTTAAATAAACTATTACAAAAAACAAAAAAAATATTTTAATGTTAAATTACAAGATAATTATAACTTCTAAAGAAACTATTTTTTATAATGCAATAATTTTATAATAAATTACTCTATCATACATAATATTATAATAACAATAACATACAACTAAATAAAATAGTAGCAAAATTTGGTTCCAAATTTAACACCATAAGAACCGTATGTGTGAAGATTACTAGTAAATATTAAAATTTTGAAGACATAAAATTTTCAATCTTCCATAATTTCCAAACATGTTTGTTAAATATTCGTTTTCTTGAAACTCATTCTTTAATTCAAACCATACGTACATATGATATTAAATGCTTGAATTTTAAATCAAATTATAATAAATATATAGTATAATTTTATATTTTATTCAAAATATATGCAAAACAAATTTTAAAACGAAATTTTTTTATTAAAAATATATAATAAATATATGTTATCATAAAATTATATTATCAATATAAACTTTAGTGTCATCCATATATATATTTTTATAAGTTTTGAAAAAAATAATTAATTATTTTTAATTAAGAATTAATTTTTATAAATTAAATAAAAAAAATTATAGATTTAAACTTTCAATTTAATATATATAATTTAAAAAAATTAAAAATATAAAATTATTTGTATATCTATTGCTTCCCTCGCTCCTCCCTCGTTTTCGTAAATTGAAGCTTGCATTATGTTCCCATTTTTTCACCACGAAGACCATATTAATTTGTATGACATCAATATCGTGTTCATGTCTTAAGAAGATGTGTTTGATATAGAGTTCCCTGAATATATGTAAATAATAGAGAAAAAGAAGCGATATTATAAATGAATACTATAGAATGAAATATAAAAGAATAAACAAGTGAGTGAAACACAGAAGAACAAACAAATATATAGCAGGGAAGGTAAGATCCCTGGTTTAAAGTGCAACCAACTTAAATTGTATTGCAACAATTAAATGCGAGATTAGATAGAGATGTATTCATAGGATACCAATCCATTTCAACTATAAAATATATTGAAATTTTATAAAACACTTTAATTCGTTTGACCAAAATTTAATGTGTAAAAAAAAAAAAAAACAAAAAATAAAAAACAAAAAACATTATTTTAATTTTGTAATTAAAAAAATTTAATAATATAAAAATTATTAAAAAATAAAAATTAAAAAATTATATAATTTATTTTTCAATATAATTTAAATTATTTAAATTAGAAAATAAATAACTAAATTATATCAATTGAAAATTTTTAACAAATTTATTAACTTTATAAAAAAAATCTAGATTATATTAAATATGAATAGGATCTCATTTCCTATTCTTAGCTTTAAAAAACATAAAAGTGACATGAAGAATAATATGAGCTCTCTTTTTAAAAAGTGAAAGGAATCAATGTGGAAAAATAGCCTACGGTCCGTGCCCACTAAAAAGACACAAGCAATGGGCCATGCCCATTAAAATTAAAAGGGTTTTTTCTTTTAAATAATAGAAGCGTGTGGAATAAAAACACTACAAATAAAAGAAATAAGTGGACTTTTCTTGTCAGTATACTCTCGGATTAAAAGTGCATATTATATCTATTTGTAAATTTGTTGCTCTTGCCCAACAATACGTTCCTTAGTAAGTACAAATAATATATTTATAAATGATAATTTTAAAATGGAGTGATGAGTTAAATTGATTGTATTAGACTTACATGTTTGGTGATGGTTTGTATGGATTTATTTAAAGATGGATATGTCATGATTGTAAAAATATAAATTGAGAATGAATTTTGTAAATTATATGCCCTGTAATGAATTCATCTTTATAAAAAGTGTATGTTAAGGAGCACTACTTGTTTACTCATTTCATCTTAAGGTTGAAATTGAATGGTCCCCCTAGTTAAGAGCAAATTAGGTAAAATTTATATATTTCAAATGTTTATTGTGTGTTATAATAAATTTAAATTTTAAATAATTAAAAAATGTAATTAATTTTTTTATATATATATTTGGTAGTATTATTATAAAATATATATTAATATTATGCATGTATTGTTTGTAAAATTATTTTACAAAATGAATTTTGTATAGTTATTACAAAATTTAATATATATATAAATAAGGTAATCATCACATATACATACATGTGTGTGTGTGCATATGTGTATGTGTGTTTAATTTGAGAATGATTTAAATTACAAATAAAATTGACATTTTTTTCGGAAATCAATGTTATTCAAAACAACTTTATATTTGTCATTTATAGTTGTAAAATATTTTCAAAATTGCTAAAAACTTTTAGGACAGGTATAAAATCTCTGCCATACTTCACCCCGCCGTTCATATTTATTTTATATTCAGAAAACAAAATAGTTTGATAGTAGGTAAAGATTGTTTTCATAAAAAAGAAGAAATAGTACGTAATATATGAAACATGCAATCTGAATAAAGTGATGATACCCTATTATATTATTAAAGAGGTTGATATCCTCATTAAAATCCCCATTATATGAATACCCTACAATCATTGTAGTCTAAAAGATGACATCTTATCAAATTATTTTTTAAACAATTCAAAGGTAATCTATATGATCCCACATTTTGCATACATATCAATGAAGGAATTCATAACAACAATATTAAGTGCAACCCTATTTTCTATTATTTTTCCATTAACCTTCATATTATTTTTGAGGGAAATTAAGGTTGCACATGGTATATAGGAAGAAATCCTGTAAAAGTGATGTGATTGGGTTTGACATATGTTCCTTCTATTCTTTGAAACAACATTAATTCTTCCTATGGTACTATGTATCTTGCATTCGATAAAACCTTCAAAATTGATGAATGCACGTTGCAATCAATTATATGTTTAAAAAAAAAATATGGGATCCCCCAAAAAAATTACGTAATCAATATACACATCCATAAGTATGTTTAGTAGTCATCGGGGTACATTACCATCTCACCTTGGAAATTTAGCACGAATAAATTTACCATGTACCAAGGCTTTATTGTTAGGTTGTGGAGCTAAAAGATTCACTGATGCAAACATGGAGGAGGAGGTAGCTGAGTTGCAGTGCAACCGACGTCGGTTAGATCAACCGACGTCGGTTAGATCAATCGACGTCGATCATATCCAGTGAGCAGAGCTGTCGACATCGGTCAGTATCGGCCGACGTCGGTCACCTTCAGACTAAAAACAACCGACGTCGATCGCCTATGCGGTTTTGAAACTGTCGGTTTCACGAACAGTTTGTTAACGAACCAGTTGTTTGCATGATAAGGACTAATTTTAGTCTCGAGCTACGATTTCTAATTATTGTAATTGGAAAGTCTAATTATTGTTTGTATGAGATCTATTTAATAGACTCATGGGCTGTATTGTAAAGTGTGCTAGTTTGAGAGAGCTTGGTTAGCTCCTTCAGTGTGAAGAGAGCAAGGGTAGCTCCTCCTAGTTCCACAGGGGTGCTGAGTGCGTATGATCAGAGAGATCTACGGGATAGCAAGATCTGGTAGAAGATCCACCGTGGTACTGGTTTAAAGAATCATAAGGACTTGGTGAGGCAAGGACAAGGGTTCTTCAGGGTGTAGAGAGATCTACATGGTAAGTAAGGTCATTGATTTGCAGGTTGTTGCAAAATCAGGGAGATCTACTTAGAGTACGTGGAGTACTTGGTACTGGCAGTATTGTTACTGACTGGTTGGAGGTGAACAACAACTCTGTGCTTGAGTTGTTTGTTGTGACCATGATTGAGAGAGAGAACTCTTGAAGAGATTTACTATTTGTAAGCCCTAGAGGTGTGGGAGCCCTAGAGGAGTGTGAAGAAGATTGTGGCATATTATTTGTTGTATTTCTTTTTGGAAGAGTATTAATACAATTGGATATTGTCTCTCATATTCTGTGTTATTTTTGAATTCTAGTTACTTGTGATTCTGGTTTAATTCCGTGTTTAGTTGCTTATACAAGGTGATCAATTGTGCTCCTAGATCCTAACAGTTGGTATCAGAGTTGTTTGTGGTTCTTACTAGGGCAATATCAGGGAAAGAAGCACTGGAGAGCAGTTTAGTGGGTTCTCAGATATCTGAAAGGGACCAGCAGCAGGTCGACATGCTATGAAGGGTCAAGTTTTTTTCTACATGGGTTTGTAGATGCGGATATGGTAGGTTACTTAGATGACAGGAGTTGCACCACAGGATGTGTGGTGGTTGGTCTTCAAGATTGAGCTTGAAGAGGGATAAAAGCCAGGAAACAAATTAGATGATGTACAGGTATAGGTACAGGTACAGGTGCAGCTATTTATCTCCAAGTGGGAGATTGTTAGGTTGTGGAGCTAAAAGCTTCACTAATGCAAACATGGAGAAGGAGGTAGCTGAGTTGCAGTGCAACCGACATCGGTCAAATCAACCGATGTCGGTCATATCCAGTGAGTAGAGCTACTGACATCGGTCAGTATCAGCCGACGTCGGTCACCTTTAGACTAACAACGACCGACGTCGGTCACCTGTGCGGTTCTAGAATTGTCAGTTTCACGAACAGTTTGTTAACAAACCAGTTGTTTGCATGTTAAGGACTAATTTTAGTCTTGAGCTGTGGTTTTTAATTATTGTAATTGAAAAGTCTAATTATTGTTTGTATGAGATCTATTTAATAGACTCATGGACTGTATTGTAAAGTGTGCTAGTTTGAGAGAGCTTGGTTAGCTCCTTCAATGTGAAGAGACCAAGGGTAGCTCCTCCTAGTTACACAGGGGTGCCGAGTGTGTATGATCAGAGAGATCTGTGGGATAGCAAGATCTGGTAGAAGATCCATCAGGGTATTGGTTTGGAGAATCATAAGGACTTGGTGAGGCAAGGACAAAGGTTCTTCAGGGTGTAGAGAGATCTACATGGTAAGTAAGGTCATTGATTTGCAAGTTGTTGCAAAATCAGGGAGATCTACTTAGAGTACGTGGAGTACTTGGTACTGACAGTATTGTTACTGACTGGTTGGAGGTGAACAACAACTCTGTGCTTGAGTTGTTTGTTGTGACCGTGATTGAGAGAGAGAACTCTTGAAGAGAATTACTGTTTGTACACCCTAGAGGTGTGGGAGCCCTAGAGGAGTGTGAAGAAGATTGTGGCATCTTCTTTGTTGTATTTCCTTCTCAAAGAGTATTAATACAATTGGGTATTGTCTCTCATATTTTGTGTTATTTTTGAATTCTAGTTACTTGTGATTCTGGTTTAATTTTGTGTTTAATTACTTATACAAGGTGATCAATTGTGCTCCTAGATCTTAACATTTATTATGAATGCAACTTTGTGCTCCTTGTAACCTTCATGTGATGGTGCAATACAATATTCAAAATTGAAATATTCTAATAAGTAGGTGTCATGTTGATGTGCCTTTATTTGGTTCACATTGAGAGTCTATAATCACTTTCAAAGTGTTAGCTCCCCACATTAGAGTAGCTCCCCACCTTCTCTAATGAAATAAACACCTTAATCTTGAAATGTTCAAATACTAAGCATTCATGTTTCCAAACGTAATCCCATTCTTATTCCTCATGTGTCATCCACCTACATGTCAATTGTAAAACACTTTCATCATAAACAATAAGAGATTTGAAGTGGCTTTAGTATCTGCTCAAGCTCTATTTGTTATTTTATGGAGTTAAGGTTTTGATCTATTTCATATAAATAATGAAATTAAAATGAATAGTTATTTCAAGGGGTGTATTGTGCCAGAAGATATTTAATGTTGATAAATTACACACACACACACACACACACACACACACACAGATTAATTTTAGGGTTGGTAGGATCCCTACTCAATATAAGCAAAAAATTAGAAAAAAAATGGCTTGGCTTGAGTCAATGTAATGATCTTGATATTCAATATATGCAGAAATACCCTTAAGGTAGGGAAATGCCATATAATACTCCTTTAGGAAGGAATAACTCCACAATGTCTCTTCGAGGGGACAACCTCTAATATCCTCTTACAATAGAAGACTCAATGCTTACTTGATATCTTTACCATGATAATCATCTCCTATATATATACATCTGTCTAACCCATGGATGGGTAACCTCCTAATCCCAATGTAGGCCGACCATTACCCAATGTACTACTTCCACAAGTTACTCATTATCCTAAATATTGTACCCATATAACTAACTAAGGGGATGTGTGCCACATGTCGACATATCCATCAACCCATATCCAATAATATATCATATCCCTAGGTACATAACATTACTTCCCTCCTTGACATGTTTCATCCTCAAAACATAGGAAGAAACCAAATAATGAGTGTGCTTCAAATCATTGCACATGTGTCTCCAATCTCAATCATCTAACCATCCAAATGTGATCTTGGCAGGTGATAGTTCTCCAAGCTTATTTCCAAATTCCCATGTGCTCCTCTAATTTTGTTCATGATCATAATTATATTGCTTTGGTGTCCCAACATAATTACTCCTCTTTTTATTCCATGTAACATATTTCGCTGTGCTTCTCTAATTCCAACCATGACCATAGCAGGTATTATTCCATGCATAGTCATAATGATTTCCCCATTCATTCCATGTGACATAGTATTTTTTCTTTAGATTCCATCCATATCCATAATGATTAGAAATTTTATTTCCTGTATATACAAAATGACTGTTATTATGACACTTCCTCACCTGGTTCCATGATTGTTTCCTCTCATGATGATGTGGGTGTCTATATACCTCAACCTTTTCCAATACTTTGACCTTATCCACCTTTGCTTCTACCTCTTCCACCTTTCCCTTCTTTGTCTCTTGAGTAGATGAAGTGCTCATTTGTAGTGTGTATTTATCTATATTATCTAAATCTTCATCATGTTCTTCATCACATGTTTCCATCTCATCCTCATGATCTACCTGGATTGTTATTGGTGCCTTTTTCACTATGATATCTTGTAAAGTGATCTTCTTTTTCCTATACCAAAAATTCATGAAATTTTTCTGAACATTAATATTCATTGCTCCCAAAGTCTTTAACCATGAATATCCAAGAACTATATCCACATCATCCATATCCAAAGCATAAAAATCTGAATGCAAAACATATTTTTCCATAATGAGATTCAAATCTTCAAACTTTGAAATATTCTTACCATCTACTTGAACCTCTTTGATATTATTTTCTTGAACATGTAGATGCTTGGACACATTCATGTTGATGAAGTTACACTTACTGGTAGGGTTTATGGACACAATAACCCTTTTCTTTTGAATGCATCCATGAAATTGAAAAATTGACTCAAATTTCTTTGGAGCCAAATAATTTGAACCTTTATCATCCAATTATTATTATTATTATTCTTCTTCTTTTTCTTTTTTCTTCTTCTTTTTCTTCTTCATCATCATCTGCTTCTTCTTTTATTGATTCTTCTACTTCTTCTTCTTCTTCTTTTGATTCTTCTTCTTCTACTGCTTCTTCTTTTTCTACTTCTTGTTTTATATCCCAACGATCTAAAAAGATATGTTCCATTTCTTTCCATGAGGAAAATCTTTCTGTACAACTCAATTGATCAAACCAATGTAGTGCAGGCCCAAAAAAGAGAGGAAGTAATCGTCTTTGCCCAAAAGTTTTTGTAAAATGATTCTCCAAAAGGAGCAACCATTCTCTAGCATCAATATCATCTTCCCCTAAAAATGTTTGCAACTCCATGATCCACAAAAAAATTAAGGTTCATGAAACCCTAAAATGTCAAAATTGATCCTTAAAATCACAAAAAATCATTTCAAACAACTCAAAAAAATCTAAAATTTTTACTATGATTCTCTTATATTTTCTTACATCTCCAGTAAAAATTTTGAATAAAAATTCCCTATATTTCAGAATATATATCAAAATTATTATAAACCCTAAAATAGCAATAACTCCCTCAAAACGAATTAAAAAATCTTGATTTTTTTACTGTGACTTATTTTAAATATTATCCATATCCAGTACAAAATTTGTGGAAAATTTAATAACCAATCAAAATCTATTGATGATTAAAAAAAAATTAGGGTTTCACTCCACAAATTGCCCAAATCGAAGCTCTGATATCACTTGTAATGATCTTGATATTCAATATATGCAGAAATACCCTTAAGGTAGGGAAACACCATATAATACTCCTTTAGGAAGGAGTAACTCCACAATGTTTCTTCAAGGGGACAACCTCTAATATCCTCTTACAATAGAAGACTCAATGCTTACTTGATATCTTTACCATGATAATCATCTCCTATATATATACATCTATCTAACCCATGGATGGGTAACCTCCTAATCCCAATGTAGGCCGACCATTACCCAATGTACTACTTCCACAAGTTACTCTATTATCTTAATATATTGTACCCATATAACTAACTAAGGGGATGTGTGCCACATGTCGGCATCTCCATCAATCCATATACAATAATATATCATATCCCTAGGTACATAGCAGGAAAAAAACCTTAATGCATATGACCAAAAATATAGGAGATAATTAAAATACAAAAATTTTATGTTATACTAGATTACAATGTTTATATACATTGATAGGTAAGAGAGTACGAAAGGCTTCTCAAGAGAGGCATACAAAGGAACAAGAAACCAAGATACCAATTGAAAGGAAAAGCTAAACAATCATCTACTAAACACCAAGAATAACAAGGGTTTTTTCACCTCGACTCATTTCTCTCATATCTCTATTTAAAGGGGACCTTTCTACATCCAAACACTGAGCATGCTCCTCTACTTTGATTGACACCACTGCCACCTCCATTCAATCAGACAACCACCCCAGTTCTATAGGAGACAACTCTAAAATTTAAACAAAACCACTAGGGTCTATATGCATTCAGAAATCCACCATGTCTATAAATAAATCTTAGCTCGAAGAAGATAGAGCATACCTACACTTCTGATTGAGAATACATTTAAGCAGGGACATAACCAATATGAGGATTTGTTAGACCTTATTAGGGGATCACTTGTCACAATACACCATGTTAGGAAGGATTCCAAAGCCTACAGTCTAATATAATCATGCAAAAAGCTTAAAAGAGTCTTAGCTTTAATGTTCACTCTATTCTAATAAATAAGAAAGTAAATCTAATCTAGTGCTCACCAAATCTTATGGCAAAAATTGGGGGTTAGAAACAAAACAAACTAAACTAAACATGTATAGAAGACATGTTCTCACGTCAATGTATATGATATCTTAATGCATGGAGGAAAAGCACAAATGCATTATCTACCTATTCTTATAAAGGAGAAATAAAGTTAGGAATACTTACCTTGAAGACGAACCCGTCAAGCTTCAATCTCTCCCTTGGCTAAGGTGCTTTGCAAGAGATTGTTGTGGTATCTAAGGATAACAAACAAAATCAGCTCTAGGCTACATAACCTACCTATGCATCTAAAAGACTTCTCCACAAGACAAGATCTGTATCTCCAAACAAAGTATGGAACCCTAAGATTTATTCCTCAAGTAGAATGGTCAATAAGCAAATATTCATTCATACTTATTCTTCTTCATTTATCTATTCTCAAATAGTTATAAATGAACTTGTATATATAGGTAGATCTTACCCTAAATCCTTTCAAATATGTCGACTATATAGGGTCAATCGAGTTGACCCTATATGTTTTTGGGAGATAAATCACTAGGTCTCGAGCTAGGTCGACTGAAGGGCTAAAAAAACTCTAAGTGAAAAATATCCTAAATAGTACAGGGTCAACTCTATCGACCTTGTACAATAATCAAAGGCTAAAAACTATATAGGGTCGACCCAGTCGATCTAGTACAATCAATTGGTTAAAGGGGGTCAAGATAAGAGCAAGGAGGATAAAGTTATGACAAATATTTAAAATGGGTAAAATTGAGAAAAATAAGCTTAGGTTAAATGGTTTTAGGATACAAGTGTGTAGATGGTAAGTGGAAAAATGGACAACAATCTTGTGAAGCACCAATGGTCTATCTACCCCTTTTTCAGTACACCCCTTAAGGCATGCACTCAAAGAGATTGAGACTCGATGGGTTCCTACAAGATACAAAGTGTTAGTAATCAATAAAATTTTAAAAATATTATGTGTATACATATGCCCCACTCAAAACTCATCACGTTTCATGTAAGTACAACATGGGATGGTGCTTCAAGAAATAAAACATGATAACACACAATGTTGATGCTAAGTAAAGTGTAGTAAGTAGAAAATAAGATAAAGGAAAGGATAGAATTGAAAAAAAGCACCTTTACTTACCTTAGTGTTTTAGATAAAGAAGTAGACTGCAAGAGAAAGTGAAGGCATCCAATGTTGAGAACACTAGGCGAACTTGTAAAAGTTAGTGCAAAAAATTGCCAAAAATAAAATAAAAATGGAATATAGGCATATAATAGTGGAAAATATTCTATACATAATCATGAATCCAATGCATTTTATGGTTTGAAAAATGGATGAATAGAAACAAATATATAAGCAAAATAAAAAATCCATCTGAAAATAATTGAAAATTTTGAATTGTTGAAAAGTGTTTTAAATAGAAAAAAAAGAGAAGTTATTTGGTTATTTTGACTTGTGAAGGAGAGATAAAGAGCTCTGGAGACCAAATGAGCTAGGATGGCGAGGAGATGACAGGATAGATGAGGAGGGGCTCTAGGAGTGGCAACAGGTGCACTAGAGGTATGCAACCATGAATCTTAAGCCATTTTTGGAGTAATTTAATGAATTACGTGTATTTTTAGAAAAAAATAATTTTTAACATTTCTAGATGTCAGAATGAAATAAAATTAGATTCTATAGGTAGGAAAAACCAATTAGGCAAATGGGTTTGAAGGAATTAGGGAGAAAATTACAAAAAGGCACTTTTTTAGGAAATACAAGGGGTCAACAAGGAAAAACAATTGGGTTGACCCAATAGGCTAAAAATGAGAAAAATCCACACTACTGACCCAATATGTATGTGTTAACCCTACATGTTTTACAGACTATCAACCTAGTATAGTTTTCCAACTGATTTGAAAGGTCCATAATGACAATGCAGTACTAAGGAGAGGAAAAAAAGAGGGTTGACTTAGATTTTTAAGTTAACTAGGCCAAACATAGGGAAATTTTGGTCAAACTAGGTTGATCAAAGAACTAAAATGGTACAAAAATACATGCAAAAGGCTAAAAGAAATCTAAAATGGCTTGAAACGACCAAGGGTAAAAAAGACCAAGTAGGTTAAAAATAGGTTCAAATAATTAAATTAAAGTAATTTGGGCTTATTTTTTATTAAAATTATAAAAAAAATGTATTGTGATTATACATGAGATGGAAGATCTAATACATATTTTATTATTTCTTGGTTAAAAGGATGACCCAAATTCTAGTGATTAGTAGATGCACCATGGCTACTAGATCTACTAGAGCGTCTGATGATAGGAGATAGAGATAGACTAGTATCTATAGGCCAAGGAGGGATCGCTGATATATGAAAGATTCCCCTGAGCATGGATCCATTAGTCATGTTCTTGGGATGCTGAGAATGATTCAGTAACACTTTTAGATTGGAGGTGGTTAGGGATGTAGTAGAGGTAACTATCACTCTAGAGGATGTGCATGCCATCCTAGGGTTACCAGTAGTAGGAGCATCGATGACTATAGGTATACCAGACAACATAGAGGAGTGGAAAGTCTTAGCCTCATGGGATATATGCTTAAAGATGATATTGACAGGAATGAGAGTTGGTATGTTTGACATATGTGCATCATAGATTTTGGGTATCCAAAAAGCTGTGATAGGTCTTGTGATATAGCGAGTGCTATGTCACAAGTCGGATAGCAAGGTACCACTATTGATGGTAGCCTCAATAAAGATGATCTTAGAGGAGGGAGTACTATATGATCTCACTTATGTCATCTGGATCCAACTAATACATGATATGTATAAAGTGATTGTCAGAGGGTATAAGTTGATAAGATCGATCATCTTACTGATGGTTTAGATTTATGAGAGGTTGCCTATGTATCAATCAGCTGGGTTGCCCTATGTAATCGATGATAGGTCACCTCAAGTATAGAGATAGAGAGAGGACCAAGTAATGTGTTATGTGCCTCATGTGTCAGTGTTACAAATAGTGAGATGTACACACATAGTGTGGCATCCATATGGGGACATAATGACTATATGGTCAAGCTAGGACATAGTTACACCAGCTATAACGAGGACAAAGGTTATCAAACACTACACTTAGTGGAAAGAGCCACATATGGTGGTACAAGTATTAGGAAAAAGGGGCTACCTCATCCAGTGACATTGATATTGATGCCTAAGAAGTGGGCTCAGTATGTGAGAAATTCGTGGGGGAGGGGGGGAGTAGGGCCACAAGTGATGAGGTTGATACTCAGACCACATCATGAGTGACTATGGACTGGGTGAGCACAATAGGGATTAGAGCATAAGGAGAGGGATATAGAGGCAATAGCACCATAGATACCACCACAATCTCTATAGTGAGATGAGTAGAAACCATCGAGAACATGATGTCAATGGAGGTAGGAGGAGCAGGAGAGAGTAGAGACTATCACCATCCCTAATGACCTAGCAGGTGAGCTAGATGGAGCTAGATGATAGAGAGGCCACTCAGTCACAAGATGAGGTAGATGTGAGCCATGACACTTAGATTTAAGCCAAGGAGGTGACCTACAGAGGAGGTGCTAGGAGGTCATGCAAATGGAGAGACTATGTTAGGTGATCATATGAGTGGTAATACCATAGTGACTGAAGCACATATAGGTTAAAACAATGATTAAAATATTGATTAAGTTTTTATTTTAAAATAGAGACTAGAGATAGATAGATATTGTGAGATATAATAATGATCTAATATCTATCTAGGTGTGATTTTATAGGCATAATTGAGGATGAGGAGGAGAGATGGGGGTCGCTTGTGAGGGGAGCACTCTATGATGTTGTCAATGAGACTATGCATATGTATGACCCTACTACATTAGAGGACCCTAGTGTACCATCTACCCTATCTTAGGTGTGTTGGTTCACATTAGTTAGAGAGGTAGTGAGGTAGATAAAATCATAGAAAGAGAGGATGCATCCACCAGTAGATATGGGTATACATAGGATACATGCATGACAAGCCCTAGAAGAGGAGAGAGTTGTGCACCTGACTATAGTGATGCAGATGATATGCATATATAGTGACCCTGACCCATATAACATAGGTGTAGGAGTAGGAGAGAGTGACACACATGGAAACCTTCTCCCAATTGGCATAGGTATAAGGACATGTGGCACATCTAGAGGGACCGGTAGATGGATTTAGATCTTAGATGACCTATTTACAACATACTATTTAGAGGAGTCAAACTAAGTCCTCAACAAGAAAAATGGTTAGGCCATACGATAGATAGGATGGATCCTAGCCATAGAGTTGGAGCATTATTTATGGTTGTACTTATTGTATCAAAAATTCATGAGATGTGTGTGTGTGTGTGTGTGTGTGTGTGTGTGTGTGTGTGTGTGTGTGTGTGTGTGTGTGCATGCGTGCGTGCGTGTGCACGATGTATCATTTTGGCATATTGATGTTGATTGTGTATGTTGTCATCATTATGGTTGTGGTTGTGGATTCTTTGGATATATTTAATTTTAGCACATGTATTTAGTTGTTTATTATATATGTTATAAGAAATATATGAGATGTGGTTTCTTTTCTAGCATTTATGTACAACACATGTGAGGTTAAAAATAAATAGGTAAAAAGGACTTCGTAAAATATAATAAAAAAATGTACTACATAGTATTTCAAGTTGGGAAATGTGTAATGACAAGAAAATGACTAAGTATAAAGAGCCAAAAGAATGGTAAAACAAAATGGTAAAAAGGAATTTGTTTTTAAATCAAAGTGAAAGATTTTTGCACCAAATTAAAATAAGTAAAATCACACTAAATCACATTAAGAAGTATGAAAACAATGTAATAAAATGGAAGGTATGTAAAAGGGCACAAATGGTATAAAAAAAAATCAAATTAAGTCAATCAATTATACTAAATCACGTTGGAAAGTATAAGAGAGAAAAAAAATTACTAAAAGATTGGTCTTAAATTTATCACACTAATTCAAGCTTGGAAGTATGAAAAAAATCAAAAAATGGTTGTATTCTTACATGTACTCATAAAATAATAAGATAAAAGTGAAATAGAAATGAAGTAATCATAAAACATACTAAATCAAGCTGGGAATCATGTTAATGGTTTGTAACTTCATAATTGATCACATGTTATCTCATATTTGACACATGTAATTTTTTTTGTGACTTATATTATTGAAAAAGTTTGTGAGGAATGTTAGGTCCTATCCATGGTCTTACACTGAAACTCACAAAGAGAACACCACTAGGGTGGAATAAACAAGAAAAACTGGGTAATAAAGGATGTGGGTAATAGGAAGGAAAAAAGGTGGTAATTTGTGATGAACATTGGGTCCTCTCCACAGTCTTATAATGCAAGTGTCATATCCGCAGTCTTATAATGCAACTCATAAATGAGATCTCAAGGGGAGTGATTAGTAAAAAAAATAATATTTCTCAAGAAGAAATATGAGGGATATCGAATGAAAAATGGAATGTAAAAATCATAACCTAGGTATCTTATGAGAAGACCTTAGGAGGCAAGAGGCATACTAAGGACATGAGAAGACACTAAGTGACTAGTGACCATCAATGTACAAAGGAAACATATTCACAATAGACACAAAGCTTTATAGGCATATAATCATGTTACTAAGATCAACTCATGAAGGTAGATTAGTACAAGGAAATAAAAATGGACCTACCTTCCCACGATGTGTTCCCCATTCTTCAAGACCCCTTACAGAGCTGTCAGTCTACTGTAAATATTGGGTAATTACATAAGGAAGTAGGTAACACTAAAATATTTTTTTCTCCTTTTCTAATCTATTGGCCTACATGCCCCAAAGGACCTCGACTCTATCATGAGACCAACTATGGAGTTTGAGCTTAGACTAGAAGGAGACATGTTTTGATTCGTGTCTTTTAGTGTGATTTGAATTCTAAGAATATTTTTTATTTTTATATCATTGATTTTTGTAAAATGATTTGGATTTTAAATTTTTATGTATTTTTAAGATTCCTCCTCCATATGGATTTGGAATGACCAATCATGAGAGTTGTAGTGATACACATGAATGAGATTTAGGCTAAGGCTACGGGAAGCTAAGTAACCAAAGACAAAGACTGACTAGGACACTTAAGCTTAACAATGAACTAGCATGTGATCTCAAGTCTCAATCATGTATATGCTTAGTTGGAGAAAAAGGAAGAAGGAAAAACGGAGATCCAAAGTGGATCGGTAGAAGGAAAATATAATGAGATGTATTGTTTTCTAACTGATCACATGGTAAAAAGAGAAAATAACCAAAGGGAGCATGGTTGGTAAAACCAAGTCACATGATAATTATCTATGGAAAATGGAGATAAGAAAGCAAACAATCATAAAAGCACAAGAAGAGAGTTTTGAGAAAAACTCAAGAAAGAAAGAGAAGACAATGATAAAAAAAGATAATCATATGCAAATATAAATGATAATAAAAGTAAGATATAGTATAAAAAGTAAGATCACTATATAATAAAAATATGAATTTGACACAACGTCAAATGATATAACAGATAGATAAAAATAAAATTAGAGCACACGTCCAATCAAAATGTAAATGTAAAGGCATCATGCATGTTCTCACAAGTAATGATAAATATTCCCACACACATTATCCAAGACATCAGATAAATCTCTATGAAGTTGGATATGAACTGTTGTTAATGTCTCATCAATCTTAAATGAAAAATGGGAAAATGCTTCTCTTTTAATCTCTTGCATAGAAAAAGTAGGAATACTCGATAGATCGTGTTGAGGAGGGAAATCAGGCAAGGGATACTTGAGAGAATGTGTGGGAGCGGGCTCTATGGGAGATTCAAGAATCATCAGTGGATAAGGATCCATAGGTGAGGGTCTTATGGGTGGAGAAGGATCCACAGGTGAAAGAGGCATGGGTGGAGGCACAAAAGGTGATGAAGGGAGAAAAATAGGGGATGGAACCACTGGAGGTGGAGCCATGGGGGAAGAAGGAGAAGATTTATTACATGAATGACATGTGGGAGGAACATAAGAAGGTTTAAGAATAGCTATAAGGTAATCCTTAAGGTGTTTTTGAAGGATGCAACAATGATTGGTCTAATGGGTGTCGTATTGGTGCCATAAACAATACGCCTCACCATACGTAGGTATATATTCAGGTAGAACCTTTGGAGAAGGCATCAATTTGTTTGAGGAAGGAAAAAAAGGACATAAAGTATCAATATATTATCACACATTATGATAATGGGTAGAAGAATGATTATATATTCCATGGAAGCAATAAATTCGCTTGTGAGTGATCTTAGGATAAACACTTGTAGAAGGAGGTATAACAAGAGTGGAAGAAGTCATAGAGGATCATCAACCCATTTAGTGGTTAATGAAGTCATCTGAGGCAAGAGAAGTAAACCATCACCAAGGGAAGGCAGTGATGGAGGAGGAATGGAACTAGGCTCAATATAAGGAGCAATGGGATGATAATAAAGGGTAGGCTCATCTAGAGTAGGAGTGAGAACAAGATGAACTATAACATGAGTGAGAAGAGGCTCAAATATAGCAAGAATGAGAATGGGATTCGATAAGGGATCTAATAAGGGAGGAGTGGGATTTATAGAAGGTATAATAAGGGTCACACTAATCTCAAGAGTAAACCAACTACAGTGATCAGGGACCTATGAAAATGGTAAGGTCCAGTCATAACATAATCCATGAGCATACTCCTACGAGGATCCTTAGAAAATAGAGGTGTTGGCACCATATCTACCTTGTGATAAAGAGGAAAAATACTAAAATTAAGAACTGTAAATGAAGGAAGATGGGAAGATATATTAACAAACTCAAGTAAATAAGAATGATAATAAACAATCTTGACATCATAGGCCTATACAAGATGCCTAAGAATGGATCATCTAGAGAATAACCATCATCATAATCCATGGTGTGAATATCAATGACACAAGTAGGGATGACCTTGTCATCTAAGGAAGGGTGGTGAATAGAATTCCAAGTCTTAGTCAATACTATGAGAATATCATCTTAAGGAGGCTTATGAGAATGAGGTTGTAAGAAAGTAGGAAGCTACGAGATGAGGTGAGGTGAGAGATCAAAAGTTTTAATATTTAGGCTAATCTCATCGGGCTCATCATCATCAAAATCTAAGAGGTTAAGGGGATGTTCTTAATGAGTTTGGGATGCCCATTGTAACCTTGAATTGAATTAATAGGAAAGTTAAGTTGTTGAGACTCACAGAATGGAATGTTAGGCAAAGGTTCAAGGGTAAGAATATTAAAGACACCACAGTCTTATAATCATTCAAAATTCCAAGGGTTAGTGTTACCCTAAATCCTATAAATGGCTCCATTATGAGGGATTTGAACACATTAGCAGACAGAAGAAGCAATAGATCTCATATGATGAGTCCACAACAAACCAACCAAGATGTTATAAGAAAGGGGAAAGTTAAAGATCATCACCTTCACATGAATGGTGACAGGTGGGATGGTAATGAGAAGCCACACACAATCTAGAAGAAACATTTACCTTATATCATATCCTTGATAGGTGTCATGTGTAGACTTGAGATTGCATTATGAATATCCAAGGGTCTTAATAAAGTCAAAAGAGGTAATGCAGGTGTTGAAATCCTCATCAATCAATACATGCTTAACTTGGATATCACTTATTTTGACACTAATAAATAAGGTAGGATCATCCACATGAAGTAGAATCTCATCTAGAATCATAAAAGCTAAAGGAAAATTTAAAGAAAGAGAAGTGTCCATAGTTTCATTAACATTGATAGGCATCTCTTCACATTGTTGTAATATACTTTCCTCAGATCCAGATAAGGATGCCTCTCATCCTACTAGGGGAGGATGAGGGATATTCATCTTGAATAATAGCTATATAAGGTGGTTTATATGATGTGGAGAAGTCCTCATAAGCTCAATGTATGGAATTTGGGATGGGAGATTAGTGAGCTTCGCGATGAGATCCCACTCATCATAACCCATGAGAAGGTTGTTAGATATAGGTGCATAATGATTAAGGAGGTCCTCAAAAGGAGGAGCCAAAGTGAATTAGACTTTATATTGGTAAGAATAATAAGGTTTGGAATAAGGTTGTAAATCAGGTTATGATGATGAAGTAGTTGGTTCAAGTAGATTTTGAGAATCAATAGAAGAATTGCTAGTATAAATTTGATTATCATTATTGTTAGAAGATGACAGAAGAGTGGTATAAATAGAATAGGAAGTGTTATCTAATGGAGAATCAGAAATTGTATCATTAAAAGGAATAAGTTCATCTTGCCCCAACTTATTTAAATGAGATGGAGAAGAATCCTAGATAACATAATATGTTCTAGATTAAGGAGTGTAGATAGGTTGGGAATTGATAAAAGCAACCAACCTTCACATATTAGTCATGTTAACCATAATCTCTTCAGAAGTGAGTTCAACAAGACTTTCTACATTATTGGTGGAAGGGGTGGCTTTGTCTTGGTTGTCTTGGATAGGTTGATGATTACAAGGGTATTTGTAGATATCCAAATGATTATTGGCTTGGTTCAAGGCTTGAGTTTTATCATGTGATTTATAGTTCTTAAAAGAAATTTCATAATCTTGTTGACATTTCAAATGATAGAATCTTGATCAAAATTAGGACTCAGAAGAAATTCCATAGATAAATTATGAATTTGTCTATACGTCTCATGAGAATGAGCCCAACTAGTGTGAAACCAACAAAACCTTTTAGGATCATATAAAGATTTCATAGGATGGGTAGGGTCAAGTTCTCGTGGAAGAGGCCTAGGTAGACACTTAAGCAATTCAACTAAGGATATAGTTTTATGAACATTAATGTTGTTTGTTGAAGATAAGTGAGGATTCATATATTATTAAGAAGGGGGAGCTAGTTCTGATGAAGGGGTAGGAATGACAACTTGAACATTATGAATAGTATCATAAGAATATATAACACCATCATTGGTAATATTATGATTTTTTTTCTTAATTAAGATATGAGGAACCATAGAAGGTTGGGGTGGATTGAATTGACACATAAGGAAATCTTGATGTTTAGCTTGGTCAGTAGCCTCCTCCAATGTATGTTGAGAGAGAGTGTAGACCCGATATTGAAGTTTATGAAAAAGGGAATTGGTCTTTAAAGAGATGGAAAATATTATTATCAACCATGTTATGTTCACATTTGTTTGAATTTTTTTTCCATAATTAAACAAGGCTTGAGTAGTTTCATTTGCAAGTTGTTTGTAATTTATGAAGTGGGCCAAAGTGTTTTTAGGAAGATCACTAGTTTGGAATTCTTGAACTAAAGCATTCACTAAATCCTTGAAAATAGTAATGGAATGAGTTCTAAGTTGGTTGTACCAATCCAAGGAATTACCTGTGAGAGTTTTGGCTAAGATTTTGGTAGCAACAAAAGTGTTCAATTTGACCCAATCCTTATAAATATTTCTAAATGTTTTAAGATGAAGGGTGGGATCGATTGATCCATTATAAGAAATTATAGGTGTAATACCTCCTATATCAATGTTATCAATTTGAGTAGTGAGAGGTTCATTTTGGATATGCTTAATTTTTTTGTTGACCAAAGGAGGTTGAGGAATGAGATTGCCTTGAGAATATCAAAGAGGAGGAGGGGGAACATTTTGGTTATGTGTGCCCCAAGCCATTAGTTGAGGATGAGATTGAAGATGAAGAAGGAGGTTTTGCATTCTCATCATTTGATTTGTGTTATGAGCTTGAAAGGTATTCATCTAATTGAGTGTTTGTAATAATAGTTGGTGTGTTTGATTAGCATTATTAGAAGCATTAGAGGTGGTATTAGTGTCTTGGGTACCACTATTGGTGTTGATAAGAGCTTGAGTGGAATTTTGAGAATGTGAGGCACAAGTGGAAAAATTTGCTTGTGTACTAAAAGATGGACTAGTGAATGGTTGAGAAGAAGAAGCACTAGTAGCATGATTACCTTGGGTAGCAAAAGAAGCACTAGTGGAAGGATTAAGGATAGTGGATCTTATGAGAGTCCCACTAGATGTAGAACTTACCATGTTAGTGGATATACTAGGCATGGAGGTGGAAGAAGTTAGAGAAGAATATGTCATGGTATGAGAAGGGGTCATAATCAAAGGAAGAGGTTGAGAATAAAATAAAGTGGTACCCATAAATCCATTTGAGAATGTAGGAGTAGGTGAGTGAGGCTCTTCAACTTGACCACTAATCATAAGATTGTAAATAGTAGAAGGATCCTTTCCTTGATGTTGAGGAAATTTAGAGATAAATAATAATATTTCAGGGGTATACTCAAATTTGGGTTGGTTTCTTAGTGAGAGGAAAGGATTACGTTGTGAAGAGGTATTAGTAAGGGGTCCCATTATTCGTTGTGTGAGTGCCAATATGAACATTACTAGCATCCAAGAGAGGATACCTATTTTGTTTATGGGAGACCTTATGAGGGTTGGTAAAATTCATCATGTTTGTAGACTGCAACTCAGTATTGTCATCAAGAAAAAATTCTATGATAAAGGAAAATAAAGAGAGATGAGAAAGCAAGGAAATAAGAGATGACAAAAATAGTACAGGGTTGACTAGGTCGACCTAGCACAAAAATAGGGTCTGTAAATAGTACAAGGTCGACTTTGTCAATCCAACATAGTAAACAAAGGATATAAAAAGAGAAAACAAGGTCTAGAAATAGTAAAATGTTGATTGGGTTGATTTAGTATAGTGAATAAAGGTTGGAAAAAGATATAGGGTTGATTGGGTTGATCCAATACAACAAAGAGGGAAAATTAAGAAGCTTATAATCAGATTGTGAATTGAAATAAAACAATTTTTTAAGTAATTTGAAAAAGAATTAATTGAAAGGAAACAAATAATAAATTGGATTAATGTTGGCCAATCCAATTGAAGCACACAACACAAAACCTTCCACTAATGTTGGCTAATGCAAGTTTTTGCAATACAAAATATAATTGAGTAAAGAGTAAGTAATCAACTTGGAAAGTAAATAACTAACTAATTAGTTAACCTAGATGTTTATCAAATTATTAAGATATGATTTTAAATGTGATGGGAAGTTACCTATAATTAAGCAACTAGAAAGGCAATCTAGAGATGGTTTAACGTAGTTTAGGCTTAAAGGGATCTATAGTGGCAATGATATAGGCTTGGTATTGGAGCCTACCACCTCACTTCACACATCACAGTGATAAGGGTGCCAGGTGCTTAGCTAGAATATACCATTAACCATGTTTTATACTTAACCTAAACATCAAGCCAGCTTCCCCCTTGGTGATTAAATCCAAGTAGGTTGGCCTTGGGTAGATAAATTTTTAAAATGCTTGTTTAGATTTTGTGATTTGGTCGTGTGTGCATAAAATATATGATAATGAAAATAAATGATCAATTTAAAAACACCTAATTAAGTTATGTGATCTATTCTAAGCATGCAAGTAATAAGAAATGAAAGTGTGAACTAATTACTAGCATATACGGTTAATTATAACTTTGAAAACAAGGTGTAATATTGATATAGTCAATAATATATGCACAAAATATAGAATAGGGTCAACAAGGTCAAACTTGTACTAAACAAGCAAGGTCTAAAAATGAACAGGGTTGGCATAGTCAACCTAGTTATCTAGACAACACATAGAACACATAACTAGGTTGGTAGGGTTGATCCAGTTGATTGTGCAGGGGAAGTTTTAAAGACAACAAACTATAAAAATAAATATTGTAAAAAAAGAGATAAAAAGGAACCTTGGTGGTTTAGAGATGCAGGGAATGAATATTGTTATTCAAAAACCTTGGTATATACTTGCAAATTTTTCTAACTGGGTCGATCAATCTTTACAAAAACCTATTGCTAAGTGCTTGGAAATGTATAGGGTCGACTGGGTCAACCTAGTAATCTAGATTAGATGTTTAAAAAATTTAAAACATGTACTATGTTGATAGGGTTGATCTATTAGCCTATACCTAAAAACCTATGCATAAAAATTAGATATTGGGTTGACGGAGTCGATTGAATATGGAAAATATATGATAAAAATAATGATGAAAAAATGAAATAATGAAATTAGGTAAACAAATCCTACAAGGGTTAGTTCACGTTGGGTTCACCAAAATGTATACAATTAGAAATGCATCATGTCTATAAATCAATCCTAGCTCAGAGAAGATAGAGCATACCTACACTTCTGATTAGGAATACATTTATTAAGTGGGAGCATGACCAATATGGGGATCCACTAGACCCAATTAGGGGATAATTTGTCACAATACACCATGCTAGGAAGGGTTCCAAAACCTACAGTCTAACACAATCATTCAACAAACCTAAAAGAGTCATAAGTTTAATGTTCACTCTATTCTAATAAATAAGAAAGTAAATCTAATCTAGTGCTCAGCAAATCTTGTGGCACAAAGTGGGGGTTAGAAACAAAGTAAACTAAACTAAACATGCATAGAAGACATATACTCACATCAATGTATATAGAATCCTAATGCATTAAAGAGAATCACAATTACATTATCTATCTACTCTTACAAAGGAGAAATAAAGTTAAGAATACTTCCTTTGAATATGAACCCACTAAGACTCAATATCTCCCTTGGCCAAGATATTATTGTGGTATGCAAGGATAACAAAGACAAATAATTTTTAGGCTACACAACCTATCTCTGCCTCTAAAATACTTATCCATAAGACAATATCTGTATCTCCAAATAAATAATGGAACCCTAAGCATTATTCCTCAAGTAGAATGGTCAATAAGCAGATGTTCATTCTCACTTCTTCTTCGCTTCTCTAATCTCAAATGGTTGGAAATGAACTTATATATATAGGTGGATCTTGACCTAAATCCTTCTGAATATATTAGTTGTACAAGGTCGACCCTATATGTTTTCAGGAGATAAATCACTAGGTCTTGAGCTAGGTTGATCAAAGGGCTAATGAAACTCCAAGTGAAAAATATCTCTAAACAGTATAGGGTTGACCCTATACAATAATCAGAGGTTAAAAACTATACAAGTTTGACCCAATTGACCTACTATAATCAACTAGTGAAAAGGGGTCAAGGAAAGAGCAAGGAGGATAAAGCTATGACAAATATTTGGAATGTGTAAAACTAAGAAGAATAAGCTTAGGGTAAATGGTTTTAGGAGATAAGTGTGTAGATGGAAAGTGGCAAAAGGGACAAAAATCTTATGAAACACCAATGGTCTACCCACCCCTTTCTTGGTGTACCCCTTAAGGCGTGCACTCAAAGAGATTGAGTCTCAACGAGTTCTTGCAAGATACAAAGTGTTAGTAATTGATAAAAGTTTAAAAATATTATGTGTATATAGGGTATTCCTTAGCCAAATCTAAAGATCATGTTGGCCCTATGCCATGATTATCAAATGAACTAAGAATCAAGAAGTAACCCTTGTAGATACTGCATAAAATGAAATCCACCACCTCAATTCAAGTTGGGGATCTCTGAATAGCTCTCCATAAAGACAACTCAACAATTGGGGCTCTGAGCTCAAAAATATCTAGAAGAACCACATTTTGTTCAGTATCTTGCTCCTAAACTACAATGCAATTTTTTTCCAATTCCTAAAAAAAGCCATGAAGCTTTATGAAACACTCCTCTAAGGACCTAAAAATGGAGGACAGAAGAAAATGGAGACCATATTTGGTAAGAAAAGGTAGTTCCATAAATTGCCTTGAGACAACAATCTCCATCTCCATAAGAAGATTCATCTTGTACTCCGACCTAACAAAGAACTCAAGCATTTCCATCACCTTACTTTTGTTAGATATAAACATCAAAATATTGGTGGCAAAAAGCATAACCAAATCATAATTTACTCACCAACATAGGCTAAGAATCACCTCTTCCACTCTCACCACTTGAGTTATAGCCTGAGCAACCTCCATTGATAGAACCTAGAAGATGTGTTGCAGACGATAAGAAGAGACTAGACCAAGAAACCCCATGCCTCTTTTGGAGCTAATACCAAACACCATGGGTAGAGAAATAACTTCAATCAATTATTTATCCATATATTCCCTAACTGACACCTACATGTGAGCTATAACCTCAATGTAAACCAAGAATCAAATGTTACACCAAAATAACTACCAATAAATTTCAACTCAATACATATATAAGTGTGGGATTTCATTTCCCATGCTATATATTAATTATGATCATCATGAAATCACCCACCCTTAAAATTTACATGTAATAAAAATGAAGGCATTATAAATCGATATTGGATACGTCATCAATGAAGGCTTTTCAAATGTCAATTCGATTAGGCTCTACTGGAATAATTGTTGTAGTTGCCAAGAAATTCATCACCTTGTCTGACTAATGAAAGTAATGTAATCAGTTACAAGTTTTAAAATGGCTAAGGAGTGCCTAGGCCTTCTCCAAGATATTATTGATGTTCTTAGCTTTGGATTTTTGATTGATCCAAGAATGAATAACTACCTGAGAATCATTCTTAATGATCAGACATTCAATATCACACTTCATAGCTAAGTCTAAGCCAATACGAAGAGCTTATATATAATTATGATATAATATAATTAAATATTATATAATTACATATTAATTATATATTATGTAATAATATTTTAATCATAATACTTTTTTTATTGTATAATATATTAAATAATTATTATTATATATTAATATTATAATTATTTATAATAATATTATTATATCGTTTTAATTATTAACTCTAAGATGTTATTGATAATAATAAAGACATTAGGGAAGAGTTATCTAATATAGTTTTTCATTAACCTTGTTTAAGATTAAAATTATTTTCAATAAAATAATTTTTGTGTCAATATTTTTATGAATTTGGCATTTCTGTATATTTTGATGATTGATGAACAAATTTTATACTAAAATTATAATGCTTGTTTTTTGTTTCTATGAGAGTGATGTCTATTATTATTTTTTATGCTTCACAACTCAATATATGTATATCATGACACTTGATATAGGGAATTAAGGGGAATACACCCCATGCATTGGGGTTAGTTTTCCTTGGGTCTTGTTTGGCTGCAGATTTAGGTGCATATATATTTCAGTGAAAAAAATTGCCACCAATATTTCAAATTCACAAAAAAATAGGTATCCATTTTCTATAGCCTAACAAATTATATTATCAGAACATACAAATTCTATTCAAATACTACCCCTTTGATCAGGTTTAAGAATACACAATAAGTAGCGTCAATCACTTTATTTACTGAAATAGTTAATATTTTTATTCAATTTATTTTTGGATCATTATTGTATCTGATCTCTGCAGTGTGTTGTCTTAATGTAGTTTTAGTATTTTTATTTTTTCCATTGTTACTCTAATAATTTAATTGAACATACTATATGCAATATGTGTTGTTTGGAATTATTTTGACAAATTTGACTTGTGATCCTCACTTTTGAGTTAAATATGATGGGTTTAGTTTATGTAGATAAGTGTGCCTCCATTCATAAAATAACCAGGTTGAAAGAGCATTAAATCTATCTCAATATTTCAAAATTACTCATAAATGGAGTAATGTGTGCCAAATAAAACATGGCAAATAGGGAAGTTGGAAACACAACTATGCTTTTTTCCAATGTTTTTGAAATAGTCTTAAATTATGTTGCAAGATCAGGATTTTTTTAGCAACTAGAGTGTGTGGTCGATCAAAATCTATTTTTGTTCTATAAAATTATATAATGGTTTTTAAAAATCAATTTTATCTACTTTGGTTGAATTTTGGGAGTGGGTGAAAGGTATATATAAATGGTAGGATGACAAAAGTTCAAAGACCAGGGAACCCAATGGAGGGAAGTCAAACTCTTGAGATGTTGAGTTTCTAGCAATGGGGCAAGTAGTTTTTTTATTTTTTATTTTTAATTGGGCCTAAGTCATAGGGGAGTCAAACTCTAGATAGTTCAAGTATTTGAGTGCATGAGATCATTCCACATGGCATGTTTTTGGGTGATCAGAGGATTGACAAGAAAAAGCAAAAGATTCAAACATCCGAGACCCATAATTTTGCCATATGTCATGATATCAGACACTCAAGGTTTTAAGGGTTTGACATCCTGGCATTTTCTTCTCAGTCCTCTGACCACCCAAGATCGTGCCATGTGGTAGATCTTAGATGTCGAAACCCTCCACCCATTTGCACTTGCCACAAGGTTTTTATGTTGGTTAATAGCTTCTCTGGACATGTAATGGTTGGACTTATTAAATGCACAATAGAGACCCAATAAATTGGAAAATTTTAGAAATTTATAAAGCAAAGCTCAAATTATATGGTCACAAAATATGCCATATATAATAGATTCTGCATTACTATCAACACATCAACTATCTATACTACTTGTGTACAACTTTATTTCATTTCTACCTCTATGATTTGAAGTGACCTGTGTAATTGCTCCACCGTTAAAAGAAAAATAATAGGATAAACAAATTTTTGGTTTTGCCTGTAGCTTTAGTGCTCCAAGAAATAACATGTGCATAACACATTTCAGCATGCATATACTTCTAGATTTTTCTTAACAATAAAAAAACTCTCTGCATGGTATTATTTCTATTTTTTTAAGGCTCGAATTTTGCATCAAATAGAACTAGTAAGGTGCCAGGCATTTATTTATAGACTCTTTGTTTATGTCATAGTTATTTGTAATGAAGCTAGCTATTATGTCATTTTACTATTATAAGTGTTTTACAGCTTTGTCTAAGGCAAATATCTTAAGCTAAAATAGTAGGTTAGATATTTTCAAAAATAAAACTTTTATGAAAAATTAGTTGTAGGTTCAGAGAGCGGTCTATGCAATCAGTGGTTTTTTAGTGAAAGCTTTCTGAGTAGTTAATAGTTAATATGTAAGCATTATCAAAAGTCATATGCCATAAACTATTTTGAGTATGTAGTATGGAGGATTTCAATCCCTAGGATTATGCCATGTAGCACAATATCAAATGGTCAAAGGGCCCAAAAGTATACACAGAGAAGGCAAACCATCGTGACCCTGAACATTCAAGACCATACCACTTGGAAAATTTTTTAGGACTCAAGGTCTCAATGATTTGACATATCTAATTTAGCCTATCAATCCTCTAAGCACCCAATATTATTCCACATGGAATGATCCCAAGGACTCGAGGCATAAGGTAGTTTGGTTGGCCTATATTGGGCCTTTAACCTACATCATTTTGAGATCCTACCTCATGGTAGGATCTCAAAATGATGGAGGCCAAAGGTCCCAGTATAGGCTGGCCAAAATATGAAGTATCTAGAGTCCCTAATATTATGCCACATGGCATGATATGAGTAATTTTTATGGTTTGAAATTTTTTATTTATCCTATCAAACCTCTGATCACTCGAGATCATGCCACATAACATAATCCTGGGGACTCAATGTGTTGAGTAGTTTGATTGGCTTTTGTTGGGCTTATGACTTCTATCATTCTAAGATATTGCCTCATGGTAGGATCTCAGAATGATGGAGGTTGGAGGCCTAGCATAGGCCATTCAAACTATGAATTATCTCAAGTCCCCGTAATCATGTCATGTGACACGATCTTGAAACTCATAAACTTTTAGGAAGCCAAAACAAAGTGAATTTGATGGTGTAACAACCACTAATTATAAAAATTGACTCTTGTTGGTGATCAAGTCTTTCTCTTTGTAATCATATTTGACATGTTTTTATTTCATTCCAAGGAAGATGCATTTGCTAAAATGTTTGATTCAGAGATTAATCAAAATTAGATCGGTCTTAAATCTGTCAGTAGTTGGCATCGATGAAATTTTGTGAAATCTCTTTTGGTTGTGTCTTAGGGTGTGGTTTCAAATAGTTTATCAATACTTATAGTGAACTTATTTAATCTATTGTCAAGTATCTCTTTAGAGACAGTTTATCTCTTTGAAAAAAGATTAAGGGATTTTTTATAACTTATTTCACCTCATAGGCCAAAGCACAATAGTGTGTCTCACTTTTGGCATAAAGAGGTCACATACACCTCCAAACTCTCTTTAAAAATATTGAGTTTGGTTCAATGATATTAATTTTAAAAATGTGTTTTAGATTATATATAAAAATATGTAGTGAATATATATTCTTCTAAAGTTTTTAAAAAATATTAACTATTTTTTAGGATTTATTTTTGAATTGTTTTTTTTTAAAATTCCTGCCTAGTGGGACACAATAATATAGTTTGACCCTTATTTTATTCACGAGATGGCATGTATATATTATATCGTAAGAGATCAGATCTTCATTTCCAGGCGAAAATTTTAGAATTTGTTCTTATGGTTGGATAAATTCAAGTAATGTAAATATGTGTTATGTTGTATAACCTATTATGGTTCCATTTTAGCGCACATTTATCCATTTTTAGTTTGATTTTTTTTGTATGTATGCTTTGATTTCAAAAATATAAAATACATGAACATCAGTGTAGATTAGGCATTCTTTTTCCACGTAAAATCCATGAACATTAGTGCAGTGTAGGTCTATTTTTATATTTTTAGATGTTACTACTTGACTATCTAATCTTTGTGAGTGATCTTTTTTTTTCCAAATAACTTATTAGCGATTTGGATTTACTTTGTTTGAGAATATTGAATCAACATATATAGCAATCACTTTATGCAAGTTTGTTTTGATGTAGTTTACTACCCTAATTGACTCTTATTGCATTATGCCTACAAATGATCATTATAATCATAATTTACCTTCTTGGTTGTGTTTTCTATGTTATGGAAACTCTTAAATTTATCATCAAAATGCTAATGATACCTGATGTGGTTATGAAAATGTGTTTACTTAGTGCTTACAGGTGTCACAAAATTATTTGGCTAGGAAGATTTGTGGCAACACTCATTTTGGATTTGGATCCTATAAATGTTGCACCTTATGTTCTTCTCTCAAACATATATGCAAAAAGAGGAAGGTGGAGTGACATTCAAAAGTTAAGAAAATTAATGAAAGATACACGAATTAAAAAGATTTATCAATGTAGTTGGAGTTAAGTCCATAAAGAAGCTTATGTAATCACCCATATGCATGTGTGTTATGGTGACAAGAAGGGATAGGGTGCATTCATATTCTTATGAAAACACATATTTTTATTTAATAGTCGTATGCTAATGCATATGTGTTTTTAATTGTGTTGGATATCTCTACATTATTTGAAGTCATTTACAAGTTCATCCTTGTTAGTTACAATACATACAATTTCTAAGAAAGTTAAAAATGTTTTGTGTCTATTTTTCTCCAAAATTATTCTTATTTTATTGATATTTGTTCTCTTCTTATTTTTTAGCTGGGTAAAAAATGAAGTTACTAAGTTTTTTCTATTATATTATACATGATAATGTTAATTAAATGTTTGTTGTTGATATTAAAGAATTTTTTATGTGTCTTTGATATAGAAAATGGATAAATTAAACCTTTCGAGGTGAAATGAGCTATTTGTTAGTATACTTCTTAACAAGGGGATTATTTTACAGTGAACTCTTTGATGCCCACATGATGTTGTTAATGAGACTCTGGAGTCATTTCCTTGGTCTAGTTGCTCTTAGTCTTTGTATTGTTTATTTCAATTTTCAAAGTGTTATGCCTTAGATAATAATCTCTAGCTCCGTCAGGTATGTACTTGTTTTTTTTCTAGATTTAGACATCATTCATTTTTTCCAAGTAAATTTCAAATGTAAGTAAAAAATTCAATGTGGTAGATGCATATTATCTAAAAAAATTTAAATGTTGAATCAAGTGCAAGAAAAGTTGTGTAATAAATGCAAGTCAAAGGTCTAGTCAATTGTAGAAACCAAACTTTCTCAATATAGCATCTACTTAAGGTCAATGATAAAATGTTGAGATCACTAAAAATGCAGAGCAAAACTAATCAAATCATAAACAGTCACATGATTATAAATCCAATTTTTTTATAATATTCAAAATTTGTATCAGATCAAATTCAAAGATAAGAACTTAATAAATAAAAATAGTGCTTAAGCAATCTGAAGATGGTCTAATGAAATGTTTTAAAATACCATTTAAATTACAAAATGATGCAGTGTACATTATAGTATATCATAAACATATTTCCTTGAGACAATGGAAGAAGATATCAATAAGTTATCTAAGCATGAGGTGGTTGCAATTTTAATAAACAAAAGTAGAAGATACACAATAGTAATTTTGATCAAATTGCATAACATGGTCCAAAGTAAAAACAAGATCAATGAACAAAATAATGTGCATAAACTATAATAAAAAATCCATGTAGTCATATATGACATTTACATGCAAAGAAAACACATGAATTTTTTTTGAAAGCTAATAGAAATAGCTATATCTTATACAAGTTCTATTTCAGACATCATCTAACTGTCAGTAGTAATTTTTATCTCCAGGTTTGAAAACCATGACAAGTTACGATAAAAATTATCCACCAAAAATCAAGTTAGATGTAACAAAATATGTATAAAGGTGATGTCTTTGTCACTTTTAGAATTATAAATATCTTTTTTGAAGTTTCACCATTAATCATGTATTCTATATTTTACAATGTCAGATGCATGGTGTTCTATATATTTAGTTGATCAACAGTGTTGGTTTCTAGTTGTACACCTCGTACACTCAGCCTTGCATACTTGACAAAAAATGGTAAGCAATGATGGAAGACTCACTAGTATGTCATTGTATTTGGGGAAGGGTTTGGCATCAATATTAGATCAAATGTTTAAAATTATTGAGAGGCACCTACAAAGGGTATGGTTATCTCCCTGCTAATTTTGGCTCTACTTGAGCCAAGATGAGAGAACCTATCGGGTAATGTTCACATGGAGGGATTTTACAATTTAATCTCCATGGGGATTCTTAGCAAAAAGAAAAAATATGACCATAGCATAACCAAGTTTTCACACTTCACCCATGAAGGCTTGTCACATTAAATGTGCAAATGTTTATAAGGCATATACAAGCTACTAAAGATAGATGAAATTGGGACTCCAATCTTCATTCTGAAGAATCTTAAATAATAAAGAAAATAAATAAAAGACTACAATGCTAGGATTTAAAGCACAAACTACAAACACATTCCAAATAAGTGAGATCTTATGCATTTTCAAGGCAAGTAACACTTATAGTATGCAACAATGTATGTTATTCATAGGGTAGGACAAGTTAGATGATTAAACGGAAGGAGGGTGGCATGCTAGTGGTTTCTAAATAGTAGGGTATGTAGTAGTATTTCATGATAATATTTCTTAGTAGAGATGCATAAAAACTTCAAAATCAAGGCAATGGTAAACACCAAATGATCCCTGAGAGACCACAACATACATTAAAACTAGAATCTCAAATACTTTCTCTTGATAAAGTCATGAACATAGGGATCCCTTAAACGGCATTCAATAACACATTTCCAAATATAACTATAAAAATGGATTTATGAGCTAGGTACATGCTCATAATGATAATTAGTAATGAACACAAACCCAAATATCCAATCAACAGAACTTGTAAAACATATTATTACATTCTATTAACAAGATACAATAAAGAACCACAAATATTTTCCATTGAGTTGAAAATAAATATAAAAAACATTAACACTTCAAAATTTTGCCATGGGGACAAGCATGGTGAGATTGATCTTTTGATAAGGGAGACATAAACATGCTCTCAAAGCTTGATAATGGTTATATAGCCGTAACCACCTTAGCAAGGGAGACAAAATCTACACACAACAATTGATCCCAAAAAAATGTATACATAACCTAGACTTGGAGGAAATGGATGCCTAAACAATGACTTATGATAACCACTAGCCAACAACAACCTTTGAATAGAGGGGAAGCCCCCTATTTATACATTTTCAATCCTTCCCAAATCTCGGACTATGGGCTGCAATTTGAAAAAATTGCATAACAAACTTTCGCAGTCTCATCAAGATGATCCTAGCTGGAAAATGTCTTTTGCTACTCTTGATATTTTCATCCATCTATAAGAAATCATTTTTACAACTGCCTCTACAAGGAATGATGAAGACTCACAACCACCTCTAGATGATACTGATTTCTTGCTTACACAATTAGAGGGAGAATAGCATTTGAGGAGCCAAATAGACTTTGTCCTCATGTTGAACTGCCTAAAGATGTGTTAAAGGTACAATCATTGAGAGGGGGGTGAATCAGTGAGTCCAAATATTTCAAATTTAGTTCCAATCCTTTCAAAATTTTAATCAGTCAATACATACATTGATGAGGCATACACATCATTCATAGCAATAAGCAAGAGAGACAATGAAAGATCAATCACATAACACATGACATATGTGGGAAACCCTCTTGAGGAATAAAACCTAGTGAAACTTGCAATTGGACTAATGTCCTATAATAACAAGATCCAATAGAGACCATTTACAAATGATCTAGGGACTATAATCCTTATTTAGTGAGACTATAATCCCATAAGGTGCTGCGACACCTATCAAGCTGAGTTGCAACAACAACTAGAGTTATTAGCAAGTATCACCTTACAAGGAGGCTACAACCACCTTAGATGTTGAGCACCCACAACAACACGTATGAACACATCCACCTTTGCACTGGTGTCTTTAATACCTAATGATGGAACTCTAATTATCAATCTCTCAATGTATCCAAAGCCACCTTTTGGATGACACAACACTCTATATTAGACAAAGCACATTACATACTTGAACTAACACACAAATATAAATTAGGACACATTACATATCCCAGCTATCCCCACTCTTCAACTCTACATACTTAATGCATATTTCACAACATCAACTCTGTCATAGCTTTAACAACATGAACAGATGGTCATACACACTATCCACACTTTGACCAGTCTCTCAAACCAACCATCAAGCTCTCATAGACATTAAAAATCCTTTGATCATTCTCAAGACATCCAAAACATCATTTTGGATCACTTTAGGCCTCTTTACTCATGCTCAACCTATAAGTGCACTATTCTTCCATCAAAAACATGACTTACAAGTCATACTCACACTCCTCAATCTACTCTGCTCATCAACCTAGCCATTGGGCACACTTGGCCTCTTTTCTTCTTTGCTTTAACACTAATTTTAGAAAATCAGAATTTTAACTAAAACCCTAGACCACACAAAAAGCAACAAACAATAAGTAATATATTTTTGCACAAGAAAGAACTAGAAATTTAAAGAGATATATGAAGTATTTTAAGAAACTGAGAGAGGTTTTTTTAAGAGAAAACAATAAATTTACAAAACCCATAAATTAATTTGCAAATAAAATTACTATTTACTACTTAATCTAACACTTACTAAAAATAGTAATTTGTGATGTTTGAGTAATTCTTACCAAATTGTGTGAAAAAATAGTTTTTGAATTTAATATATATAAATTAAAAAAACCTCTGATATTTTTTAAATTGAGTTATTTTTAATTAGTTATGCATTAAACAAAGAGCAAGATTTTGAGCTAGTAAGGAAGAAACCCTAAAATATATACAATGATAAATTTAAAATGAGAAAAGCTCTGTTAGCTATTTATTAAATTTTAAAGAGGTATTTACAAAAAATTATGGATTTTATAGAACCCATTAATTAATTAGAGAATAGATTTTTTTGTTTGGACCTATACAAGAATTTATTAGATATAGTAAATTATAATTTATGAGAAAATTATGTAAATGTTTTTTGATATAAAAAAAAAAGGTTTTTGCTTATTTGTGTATGAATAATAAAAATATTTATGGGTTTTAAAATAAATTTAAAATTGTCTAGATATCATAGAAAAACTCGAGTGAGGAGCTAGATTTTTGACAATGTTTGACAAGAGGCAGGTTCACCAAAATGTTTACACTAGAATTAATTGGAAATAATCAGTTAAATTTGAATAAAATATAAAAACTAATTTACAATAGTATAAAATAAAATATATTAAAGTAAAAATATGAAAGTAAGCTATAAATAATGGATTTCAAGAGTATAAATATGTCCTTAGCTTAAAACCTAATGTTTGTTGCATATACAAGTTATGATGTGGCTTATAAATAATCGTATCAGACTCAGGATTATGTCACCATAGGAATCAGAAGACTATAGGGTACACATACAAGGATGCATTAGGAGGATAAAACCGTAGTGCAACTCTATCTACTAATACTACTTTGTTCATGCTGACTGTAAAGAATAATTTGGGGTTAGAAAGCATGAGACTACCTAAAAAGGTTTCTTAATTTTGTGCAAGGGATAAATAGATGGATGTAAGATATATAAAAATGGATGTCTTAGTATTTCAAAAACACATAAAAGAGATCAAATGCAAAAGGGGTAAAAAAGGGGGATGCAAGAATGGTCGAGCTATCCTCATAAAACCCCTTGTTCATTGAGTGTTGCCTACATAGCCCAAAAGGACCTCAAGCTGATGTAGTTCTCCCTTTTAGGGAAAATAAGAAATCAATGATGAATGAAACTAGAATATTGTTTGGAATGTTTGACAATAAATTCATTTGACATGCAATAAAACACTGTTAAACTTGGTTTGTGAATATGAGAAAGAAATAAAATTGAAATTGGAAATAATAATGCTCTTTTGCTCAAGATAGAATGCTTTTGAAAACATATTTCCATATGATTTTTAGGTAATGAATTGAGTGGATTTGATGTGCTTTTATAGAAGAATATTTCAATTATTTTCATGAGTTGATCTTATGATAATCACAAGATATCCTTTATTAAACATCTCAATTTCAGAAAGTGTTAATTAAAGGTAAGAGGAAAAAGGTGCACTAGGGGACAGGGTTGCATTATGGTCATATCCGCCTAGTGCAGTATTGCCCTAGGATGTCTAAAACTTGTTATGAATGATTTGTGAGCATAATAGGGATGAATAGGAATGAAATATAAACTTATGCATGCTATTTTCAATATTTTTAAGATAATAAAGGCTCATGTAATGAGTTTTGGTTAATGAGATTGTAGACACTAGAAAAATGCACACAATGGTTCTAGTTGTCAAACTAAATCCTTGGGCTCCCTCAGGACTATCCCATAACTTTTTAACCATAAACTTTAGTCAATTTAGTTGACTAGCTAAACTGACTAACTAACCTACTCTTGACCAAACTTAACCTTCACCCTTGACCATTGATGGTCACCCTGACCACTGACAGTTAGGCCTGACCATCAATGGTCAAGTTTTCACTACCTCAACACTTAAACTCCAACTCAACTATAACTTATTTTTTATTTTTAGTTGTATATTCAATGTGTGGATCAATGCATGTTAGTTCTAAAAATAAACAACCACTTTGAACCTTTTGTTGAACTGATTATTTTACCCCACTTTCTTCCTATAAAAAGAAAGGAAGAGGTGAAAGGGATCCAAATAAAAAATCATCATCAAAACTTATTAGGCAAGAGATCATATCTTCTTGTGTAGGTATTATTCTAGCTTCTATCATCCCAACTCTAGGACCTCTTCAAACCATCAACTATCAACCACAAGCTAAGTATATTATTCTTATTTTAAGTTTTAGTTATTTAGTTTCAATGGTTATACAACTCTATATATTACCTCTTCCACCAGAACACCCTCCGACCATTCTCAACGACTTGAGTACCAAACCTTTACCCTTGATAACTCTAAGGATCTCTCTTGCCCTCACTACCATTAACCAACCTCTAACAACCTATAAAACCTTTATGTAACCAACCCATAACCTATTATGGCTGAAACCAATAACTTGTCCAAACCCATAGTGACTACTGACGGTCAACCTAATCGCCGATAGTCACCCTAACCGTTGATGGTCACTATGTAGATCACTTCTACCCAAAAAATCAAGCTCATACCACCTCTCAACCTCAACCAAAACCCTTTTTTCTTGGCCTCTATCACTACATAGACCAAAAACAATATCCTAACCACACCTAAACCTAATTTTGATAGTTTAGCATTTCTTTTAATGTTATTTTGTTAAGACAAGCATTTATTTTGAAAAGAATTTATTTATTATTCTTAAGTGCTTTAATTTATGTTATGTAACCTCTTTTATCATCAAATTTATCAGCATTAACTTATCATAAAAGGTGGATTGATAGCCTCCAATAAAGTCACGTACTTATTGGATCTACCTTGCTAAGCAATCCACCCTTCTACCCAACTAATCAACCATCTCTTTGAGTGCTTTCTTATCTATAGGTCATTCCTCTCAAGATAAAGAGGAGTATCTACAACCATCTGGATCAACATGTGCACAACATATCAAGTTTTTCTACCATACCCTTCTTGAGTTTCTTTTCTCCTTCTTCTAAAAACCATAAGCAAAAATTCTTTGAAACATTCTAGAATGCCCGATGGGACCTAGTTGCATCTAAGTGCTTTTTATTTTGTTTTATGTTCATTTACATGAAATCAAAATTTCTTTTGGGCTTAAAATTAACCTTTCATACATTGTTTGCTTGCATAATTAGCTCACATAGCTTAATTAATCAAGTAAATCAACCATAGCCTTACTTCTTTGCACACACAAACCAAACCACTAACACCAAATCAAAAATCATAACACTTTACATAAGGCCTAAATAGGGTTTCATCTCCTAGGGCTAACCAATGGGAGAAACCAAAACTCAACTCTCTAGTTGAGTATAATCTCTGGAAATTGATATATCTTGGCTAAACACTTGACACCCTTATCATTGTGGTGTGTGAAGTGAGGGGGTAGGCCCCAATATCAAGCCACATACTAATTTCCAATACAGACCTCTTTAAGAGCTTAAACATAACTTGAAACCAACCATAGACTTCTTTTCTACTACCCACTCTACAAACTAAGTGGGGTCATATATTCTTTCTAACTTAAGGCATAAGCCACAAAGGAGACAAAAAGAATCATAAGATTTAATGTGCTTTATCTTCTTTGACTTTTTCCTTGTCTTTTTGTTTGATTTGTGAGAAATCTAAGCCCCTTGGAAAAATCTTATACCATCTTGCCTTTACCCACCTCATCTCCATTACCTTGTTCAATGGAGAACACTCCTATATTTTTTCCTGGAGATCCTATCTTTATTAAACTCCTAGAAGATGACCCTCTTGCCTTAGGGCATTACATTGTATCAAGAGCCACTTGTGTTCCCAACCTTACCTACAACCAACCCAACCTCACCTACAATCAACCCAACCATACCTATAATCAACCCAACCTTACCCATAACCAACCTAACCTCACCTACAATCAACCTTACAATCAAACTAAACTCACTTATAATCAATCCAACCTCACTACAAATCAACTCTACAATCAACCCAACTTCACCTATAATCAACCCAACCTCACCTATAACTAACCCAACCTCACCTACAATCAACCCTACAATCAACCCAACCTCACCTATAATCAACCCACCTCACCTACAATCAATCCTACAGTTAACCCAATCTCACCTATAACCAACCCAACCTTGCCTATAATCAATCCAACCTCATATACAACCAACAAATAAAATCTCAACAACCATTTGATCATCATTGTAACCAACCAACAAACTTTTAACACCAATTTGACCATTATCATAACCCACATCAACCTCAACTATCTCAACCTCACCAATCTTTAGGCTACCTATCTCAACCATCATATCAGCCACCTCAACCTTATCAAACTTTTGATTATCTACCCTAACCATCATATCAATTGTCTGAACCCCCTTTATGGCAACCCTATTTATCTCAAAACCAATACTTCATTTATCCCCTCAACCATCACTCAAACTTTTTAAACCAACCTACCTTACCTACTTTATCAAATCCAACCAACAACTATCAACTCACCTTATCAACCTTACCCAACCTCTCAAACCAAACTACCTAATCAACTTTACCTACATTATCAACTTTACCCAACCTTTCAAACTAGCCTACCTTATCAACCTTACCCACCTTATCAACCTTATCAACCTCCCCAAATCAAACCAATAACTACCAACCAAACCTTTCAAAACCACTAATTTTATCAAACCTACCCAACCTATCAAATTCATCAACCATGTCAAACCAACCAACTTCATCAAACCAACCAATTAGATCACAACCCCAAGAGCCATGGGTACACCCTCTTTTTAGGTAGTATAACCCACTGGGGGAATCATATGCCTCAATCCTTGACAAACTCTTGGAGGCTTATGTCATTAGACTTCCTCTAAATAAACCCATCAATCATTCTCTTCTATAGCCCATTTGGTTTATAGAGAATGAGTTTTGTGCTTATCATCACACAAATAGACATGTGGTAGATAGATGTGGGTATTTTAAGATATTTTTTCAAAACCTTATTGATCAAAAAAAGTTTTCAAAGGATATTTTATGTGTTCCCCCTATCTAGCCTTGAATATCATCAGACGATCCATCATTGAACCTCCTTCTTCACTCATTGTTGTGAAAACTCATGAACAAAGCCCTCAATACAATGAGACCCCTTCATTAGATTTGGTCCTTAGTGAACCCATAACTAAGGAAACCATAATTTAAACCTTAACCAATCCAATTTTTAACCAATCATAACCTTCTCAACTTTTCTTTAAAATTAAAACTAAGGAAATCAACCCACCTCTTTGACTTCCCCTTTTAGTGGATCAACCTCAAATCAACCTACCTCTTCCACTCTCTCAAATGGTAGAATCACCCTCAACAACCATACTTATTCCACCTAATTTTTTGGTGGACCCAATCAAATATAACTTACCCTTTTCACTTCCTATTTTAGTGGAGAGAACATCAAACCAACCCAACCTACCTCTTTCACCTCCCATTTTTGTAGAGCCAATCCAAAACACCTTGCCTATAACTAATCCAACCTCACCTCAAATCAACCTAACCCCAACCTCAACTAAAACCAAACCCATTCAATTCCTCTTTAATATGCTCATTTTCATCTATCTAATGACATTATCTTTGATTCCATTCCCTTTTGCATACGGTCAAATCTTTGTCACCTTACCTTACCAAATAAACAAGCAAACCCAACCAACAAACCAAATCAACCACCCATAATATCTCCCCTAACTAGTCAAACCAACTCAATCAACCATGATCAACCCAAATTTTGATCTAACCATAACCAAATTATTTATCAACCCAAACCAACATCAACCCTTCATTCAAGATTTCTTGAATCTCGGCTACCCTTTTATCCAAGCTACCCACACCTCACCTAATTTCCTCATTGGGACAATCTAACACTATTGTCCAACCCAACTTTTTTCCAATATGATGTTCCCAACATTATTTATAGACCCCAACCCTACCCAAATCTGATCCAACAATGTTTCCCTCACCATAGCACCATAAGGGAAATCCCACCTGAACCACCACCTACAACTTGAACTCCATACTAACAACTAACAACCCTTAGGAAGAAAATGAGGTCATATTCATCCTCTTTACTAACCAACATCTTTACATGGGAATCTTTTTCCTGCCTCAACATTTATGGAAAGAGTGTCTGGGGGAATTCTCCCTCCAAAAATCTTTGACCAAACAACAACCCTAACATTAACCAATAACCAAACCGAACCTTAACTTTTTGCTTACTAACTTTAACCAATGACCAAACCAATCCTTGGTACTTATGCCTCAACCTACACCTAACCTAACACCAAACTAACCTTAAAATTAAACAAAACTTGACCTTGACCAACCTTTCATCAAAAACCCAAACCAACCTAAACCATAACCAACCACCATTAAGCCTAAAATCCAACTCAAAGCCTAACTATCATCACCTAGCCAACTTTGTCTCTTTCTTTATCAACCGTCCATCAAAGGAGAAAATTGGGGAGTTCTCCCTCTAGGAGGCTTTATCTATTCATCAACTCAAAACCTCACCTTAAGAAAATGACCAAACCAACCCTTGGCATTTTCTTACTTGAACCTACACTTAAAAATTGACCTTCACCCAACCTTTTACCTCCAACCTAAGCAAACCTTCAACTTTAACCATTCTATTTAGGCCTCTTTTGCTCTTTAAACCTCATAACCCTACCTTTTCACCCAACTACCCAATCAACCTAGAAACCTAAACCTACCTAACCAACCAAAAACCAATCAACAATGCAATCCAACTAATGCCTAACAACTATCACCTAACCAACCTTACCTTTGACCATTCTCAATCTAGCATTCTCTTTTCCATGTCTAATCTAGTGTTAAAAAGTAACTAGGGGACACATTCACTCCTAATTGGCTCAAACCATTTACATGTAAGTATGGATTTGGGTCATATCAGAACCTAAGGCCCTCAATGCTTTGCATTTTCACCATGTTATTTTCTTAAATTAGGTTCTTAGTCATCTTGTGTCTAACTTAAGCTCATCCCTAGTTTTCAATCACCTTCATCTCCTTATTTTAAAGTTAACTAATTAAAATAGGATCATGTGATTATCTATCACAACCTTAGCCTAATCTTAAGCATGGGTGCCACGGTTCTACCTATGGCATGATTTTCATGGTACTTTTAAACCTTTATAGGATGGATCCCTATGGTTAATGTCACTTAAACTTATTTTACCCATCATCAACCTTCTTATGTTATGGGTTTGCCTCTATAAATGAAAGCCTTCAAGCCTATATAGACTTGTCCATGTCTAAACCAACATAGAATTAATTTGGGATACCAAATATCACTTGGGTCAAATCTCAAGCATGCATACTACTCCTCTAAAAGACAAATGCCCAAAACTACTAAAAGTTGATTAAAAGGTTGACTATTTCCTTAAAGGATAGCTATCACACCTAAATAAATCTAAAGATTAGACCACTCCCTTAAAGGATGGATAAACCAAACATTTGTCAAGCAATCAATCACTTGGAAGCTTCTCGTATCGATCAGCTTCCCAAAACCATCAACTTAAATCAATCAACAAACCTCAAGTCAAAAATCAAAAATAAAGTAATCCAAAGAAAGCTTCCACCAGCTTTCACATGGCATTTGTAGACTTCCTACATCGATCAGTTTATACCAAACTTAGAACATGGACTCGTCTATAATGGTTCCTAGGTTACCTACATAAGGGGCAAGTCATCCCCACGAGGAGGTTGTGCTACCATCCATTCACCTACTTCATCCATCTCTCCTTTTACACTCTACAAATCAAAGGATTTTGAGCTTACTTGGCACTATGTGATCAAGATACTTCTTTTAACCAATGCAATAACACCAATGTAATGCATGGAAGGGGCTTATGTTCTTAAGCCCACCCATCTTGCCATTTTGGTCTTTGCCAACTAGAGCATTTCAATATCCTTCTACTTTCATGACTACTTGAGAAGATGTGTGTCTTCCATCCTTGAGTCATTGAAACCCCAACCATCTAATTTACACCCTTCCACCAAATTGGGCAACCTATTTAAACACCAACCAACCTACCAAACCAACCAACCAACCAACTATGCACCCATTAGAGAGCACCTTATTCTCCACCACCCAACCAAACCAATTAACCTCAACTTGGTCATCTTGACCTACCTTTTGCACTTTTTATGAACCAAATTTGCCTTGGTAATTTTGATCCCATCATTTACCTTACCATTTTTTATGAACTTGCACTACTTTTGTGCATCAACCATTTAGGTGCTTTAGAGCATGACCCTTTGTGGTATTGACATATAAGACCATTTTGATCTTCTCAAGATCACATCTTCCCTTGGATACCTACAAATACATTGATCTCACCTAAGAGACTTAAGTTTATAGGAGTAACCTGTATCATCTATGCCTGACATTATGGCCTAGTTACCCTATCATTTGTCCTTCTAGTAACAACCTTATTTTACTACCTTACCTTGACCGTCCAACCATAAAAGATTACCCTTCTCTACTGAAAACCATAACCAACCACAATGCCTCATCATGGGCCCTTCTAGCTTGACTAGTGCATTTTTTTTTATGACCTTGATTTGGTCATTTTGACCACATTAACTATATTGCCAAGTTGAACATTTTGAACATGTGTTACCTTACGCACACCTAACCAATTTGTGTCTTCATGGGAGCACTTCCTATCTTGGATACCCATAAAAAAACTAGCCTTATCTAGGAGACTTGAGTTTATTAGTGTAACCCAACCATCACATACAGTCATGTGGTCCACTTGTCACTTGTCCTTCTCATACCAACCTTATTTTTACCAACTATGGAAACATAGTCAATGTGTGATTTTAAATATCACACTTCATCACACTTTGTGTGCGTGTTTGTGCTTCAGTTCCCAACCTATCACCCACTTCATCACCAACTTACCCACTTATCAAACCCACACCCAATTATGTTTCACCTCATCAATTCCCAGTTTGAGGAGGAACACCTCATCCCATACTCAAAGCAACCAAACCTCTGACTTGAAATCCATTTTTGTTTTGTAGCTTGTTGATATAAATTACATAAAAAATGGGAAGAATGTAGACACTAAAAAACCATACACAATGGTTCTAGTTGTCAAACTAACCCCTTGGCCCCCTCAAGACTATTCCACAACCTTTTGACTACAAAATTTAGTCAAGTTAGCTGACTAGCTAAACTGACTAACTAACCTACCCTTGACCAAACTTAACCTTCACCCTTGATTATCGATAGTCACCCTGACTGCCGATGGTCACCCTGACTGTCGATGGGCACCTTAACCGCTAATATTTAGGCCTGACCATTGATGGTCAGGTTTTTACCACCTGAACACTTAAACTCCAACTCAACTACAATTTGTTTTTTTAATTTTTAGTTATCTATTCCACGTGTAGATCAATGCATGTTGGTGCTAAAAATAAACAACCACTTTGAACCTTTTGTTGAATTTATTATTTCACCCCCCTTTCTTACTATAAAAAGAAAGGAGGAGGAGGTGAAAGGGATTTGGATTAGCGTTCATCATTAGAACTTCTTGGACAAGAGATCAAAGCTTCTTGTGTAGGTATTCTTCTAGCTTCCAACATCCCAACTCTAGGACCTCTTTAAACCATCAACTATCAACTACAAGCTAAGTACATTATTTTTGTTTTAAACTTTAGTTATTTAATCTCAATAGTTCTACAACTCTATATATTACCTCTTCTACCAGAACACCCTCCGACCATTCTTAACCACCTAAGTACCAAATCTTTACCCTTGATACCTTTGAGGCTCTCTCTTGCCCTCATGACCATTAACCAACCTCAAACAACCTACAAAACCTTTCTATAACCAACCCATAACCTATTCTAGCTAGAACCAATAACCTATACAAACCCACATTAACTACTAATGGTCACCCTGACCACTGATGGTTACCCTAACCACCAACAATCACCCTAACCATTGATAGTCACATCCAACCACTGACAGTCACCATGTATATCACTTCTACCCAAAACAACAAGCTCATACCACCTCTCAACCTCACCTAAAACCTTATTTTCTTGACCTTTGTCACTACACAGACTGGAAACAATACCCTGACCACACCTGAACCTAATTTTGATAGTTTAACATTTATTTTGAAAATAATTTATTGTATTTGCTTAAGTACTTTCATTTATATTATGCAACCTCTTTTCTCAGCAACTTTATCAGCATTAAATTATCTTAAAAGGTAATTAACAACCTCCATGGAAGTCATGTACTTCTTGGATCTAACTTGGTGTAATCCATCCTTCTACCTAACTAATCAACCATCTCTTTGAGTGTTTTATTATCTGTAGGTCATTATTCCAAAGCCAAAGAGGAGTATCTGCAACAGTTTGGATCAATGCATGCACCACATATTAGGTTTTTATACCATACCCTTCTTGAGTTTCTTTTCTCCTTATTCTAAAGGATATAAGTGAAATTTCCCCGAAACAGAGATAACTAAAAGACAAAGTAAAGTAATTATGTCAAGAATAAACATTATAAAGAATTTATTGATTAAATATATTTGTCTACAATTGGTCACATTTTTTGAGGCTAGAGTAAGTCCAAAACTTTGAAATAAAAGGTCAAATCATGCCAGGATAAGTTGGTATAGTTGGAAGTCAAGTTGGCTACCTTGGCCAAAGCACTCAAGAATGGTTGGTGCCCCATATGAAAATAATCACTCTAATAGATATAAATCTATTCCGTATATAGGATGTCAATATTAATCTCTCTCTCCATGAGTGGAATGGGGAAATGGTGCCCATATTTATATATTTTGATAATACCATGAGCATAATTTTTGAATTATTTAAAGAGGCTAAGATAAATGTAGTTTTGATGCCCAAAGGATAATTGTTCTTGTACACATGCTTCACTACTCAACTTATCCCTTTCATGAAATTTTTTAAAGGGAATATCTCACAAGAAAATGAGGGAATAAACATTGAAGTGATTGAACTAATCACATATTCTAAAGAGAAACTTAAAAGGGCAATTGTTGTCAAGAAAGTTTTACATACACAAATGGAGAATCATGAACTGATTTTGAATAAAATAAAGGTGTTATTCAGGCCACCCATATTATACATGGATATAATTTACAAATAGTTTTTTATAGTTTCACTTACCATACAGAGTCAACAACTAGGTCCAAGTGTGACTACAATGTCAAACAACTCTTCTATTCCAAGTATGTCATCAATAACCAATACCACATTAGCTCAATTTGTTTTTCAAACTCCCAGACAACATTGACCATTTATGAACCTTTCTTGACATGCATAAAATTGGTTTTAGTTCAAATATTCTTTCTATTTGCATAAACTTTATATTAAGTTATTATAACTTTGCCTTTGGGCCTATATATAATTTGTATTTTAACCCCTCAAAAGAAGAGGATGGTCATGATTTAAATGTTTATTTATGGTTGAATGTGATTTATGAAACTTATCATAAATCATACATAATTAGGTTAATCGTTTGATATTTCCTCCACAAATATCTTTCCATAGACTCTCTATCATGTCTAACCTAACCTGAGTTACTACTCGAACATGATAGATATAAGTTTGAATTTTATTAACTAATCTCATAAATTGATCTATTTGAAGGACTTGATTCTTGCAAACATAGAACACTTTTCTTTTATCTTACCATGTTCTTTCTTTTTAAAGTTTTTATCAGATCCACCTTACTTTAGCATATATACATATGTGAATAAGCTCATAACATGTCTTGGAAAGAGTCAGTTTAGCTTCAAAATGGTCTAGTTATCCAAATTTAGAATTGTTTGAAGGTAACAGGTAACAATATTTCCCTCATTATTATTCCAGCTCATGTTTACCTATAAAAACAAATACCCTCAAGTTGTGCCTTGGAGTGCATAGTCATCGATCCTAAAATGAGAAGGATTTATCTCATCAATGTATTAGGTGAGTCTAACTCACATCAACAATATGTTTGGGAAGTAGTAGTGCTTAAGACAATGAAATTTATTAGCTTTTCCATCTTAAAATTCAAATCAATAAAATAAAAGTGGATGTTTTTTTATACTTGTTCACAAGCTAATTTGATAAGAAAGGATTTGGTATAAAAATTAGGGTTTGATACTTACAACCATCCAAGTCCATATTATCTAGGTTAGATGAATAATGGTGTAGACAACAAGGTGACCAAGTAATCTAGACTTAACTTCAATATTAATACACATTTCGTTTATGAGTATAATGTAGGTTATGCCTCTTGATGTGTGTGGTGTAGTGTTTGGTATCCCTTACTTGTATATCTGGGACATTATCTTCATGAAGATATCCAACCAATAAAGTTTGGTGAAGAATGGGAAGAGCTACATAATTTTAACCTACAAAGGTGATTCTAAAATGTCTTTGGTAAGTACCTCTAAAGCGAATAAACTTATTAATGTTAATGGAAAGTTTTTTTGAGAGAGACATTCAAGATAAATAAGTAACTATACATAATAATTATTATAGAAAGACTACTAAAAAATAGCTTAAGCACATGGGATATTTCATACAATAGCTTACAAAGGTTTTCCATGAACCTAAGGGGTTGTTATTAGTTTGTCCTATTGAACAAAAATTTTATAGTCTACTTCCAAATATCGAGTTATATAGGTAGTCCTTGAAAAACACCAATGAGGTAAAAAAACAATTAGTCTTTTAGTAATCAATGTGTAATCCATCGTAGTAATTATCCATTAGGTTATCCTATTATTTTAGTGCCTAAGAAAGATGGTTCACAAAAAATGTTTGTTGATTATAGAGCACTTAATAAGATAAGCATCGATAATAGGTGTCCTCTTCCATGGGTTGATGATCTTCTTGATCAACTTCAGCATTACAAGTATTTAACTAAGCTTTATTTGAAATCCATGTGTTGTCAAGTACGAATTAAGGAAGAGGACATTGAGAAAATGACATTTAAAACAAAGCAAAGGTTGTATGAGTGGTTGGTTCTACCTTTTAGACTATGCAATGAACTAACTACCTTCATGAGGTTGATGAGTGAGGTAATGATGACATTTAATTATTCCTCCATCACTTTATATTTGGATGATGTAATTATTTTTATTAGCATATTGATCATTTTAAAAATGTTTTGCAAGTTTTGAAGGAGAACAAGTTAGTGTTGAACAAGAATAAATGTGAGTTTTATTTAAAAAAACACTTGTCTTCTTGGGGAATATGGTTGGATATGGGGAATTGAGGATTGATTGAAGAAGATAGAGGCCATTATAAATTTGGAAAATCCTTCCAATGTGATTGAGGCAAGAATAGTTTTGATTGTAGTTCAATATTTGAGGAAGTTCACCAAGAAATTATCATCCATAACTTATCAAGATTTTCACTTGGGGTAAGAAGTAAAAAGGTGGATTTCATATTTTCAAACATAATATTAGCCATGCTCTTGTTTTAGCTTTGCCTAACTTGTAGGTTTACTTTGTAGTGGAAATGGATGATAGTGACTGTGATATGGGGGTTGTCCAACTTCAAGGATGTGAGCCAATATGGTACCATTCAATATTATTTCATGATGCAATTCTAAATTATTATATATATTACAACAAATTTTATGCTCTTGTTCAATTAGTTAATAAATGGAAGCACTATCTTATGGGTAAGGAAATTATTATCCATATTGATTATCAACCTCTCTAATATTTGTTAACTCAAACTAAACTTCAAAAAACTAGACACTATAAGTGGAATGGATTCTTGTAACAGTTTCATTTGGTTATCAAATATAAGAGAGTTGTTACTAAAAATTATTTTTTATGTTATCTAAACCTTATTTGCTTTTAGCCGTGAGCACTATAACTCTTCTTGAGCATCTTATGTTTGAGTCTTATGTAGAGGGATATGAGCATGAAGAAGATTTTAGGGATCCATTTCTTCAAGTAAAGAAGTCCCAAGGTGAAGGTTTTGATCCAAACAAGGATTATTATCACCAAAATGGACATCTTTACAAGTTAGATAAGTTTTGTGTGCCCATTGAGGAAAGAGTTCGAATAATGAAGGAAGCATATACTTTAAAATGGTATGTTAAATGGGATAGTCATCTACGAATGTTGTTCAAAATGACAAAGCGCTAACCATACATAATGCACACGAAATGAATCTTAATAAGACAACAATTGATATCAAAAAAATCATCAGTAATTGACAATCATTATAATATCAAAAGTATACTCACTATATAACATAGATATCTCCCCTAAATTTACTTTTGACCACTACAAAATAATAAAAGATAGTAAAAATATATATATATATATATATATATATATATATATATATATATATATATATATATAAAGAAATACTTAGTAAAAAAAAATATTCTAGTACATTTAAAACCCATCTAAAATTAATCTAGAAATACAATAATAGTATTTCACATACTTTATCTCATTCATTCATGGTAGTACACCACTTTACTAAGTGAGATTCGTCATGATTTAATTTTCATCTTTAAGAAGATTGTTAGATTATATGGTTATATATATATATATATATATATATAATGTATTCTTGCAATAATTAAGGATAAGTAAAATAATTGTTAGGGTAGTTGTATCTTGTAAGAATAATTTGTAGTGCTTAAGTGAGATTCCTCATGGTTTAATTTTCATCTTTAGGAAAATTGTTAGATTATATGATTATATATATAAAATGATCCCTGCAATAATTAAGGATAAGTAAAATAATTGTTAGGGTAGTTGTATCTTGTAAGAATAATTTGTAGTGCTTCTTTCTAACGATACTTTTTTAAGAATGTTGTGAGATTAAGATTGGGGTGGGTGGCATTGTTATCGGCATTGACATTGTATGATATTATATATTTATGTAAATAGGGATGAGTATATATAGTATTTTTGTAGTTGATACTAAAGTGAGATTTTATGAAAAGTTGAATTTTATTAGTTTATGTTATGATAAGTTATTGTAGGAATCAATTAAAACTAATAATTTATTTAGTTAATTAATTAGAAAAAATAATTTTTTATTCAATATTAAAATTGTTATTGTTTATATTTTATTTTAACAACTTTTTACTATAATAAATATTTAAACAAAAAATATTTATTTTTATATTGATTTTGATTTCAAAATTTGAGATGTTATTACATAATACTAATAATTTTAATTTTTAAAAAAAATAAAAGTGATATATATATATATATATATATATATATATATATATATATATATATATATATATATATATATATATATAATTTGTCCATAAAAATAAGCAATTAAATATAGATTTGACTAAACATAAATATTAAATATTAACTTATTCAAAATATTTATAATGTATTGTACATGCATTAAAATTGATATTAAAAAGATATATTTTTATAAAACATATTATATTTATAAATATTTTAACCTTCTCATCTAATTAAAAAAATAATCAACATTAATTTTTTTTGGTATATGTTTGTATATGTCAACAATTAAGTTATTTTTAAAAATGTAAATACAAGATTCTATAGTTCAATAAATATTTAAGTGCAAAGTAAATATTTTTTATTTATTCTATTCATATTGTGGTGTTGTGGTTGCACTATCCAATAATTTGTTAATGCCCATTCTAATTATTATTATTAAATTTATTTTTTAATTGATTTGGACTTTTTCCTTCTTAATATTTCTCACTATTATTCTAAAAAAATATATAAAATTTTAATCAAAATACAAAGTGGCCTCTATATAACTCTTGTTGCATATTATTGTTGAAATATTTTATAAAATATTATGCAACATTTTAAGTATAATCAATTTTTTTAAAAAAAATTGAATTTACATTTTGAAAGGACATAAATCATTACATCAAAAATAAATAATTTGTAATATATCAATAAACAATAAATGGATATTTTCTCTATCAACCACTATCACAATAATTGATACCCACCCAAGCATTGGACCTTATCCCTTACTAATCTAAAGTTGGAATCGTGCTGAATGGTGTTAGTCACGTAGCAAGTTAGGATGTTGACCCATACCATGTAGAAGATGACATAGCCATGTTCACTAGAAAAGGAATAGTGTTAAACATTTGATTCCCTCACATGTAATCTTAAAGGATTCCCGCACTAACTCATTAGGTATTTAATAAAAATATAATATTAGTCGTTAAAATGTTTATGGAAGTGTTATTGGCACATATAACTTATTTAATTATGTAGTATATGAATTTTCATTATTATTTTTATTTGGCATGTTTAATTAAAAGAAAAATATAAAAATTAATTGATTTTATATTAAAGATGTTGAATCAATTATTATAAATAAGTGACCAATTATTATACTTTTTATATAACATGTTGTCATTAAATATTACAAATTATTATTAAATAAAATTATACTATAACACAATGTTTCTTAATAATTATTAATCCCTCTTTATTTTAAAATTAAAATTTTCATATATATATTTTATCATAACTAATCCTCTCAAATATTAGTCCCCTCCTTAATAAAGTTTAAAAACACATGAAAGTGTTTCTTTTCCTACCATAACACCTATTACCATATAATGACATAAATAAAATTTTGACTTATGAGTTCCAGTAATTTTGGCCACTTATTTTCACCAATAATATTGATTTTAAAACAAAAATGGCTTTAATACTTTTACATCTTCAAGTTACATCAAATGTGCACAAGAAAATCACCCTAATCTGATCTGATTTAATTTAATTTAGATATCCACTAAAAGGTAATGCATGAAACCAGTACATAGAGTATCTACACTAAAGATATTATATGATTTAAGGAGTGTCAAATACGTCTACAAAGGACCCGCAATAATAATAATAATGTCACTGTCACTATACCTAGGAAATAGGGACAGCCCATACGGAGTTTAATCATTTTCAAACGGTATATTTATATAATTTAAAATAACTAATTTGTATGCCTTACAAAATATTAAATTAAAAAACAGATGAAAACAAAATGATTGAGATTCAAACCAAGACACTCGTTAATATAAAATAAATTGAGTGGGTTTATCTGTTGTGCTTAATCTACAAAGCATAAGCAAACCATTACCATAAACGAAATGGATATGTGGGTTTATCTGGATTCCAAGTTCATAACGGAAGCATCATTGATAGAAGGGCTGATGAAAATAGTGGCATATGAATCATATGCCGATGACAAAACATAAGCAAACCATTAGTATAAAGTGAATGAGTGTGGGGGTTTATCTGGCTTCCAACTCCGTAATGGAAGCATCGTTGATGGATGGGTGGACCAACTGAGTCGCAGTTGAAGCAGATGACGATGACACGGGGGTCGAATTTGTGCTTCCTGATGATGTAGATGTATCACCCATGAAAGATGGCTTTGTGGGATTTGGTAAATTACTCATAGAAAGGTTTGAAAGCATTGCGTATACGGTAGACATGGGTGGGCAAAGGGATGCATCCGCATGTGTACACAAAAGACCCACCTGAACACAACTCGAAACATGCTCTACAGGGCAACTTTCAATTATTGCTCTGTCGATCACATCCACAATCTTTCCTTTCCTGTAAAAACTCCATACCTGAATAAGAACGATGCAAATTCATCTTCATAAGATATATATAAATGAGGTTTGGTAAAAAAATCTATATCATGATGGCCATACTTTTATATTCTTACCAACTCTAGCAGGGTTTGAAATTCAGGGGACAATTTCTTATCATTGTTCTTTCTTCCGCACACAATTTCTAAAAGCACAACGCCGAAACTATAGACATCAGATTTCTCAGATAATTGCCCACGTATAGCATACTCTGGTGCCATATAGGCGCTGCATCAACAAAAGAAAAAAGTTAGTAGATCAGAAAACCTGAATGACAATGCTACAAAAAAGTAATCTTTGATTGTTTATAATGTTTTTATGGTGAGAGTGCTAGTCTTACTATGTTCCTGCAAATCGAGTGCTAACATGAGTCTCATCTTGAGCAAACAGTCTTGCTAAGCCAAAGTCTGATATTTTTGGCTCCATTTTCTCATCCAGCAAAATGTTGCTTGCTTTGATATCCCGATGAATGATTCGCACTTGAGAATCTTCATGCAGATACAGAAGCCCACGCGCTACTCCACCAATGATGTTGAAACGCTTCCGCCAATCAAGCTCTTTGCTTCGTTGTGGATCTATTCTCGTGCAATATACCAATAAAAATAAATTAGCCTGAAGAAACAAATAATATTGTATATTGACACAAAATTAGACTAGATAGAAGGGGCTCACGAAATAGAATTTTGTCAAGGCTGTTGTTAGGCAAGAACTCGTAAACAAGCAAGCCTTCTGATCCCTCTGCGCAACATCCGAGTAGATTCACAAGATTCCGATGTTGAATTTTTGCCACCACCTTAACCTCGTTTAAAAACTCCTCTTTTCCTTGATGGGACTGTAGGGACAACTTCTTTACTGCTATTTGTTTTCCATCTGGCATTGTGCCCTAACAATAACAATAAAGAAAACACATCAACCTTAAGCCTATATTGCGAATGGAACTATTTCTCTTTGGACGAACGATACGTGGAATGGGATGAGTTTAAACGCTAAAAAATATTGACCCTTCCATAACTCAGGAGAGGTTTAAATCACATCAAACTTGCTATTAAGTGTTCCCAAAGGGCTAGGCCCATGCAGATTAGATATCAGTACAAGAAATAATTCAACGAATATATTCAGGAAATGAGGGTCCAGATAAAATTTTCCTAACTAAATCTGAAAAACAGATACAGATCTGTGATGAAAAGCAAAATAAAATGCTTTACAATCCAAAACAAGAAAAATGATTGGCTAAGGCTTTGTTGTCATAGTCTATGTTACCTTCTATACAGCGCCAAATCCTCCCTCTCCGAGTTTGTTATCTTCATGAAAATTTCTAGTAGCAGCCCTGAGTATTTCCAAGTTAAAGATTATTTGTTCATCCGGGCCGATCAGTGAGCCTACATCCTTGCCATGATTTTCTGTTTAATAAAATGTAGAGAGGAAAAATCAGAAATTTATATCTAGCCTAAATTTGAAAAATATATTCCAACAATTTTTGGACCACGGATAGAAGGATTTATCCATTCTATTTTAATGCCCTAATTAGAAAGGAGTTTAATTTATAAAGATCTTACAAGGTCAATTTCAATAGGATGTCTTCTTAAAAAAAAATACCTTTCCCTGGGACGAGTGACTTCCCAAATACCGCAGACTTCAATTTTCTTCGAATTGCAAACATGCATAGTAATAACATCACCAACAAGCCGCCGAAAATTCCCAAAAGTAAGTTGGAGACTGGAGTTAATTTCTCCACTCTTCATGCATGCAGCAGTTGACTATCAGTTAGTTAAACTGTTAGAGTTGCAGTTTGCATGTAAAGACTAAAATTAGTCTTTGGTTTATTTTTTCTAATTATTGTTAGTTTTTCAAATCTATTTAATAGACCCATGGGGTAGTATTGTAATTCGAACAAGATCAAGAAAAAGATCAAGAAGATCAAGAAGATTATTAAAAATCTTGTTTCCAAAATTACTGTAGCAATCTGAATTTTAATCTGTATGTTTTCCTATGTTTTTATTTTCTAACAATTGGTATCAGAGCCTCATAAGGAAAGGATCGCAGTAGAAGTCTGTGAGTCATGGGCAAGGAGCGTGTAGGTTTGAAGCGCCTGGTTAGAAGAAATCGTAGAAGACAAGAAAGGAGAACACAATCTAAAGAATTGCATCAACAGCTGGCAGAAGGCGTTCGGTGAAGAACAGTCTGAAGCGCAGGCCGACAGCGAACAAGAAGCTGGCAGAAAGTTTCTTTTTTAAAGCGCAGTCATCGCAGAGAGCAGAAGCATAGGAAAAGCGCAAGTTAAAAGAAAAGTGCCCAGCAAGAAGAAGAATCGTGCCTGTTTGTGGAAGCGTCGGTTAAAAGAGAGAAAGGTGGATGGCGCAGCAGTCAAACAAGACAAAAGGCCACAGCCTTATTCATAGCAGATCGCAGCCTATTTGAAACATAATTTATGTGTGGTCGGCGCAGCAGTCAACCAAAACTGCAAGGTTTGAAAGCACAGGCAAAGTGCATCCGAGGAGGCCATCAAACAATGAATTTGTCGAGCCACCCCCGAAGGAGGAAACGCTCGCTGCGAAGGATGAGCCGACAGCGGAGACCAAAGACGAGACCGCCGAGGAGGCACCCCTGCACCCGAAGTCATGCAAATCGAAGAGCCGAAGCTGATCAAGGCAGTCAAAGAAAGTAAAAAAAAAACGCAGCAAAAAAAGAAGAGCGCCCAAGCTAGAGGCGTATTACACAAAAGATTGCTCCGAAGAGCCTGCTCTGAACGCCAAAAAGAAGGGCATTGAAAGTTTTTTATTTGTTTATTATTTTATTTCTTATCTACTGTCTGTATTCAGCTTTACAAGGCATATGTTTTCTGTGTTATGCAAGCAATGCAATCATTCATTGTCTTCAGATTATAGCATGGATGGCCGCAGTGCCGTGTTTGAAAAGATGAGCTCCGCAGAGCTTGAGTTGAATAGCGAGTGAAGCTGTCAAAGTGTTTGAAGATCAGAGCGATCGTTGGCAAATCTAGACCAATGTGGAAAAAATTTAGCAAAGCCCTGGGAGGAAACCTAAGCAGTTAAGCATCAGGTGAAAGAAATGTAAGCAAACGAGAAGCTTGCAGTGTTGGACATAAGCATGTCCGTTGATAGCCATTCGATAGGCTACTCCTCAGTCTTAAACGCTGAGTGAACACTCATTGAGCAATTGTATTTGTTTTGTATGAAGACAAGGCGGTGTATTCTGCATGAGAGGCAGTGTTTTTTGCAAAAGAAAAGCATCCTAGCTGAAGCTGGTAGATAGAATGACAAAATTTAGGCATTGTAAACACTGAAATAGTTTGTGGTAGAAATTAAGGGGGAGTGTTGGAGACTGGAGTTAATTTCTCCACTCCTCATGCATGCAGCAGTTAACTATCAGTTAGTTAAACTATTAGAGTTGCAATTTGCATGTAAAGACTAAAATTAGTCTTTGGTTTGTTTTTTCTAATTATTGTTAGTTTTTCAAATCTATTTAATAGACCCATGGGGCAGTATTGTAATTCGAACAAGATCAAGAAGATTATTAAAAATCTTGTTTCCAGAATTGTTGTAGCAATCTGAATTTTAATCTGTATGTTTTCCTATGTTTTTATTTTCTAACAATTGATATCAGAGCCTCGTAAGGAAATGATCGCAACATAAGTCTGTGAGTCATGGGCAAGGAGCGCGTAGGTTTGAAGCGCCTGGTTAGAAGAAATTGTAAAAGACAAGAAAGGAGAACACAATCTAAAGAATTGCATCAGGAGCTGGCAGAAGGCGTTAGGTGAAGAACAGTCAAAGCGCAGTCTTAAGCGCAGGTCGACAGCCAGCAGGGAGCTGGCATAAAGTTTCTTTTTTAAAGCGCAGTCAGCGCAGAGAGCAGAAGCATAGGAAAAGTGCAAGTTAAAAGAAAAGCGCCCAACAATAAGAAGAATCATGCCTGTTTGTGGAAGCACTGATTAAAAGAGAGAAAGGTGGACGACACAGCAGTCAAACAAGACAAAAGGCCATAGCCTTATTCATAGCAGATCGCAGCCTGTTTGAAACATAATTTCTATGTGGTCGGCACAACAGTCAACCAAAACTGCAAGGTTTGAAAGCACAGTCAAAGTGCATCCGAGGAGGCCATCAAACAATGAATTCGTCAAGCCACACCCGAAGGAGGAATATCTCACTGCAAAGGATGAGCCGACAGTGGAGACCAAAGATGAGACCGTCGAGGAGGGCCCCCCTCCACCCGAAGTCATGCAAATCGAAGAGCCGAAGCTGATCAAGGCAGTCAAAGAAAGTTAAAAAAAAAAGCAGCAGAAAAAGAAGAGCGCCCAAGCTAGAGGTGTATTACACAAAAGATTGCTCCGAAGAGCCTGCTCTAAACGCCAAAAAGAAGGGCGTTGAAAGTTTTTTATTTGTTTATTATTTTATTTCTTGTCTACTGTCTGTATTCAATTTTACAAGGCATAAGTTTTCTGTGTTATGCAAGCAATGCAATCATTCATTGTCTTTAGATTATAGCATGGATGGCCGCAGTGCCGTGTTTGAAAAGACGAGCTCCGCAGAGCTTGAGTTGAACAGCGAGTGAAGCTGTCAAAGTGTTTGAAGATTAGAGCTATCGTTGACAAATCTAGACCAACGTGAAAAAAACCCAGCAGAGCCCTGGGAGGAAACCTGAGCAGTTAAGCATCAGGTGAAAGAAATGTAAGCAAACGGGAAGCTTGCAGTGTTGGACATAAGCATGTCCGTTGATAGCCTTTCGATAGGCTACTCTTCAGTCTTAAACGATGAGTGAACACTCATTGAGCAATTGTATTTGTTTTGTATGAAGACAAGGTGGTGTATTCCGCATGAGAGACATTGTTTTTTGCAAAAGAAAAGCATCCTAGCTGAAGCTGGTAGATAGAATGACAAAATTTAGGCATTGTAAACACTAAAATAGTTTGTGGTAGAAATTAAGGGGGAGTGTTGGAGACTGGAGTTAATTTCTCCACTCCTCATGCATGCAGCAGTTAACTATCAGTTAGTTAAACTGTTAGAGTTTCAGTTTGCATGTAAAGACTAAAATTAGTCTTTGGTTTATTTTTTCTAATTATTGTTAGTTTTTCAAATCTATTTAATAGACCCATGGGGCAGTATTGTAATTCGAACAAGATCAAGAAGATTATTAAAAATCTTGTTTCCAGAATTGTTGTAGCAATCTGAATTTTAATCTGTATGTTTTCCTATGTTTTTATTTTCTAACAATTGGTATCAGAGCCTCGTAAGGAAAGGATCGCAACAGAAGTTTGTGAGTCATGGGCAAGGAGGGCGTAGGTTTGAAGCGCCTGGTTAGAAGAAATCGTAGAAGACAAGAAAGGAGAACACAGTCTAAAGAATTGCATCAGCAGCTGGTAAAAGGCGTTAGGCGAAGAACAGTCCAAGCGCAGTCTGAAGCGCAGGCCGACAGCCAGCAGGGCGCTGGCAGAAAGTTTCTTTTTTAAAGCGTAGTCAGCGCAGAGAGCAGAAGCGTAGGAAAAGCACAAGTTAAAAGAAAAGCGCCCAACAAGAAGAAGAATCGTGCCTGTTTGTGGAAGCACCGGTTAAAAGAGAGAAAGGTGGACGGCGCAGCAGTCAAACAAGACAAAAGGCCATAGCCTTATTCATAGCAGATCGCACCCTGTTTGAAACATAATTTCTATGTGGTCGGCGCAGCAATCAACCAAAACTGCAAGGTTTGAAAGTGCAGTCAAAGTGCGTCCGAGGAGGCCATCAAACAATGAATTCGTCGAGCCGCCCCCGAAGGAGGAAACACTCGCTGCGAAGGATGAGCCGACAGTGGAGACCAAAGACGAGACCGCCGAGGAGGCCCCCCCTGCACCTGAAGTCATGCAAATCGAAGAGCTGAAGTTGATCAAGGCAGTCAAAGAAAGTAAAAAAAAAAGCAGCAGAAAAAGAAGAGCGCCCAAGCTAGAGGCATATTACACAAAAGATTGCTCCTAAGAGCCTGCTCCGAACGCCAAAAAGAAGGGCGTTGAAAGTTTTTTATTTGTTTATTATTTTATTTCTTGTCTACTGTCTGTATTCAGTTTTACAAGGCATATGTTTTCTCTGTTATGCAAGTAATGCAATCATTCATTGTCTTCAGATTATAGCCTGGACGGCCGCAGTGCCGTGTTTGAAAAGACGAGCTCCGCAGAGCTTGAGTTGAGCAGCGAGGTAAGCTGTCAAAGTGTTTGGAGATCAGAGCGATCGTTGGCAAATCTAGACCAACGTGGAAAAAACCCAGCAGAGCCCTGGGAGGAACCCTGAGCAGTTAAGCATCAGGTGAAAGAAATGTAAGCAAACGGGAAGCTTGCAGTGTTGGACATAAGCATGTCCATTGATAGCCTTTCGGTAGGCTACTCCTCAATCTTAAACGCTGAGTGAACACTCATTGAGGAATTGTATTTGTTTTGTATGAAGACAAGGCGGTGTATTCCGCATGAGAGGCAGTGTTTTTTGCAAAAGAAAAGCATCCTCACTGATGCTAGTAGATAGAATGACAAAATTTAGGCATTGTAAATAATGAAATAGTTTGTGGTAGAAATTAAGGGGAGTGTTGGAGACTGGAGTTAATTTCTCCACTCCTCATGCATACAGCAGTTAACTATCAGTTAGTTAAACTGTTAGAATTGCAGTTTGCATGTAAAGACTAAAATTAGTCTTTGGTTTGTTTTTTCTAATTATTGTTAGTTTTTCAAATCTATTTAATAGACCCATGGGGCAATATTGTAATTCGAACAAGATTAAGAAAAAAATCAAGAAGATCAGAAGATCAAGAAGATTATTAAAAATCTTGTTTCCAAAATTGTTGTAGCAATCTGAATTTTAATCTGTATGTTTTCCTACGTTTTTATTTTCTAACAAAGTAGAGCCAATCTGTTTGAAGACTCCCCTGCACAGTAAATCAATTTAAGTGTTCAGTCATGTCAAATGCTAAACTGTAACATTATTAATTGTTTTGACATTTCTTTGTGTAAAATGGAATTCCCTGTGATAACACAGATTTAAAATGGATTGAGCTTAGAGCGTGTGGATTAAGGGAAAGAGTTTAACCCCCTCTCAACCTGGATTCCACCAAAGTCTATGTCAACCCCCAAATTAAAAAAAAATAATAATAATAATATATATATATAAATTATACTCGGTGTTGGCGGTGATAATAGTGGCTGCTGAATTGGAGGCGGTGGAAGAGAACTGAAGAATGGGGTGGATTCATAACGAGCATAGCAACTTCTCAAGAGAGCCTCTCCTCCAAGAAAAGTTCCACCGTCCGTCACGATCGGCTGTAAGAGACTACCAATTGCAGTTGATAAGCATGTTTTGCAGTCGTCAATGGAAGTTATGTCTCCCCGGCACTGAACCAGACCGAATATCCTCTGAAACGAAGGGTCAACATATGTTGTTCCAGAAGAGTATAGATTAGCGGACCCATAGGCTTCCTTTGTCAGATTTTTGAAAAGCTCCTTAACGGCTGTGCTATAGACATCAGGATTTGTAGCGTTGTCTGTACTGTGGCCAATCCACATAAGGGTTATATCCAGTTTTCCGATGAAGTTATAATTAGCATAGCACATCAAGCACTTCTCAAAAAAAGCTATACCTTTTATGGCATTTGCACAATCATGTCGAATACTGGTATTTGCTTCTTGTGAACAGTGGGAGCATTCATCCACCGTCGCATCTCCCCGACATTGAAGAAGTCCATAAGCTCTGTCTGGACTTTGGCCATAGACAGAGGTATTGAAACCATTTGATGATGAATTAACGCGGTTGACAAGATTATTAAGAACCATATTCAAATTGCTCTCGAATTTATTTGCTTTTGCTTTCGTGTAGTTAGCAGGGATGCATATGGCTGCGTTGCATATGTATACATGAAAACCCATGAAAAACAAAGCAAAACATAATAACAGCAAAACAGGGGACGACTGAAGGTATTTTGTATTGTAGGTGATCTGCATGTTGCCTGTGTCAGGTGTTTCTACCCGCCTTTCGGAGATGGCATCGCTTACAAAGCAGACATTTTGGGGAACATAAGGGTTAAGTCTTTTATTACTTGTTTTATTTATGAAATTGGCTGGATAACATTTTGAAATTTTCTTTGTTGAGAAGTCACAAACCTTTGTCTTTCTCGAAAGATGAAAGATGAGTTTGAGGTGAACAAAGCGCGGGATATTTTCCGATAAGATCGCTCAACTCTAGGACTAGAAAATTTGAGTGGTTTATTTCCCTTTTCTTTCCGATAAGATCGTTCACTCTAATACATAGAGCATATTGATTGTTTACAGCAACGTATTCAATAAACATCTATAATTTAGGGTACAGGACGGAGGTAAATGGAAATATAATGGGGAGGGTACCGAGATAGATAAAGGAAATTTTAATAAATTCAGTAATCTTTGGAGGGTATATGGTAATGTAAAGGGGTGAAAAAGAGTTTTTCAGTTTTGATACTATAAATCAATAATATGATGTGAGATGTTGCAATGTGATTGGATGTAGAGGGAAAAAAGTATGTGTTGAAATATCATTTGATGTGGTCAAAAGGTATTTTTAAAGTAATAAATTATATAAATATGCAATAAATTGTCATTTGTTAGATGGATTTTTTTTTTTAATGATCTACTTAGCTTCAACTTGGTTTAGGCCCATGGTTAAGTATTAACCAGGGTTAGACTTGTTAATTATTATTTGTATCATACATTTGTCTATGTACCCTCTAATTATTTCACATTGAAGTATAGCAAAAGAGATATATGTTATCATTGTGATGAATAAATATTTGATTATTATGAAGTTATTTTTATCTCTTCATACCATAGAAGTATTATAATGAGTTTGGTATATGTGCAAGAAGAGTTTGGTATATGTGTAGGGAACAAGGGTTTTTGAACGAGTCTAATATTCTTTATATATTGAGGATGAGAAGAGTTGGTAAGGATTTGTATTGAGTCTATTATATAGTTATCTCAATTGATGCGATGCAAGTAGGAGCTTAGTAGTAGATATCCATATGTGGGCATAAATCTTAATAGTGTTATTCGTGATGATAGCCACTCTTTATGCAAATAGTTTATGTGACACATCAACCACATTGGATACTTCAAATATTGTGATTAGGTGGTCGATTAAAAATAGATACATTATATTAAATGTGGATAATAATCTATGGGATAATGAAAATGGTAAATAAAGTTAATAATGCCAACGTCTTTATGATCACCAAAATATTAATGTGGAAATTTGAAAACGGGGCCAATATTTTTTTAATAAAGAGACACATTCAATGAAAGGAAATATGATAAAAACAAAGGGAAGGATTCCCATTTAATGACAAGTGTAAATTATCATCAAGTGAACCACAAACCATAGTGGACGATACATCAATAAAAAAATAAAGGCTATAGTTATAAATTGAAACAAGATCACCAAAATCTAAATGGAAGCCACAAGACAAATAGTAGCGAAAATAAATAATATTAAGTTGATCTTAAATATATCAGAAACCATTGAATATAGAGCCCAAAATCCAAGTCACAGTAGTTGGAAAATGTTTACAATGCAAGTGGACTTGAACATCATAAGGAAGGTGGTTGATGAAGAATAAATGCAGACGATATTAGAAGTGGCTACAAAGAAATCATAATTCAGACAACTGGCAAGAAAAGAAAGAGACTATGACAAGAAGTGATAGCTAAATTTGCAACCCTATATTTAAGTAATTACTAAAGGAGTAAATAAGCGATTACAAGAAAAAACAACTTGGAAGAGTATGAGGGACTCCATCTCTTAATAAAAATTAAAATAGCTCGAATTAGTTCCAACAGTTAATGATCACAAGGACTCTAGGAGCTAAGAAAAGGAAAAATTGTATATAGAATACAACGTGTTCAAGAAGGAGACACTTAGTTTTTCACTTGAGGTTCATCGATATACTATTGTTTCGTTGATTGAAAGGTTTAGATGCACTGAACACAAATCCATGAAAATAAAAAGGAGAGATCATGACTAAATTATATGGGAATTTTGCGAGAGTTTGTAACATCATTGTAAGTTATTGCCCAATTAAAATGAGACTATCTTGATGGTCATTCATTGTTAACAAGTTACACATATGATCAATGGAGAATAAAGTCTCCGCTATAATATTTAGAGCGACCAACATTAATACACTATATTTATTCTCAAGTAGACTGAGTCCATTTAAATAAAAAACATATACAATATTAAAAAATAAAACAATGAAATTGATTCTTTAATTTCATCTTATAAACTCCATACAAATATTACAAAAATAGTTGGGTGGATCATGGATACTATAAACATCTCATCACCAAATATCTTTTATTATCACCTAATATCTTTTATTATCATGTGAAGAGGAGTCAAGCAACCAAACATGTGAAATGTATTAATTAGGTACAAATATTTTAAGCTTAAACATTCTCTTCCTTTCCTTTTGAAAGTAAAATACTGTTAGTGAGTCATTAAATATGAGAATATGAATATTTTAATCCATAGTGATGGTTCTAGTCAAATTTTATATTTGTTCTCCATGCTCAATATAAATGGGCTTCATATCTTGTGAATGAGATATTTGAATGTCCACCATAAACTATTAAAAAATGATTCTTATTAGAACATATATATTACTTTGCTGATTCCAATGGAAAAGCCACCAAATAAATGATGCACGCCTTCTGACATTGTTCCTTAAATTTCAAATATTAAAAAGATATTTAATTAAAAGTGATTGATAAGACGTTTGAAGGGCACAATTCTCTACTTATTTTTTTTATAATATTTTAGAAATTCCCAATCATGTAGTGTTTGGGTAGTGTTCGTATATATACTAACGAACATTTATTCATTTATTGATGTTATATGAATAGAAAATAAATTATGGAAGACATATTATTCAAAAAAAGGGTTCGGAACGTGATGTTTTTAAAATGGTGATGTATATTTTAATATTGTAAGTGATGTGTATTTGAATTATATAATTGGATTATGTTTAAAATACGGTTAACAATGTGTAACAATCATTAAGGGAATCCTTTTATTTACGATACGGTGGAAATTACGCTGCTTCCTTTTAGAATATTTTGAGTTTTCATGGGAAATTTTGAGTTTCCATGGCGATTTGGATCGGGTGGATTGACTAAGTTGGAAACGGCAGATTTTCAAACGAATTTTAGACTTATAGTAGTCAAGAATCCTGTAATACTCTGACCATCGCCATCTTGACTTGCTGCTTCAATGAACAGATTGATTGAAAATTTGGAGTCAAGCGAAAACGTTAAAAAGGCCTTGTTGCGTATGAGGGAAGGCATGAACAAACATAGAACACCGTTTTACACGGCATTAATAAATTGTATTATATTATCAGTGATTTTCAACATCGTATAATATAAGGCCATCCGACTCTGACGTGACCGCATGCGAGAATTAAACACAGCACCATTTTCTCCACTTGACCGGAATTGGGGGAGCCAAGTGAAGCTAACACGAAGATTCCCCAGCGGCTTTTAAACGGTATCAATCAGACATTTTCAAGACTTTCTGAAATTGGTCGGATCTTTGTTGAAAAGTCACAAACCTTTGGCTTTCTCGAAAGATGAGTTTGAGGGGAAAAGAGCGCGGGATATTATCCGATAATATCGCTTTGAGGGGTTTACTTTCTCTTTTCTTTCTGATAGCATTTTGAATTTTTTTCTGGGGTTGAAAACTCATAAACTTTTGTCTTTTTCGAAAGATGAGTTTGACGTAAAGAGAGCGCGTGATATTATCAGATAAGATTGTTCAACTTTAGGAGTAGAAAGTCTGAAAGGTTTATTTGCCTTTTTTTTTTTTTTTTTTGGAAAAGATTGTTGACTGTAAGATAATTAATAAACATCAATGATTTAGCGGAAGAGGATACCAAGATACTTACAATGTCTATGTAGGAAATTTTATAACTTTTTAATAGTTGTAGTAATATTCAGTACATGCATATAATGTGGCACTTATACGTGTTTTTAGATAAGAATATTTTTATCATAATAATTAATATATTTTATTAATATTAAAGTATTTATATTAAAAATTTATGTAAAAATGTTTATGAGATGTGGGTGAGTTGGTAAAGTGACTTGGTTATTTTAAGCACCATCCAAGTTTAAATTTTATTTTGGTATTGGAGGTCGATTGTAACTGCTATTGATGATATTCTTGAGGAGGCCAATTGTAACCGTTAATCGTATTTTCAAGTCGGTTGTCGCTGTTGTTGGTATTATTGGGTCGGTTATGTCCATTCGTTAGTATTCTCAAGGTAGTAGTGATTGTTGTTGGTAATTTTGGTACTTATGATAGATGATCACTTGGGGATTTGGGCCCCCGATTGTATCTCAAACCGGTTGGAGCACCTGTCAAAAATGAATAGAGTAAGGATCCCACCAAAACGAATATCTATCAAAAAAATGTGTAAAAAGATGTACAACTTTTAGTTATTATCATTTAATTTAATGTGTTTAGATTTACAATTTATAGTCAATGTAATATTTTGTAAGGGTAACATTTTTATTTATTTATTTAGAGGTGTAGAAAATTTAATAAATTCATGGATCCTTGGAGTGCATATAGTAATGTAAAGAGGTAAAAATAACTTGCAAGTTCTTCGATACCATGAATGAACAAGATGATGTGAAATGTTGCAATGTGGTTGGACATAAAGGGAAGAAAAGCAGATGGTAGCTCAACAAAGGCATGTGTTGAACATATCATTTAAAGTGGCAGAAAGGTGTTTTCTAACTAGCAAGTTATATAAATGTGCAATAAATTATCATTTGCTAGGTAGATAATATTGTAACACTCTACCTAACCTCACATTGGCTTAGGCTCATGGTCATGTATTAATTAGGGTTGGACCTGTTAATTATGATTGGTATCAAACATTTTCATATATCCTTTGATTATTTCACATTGCATCAAAATAAACAAGATATATGTTATCATTGTGATGGATAAGTATATGATTAATGTGATTTTTTTAATATTTCTTCATACTATTAGAGGTACTCTAATGAGTTTGGTATATGCACATGGAACAGGGGTTTTCGAATGAGTTCTAATCTTATTTATATGAATAATGATAATGAGTTGGTAAAGGTTTGCATTAAGTCCATCAAGTGGTTATCTGAGTCAATACAACTTAAACAATAACTCCAACAGTGGACATCCAAAAGTGGACATGGATCCTAGTAGTCGTATTGGTGATGATAGCCACCCTTTATGCAAATAGTGTATGTGGCACATTGAACATGTGAATTTTTTATGGTTAGGTCGTTCAACGTAATCAAATTCATTATATTAAATGTAGATAATAATCCACGAGATAATGCAAATGTGATCCGTACATCCCTTCTCAAGGATAGCGATACACTGCTGCCACGTGTCCGACTGGGTCCTGCCTCGGGTGCTTCAGTCCCTGGGCCACATAGTGGTCTGGAAGAGGACCCAGATCACTCTGAAGCTTTTGGCATGACGGCCAGTCCTTCTATTGGTATCAAAGCTAGGTCTCGAGGTCGAGTCCTGTGGAAGATGGTGGGCATGATCCATACATCCCTTCTCAGGGATAGCGATACACTGCTGCCACGTCTCCGATCGAGTCCCACCTCAGGTGCTTCAGTCCCTGGGCCACATAGTGGTCTGGAAGAGGACCTAGATCACTTTGGAGCTTTTGGCGTGACGGCCAGTCCTTCTATTGGTATCAGAGCTAGGTCTCGAGGTTGAGTCCTATGGAAGTTGGTGGGCATGATCCATACATCCCTTCTTAGGGATAGTGATACATTGCTGCCACGTGTCCGACCGGGTCCTGCCTCGGGTGCTTCAGTCCCTGGGCCACATAGTGGTCTGGAAGAGGACCCAGATCACTCCAGAGCTTTTGGTGTGATGGCCAGTCCTTCTATTTTAATAGAAGGAAGCTCTAGAGTGATCTGGGTCCTCTTCCAGACCACTATGTGGCTCAGGGATTGAAGCACCCAAGGCAGGACCCGATCGGACACGTGGCAGCAGTGTATCGCTATCTGGGATTTATGGATCGTGCCCACTAGCTTCCATAGGACTCAACCTCGAGACCTAGCTCTGATACCAATAAAAGGATTGGCCATCATGCCAAAAGCTCTAGAGTGATCTGGGTCCTCTTCCAGACCACTATGTGGCCCAGGGACTGAAGCACTCGAGGCGGGACCCAGTCGGACACGTGGCAGCAGTGTATCGCTATCCCTGAGAAGGGATGCATAGATCAAAATGGGAAATAAAGTTAATAAATCAAATGGATCTATGGTCACCAAAGTATTAATGTAAAAAATTGAAAACGGGGCCATTGAATTTTTATAAAGAGTCACATATTTAGTGGAAGGAAATGTGATGAAAAGAAAAGGATGGACTCCTATTTAACATAAAGTTTAAATTATCATCAAGAGAACCACAAACCACAATGGAAATTACATCAGTGGACAAAAATTTGAATAAAGACCACAATTATAAATTGAAATGAATATCACCAAAATCCAAATGGAAGCTACAAGCCAAATAAGAGCAACGATAGTAAACACTCAGTTGATATTAAATATATTAGTGAGCAATGAATATATCACATTGGTTAGAATTTTTTTAAAATGCAAGTAGACCATGAACATCATAAGGAAGGTGATCAGTGAAGAAGAAAATGTATAAAATACTTGAAGTGGACACAGGGAAATCATAATTCAGACAACTTGCATGGAAATAAAGATACTGTGGCAAGAAGTGGCATCCAACCCCAAAGCCTTCAATTAAGTAAATATTAATGGATGAAATAAGCATTTGTAAAGAACAAAAACTCAAAAGAGTATGAGGGACTCCATCTCTCAATAAAATTTAAATAACCTAAAGCAGTTCCAAAAGTTAATGATCACAAGGAATATCTAAGAAGAGGTAAAATTATATATAGAAGGTAGTGTGTTAATGAAGGGGACACTCAATTTTTCAATTGAGTTTCATCCAAATATTATAGTTCGATTGGTTGTGTTAGGAGAAGAAATCAGATAGTAAAGTTGTGGAGGATATTTGTCTATATTCATATGTTATGTACTCAATTTGTCATATATATGTCTATTTTATCCTATCTCCATGATTTATAATAGGTTAGAATATGAATAGACTCCACTTTTGGTACCAAGTATGAGAAAAATATGAACAATCATAGAATGCAAACATCTATATATACTTTTTTTTTCAAAAAGAATAGAGTTTCACTTTTGAAGAGATCAATAGAGACTATTTGGTTATGGTTACCTATTGTGTTTATTACTTTGTTATTTGCATATAATGTTTTGCTTACTTTATATCTAATTTAATCTTAATACTCTATAAATGTTAATGAACTACTGATTGTTCCTACTCCATATTTAATGCACAATAATTCATCATTGTTATGCTTTTGTTATCTAACCTTCTATATGAATACGATGCACTATCATGCATACTAAAGTATAAACCTAGCTATCCTCATCCTTAGCATGTTCTGATGCTTTAGGAACCTCTGCTAACAATGGTGTGGTGAGCATGGAAACAATCCTTCTAGAGTAAACTATGCTAAGATGGTTACCAGGGCAGAGAGACACTGAGACATGGTTAGACCAAAAAGTATTTAAGTTTGTAGAAAAAGAATCCAAATAGACTGGTCTTACCATAGAAGAAATGATTCCATAACATATCTATGGAGATATTTATGAAATATTTTGGTATGAGTTACCTAAATTTATAGCTAATTGGTTAGCACGGTTAGAATACTATTGTTTTAACCCAAGAATGGAATAACTATTAATTTAGACAAAAGAAAAGATAGACCGATTACATAAATTAGAAATTGATTGGATAAAAGCAATAGATTATTGGGTTGTTACCATTATAGATGGATACATCACCAATTTTATGACACAAGGATACATATATTTCGAAGCTATGTAGGGCTTATTTGTCAGAGAAATTAGAGGAAAATTTTACAATGACTACCTCTCCTTGTGAAGATGTTAGTTGTGGACAAGGCTGTGGTTCCTACCCCAACCACTATGGAGTAGTCATTTCAAGTGTATGGGGGTGTGTGCGACATGACAATGAATATGATTAGATGAGTAAATAAGGCTTGAACTTGAATCTAGAATGGAGACACGAGGGAAGAAAATTCAGAAGAAAAGTTTAGATTCAGAATGTGAGCTATGATAATAAAATAGGTGGAATAAATAAAAGAATACCCAAGTAGCTAAGAGTAGAGGTAAGAGTAGTAGTAAACTAGGTGATGACCGAGTAAGAAGATGTGATGAGTGAGATGAAAGAGAAGAAGGATGAAGAATGAAGAAATAAGATGATGAATTCTGGTAGACATAAAGAAGTAACAAAGAATGAGATGAAGAAGAGATGTTCGAAGAAGAAGGTGAGAATAGTATATAAGTAGAACATTTAGATGATAGATGTAGTGCACATCTAAAAGAACGGGTATTATCAAAAGGACATGAAGAATTAAGTAAAGAAGTAGAACACATTCATAGATTAATCATAGGTTCAAGCACAAAATAAGATGCTATTGTAGGAAGGAATCATTCACAAAAGAGCACACACCCCCTCACCCAATTTATTATATTATAGTAGAAGTTTTCAACTAGGTGAATAGGAAGATCATAAATGGGAAGATCCATTTATAGAACAAGTGCATTGTTGGGGTACTGAAATTGAAACAAAATCAATTTAAAAGGTTTTGAAGGCCATAATGCTTGTTTAAACTAAGAAAATAAAAGAAAGAAACACAAAAAAAAACAAAGTGTGCACATTGACTCTCCTAGTACACAAATAAGTCTTAGTAGTACAAAGGCATGATCATCTAGAATGTAGCCTCCTCTTATAACAATTGTGTAGCAGATCACCTCAACACCAGTTTACACAATGGGTCATATAGGAGGATTTATAAACCTAGCAATGTAGGATGGGTCTACAGACCCTAAACAGTATTTATTCACCTATGAAATAAGATGGTAAGCTAAGGGCATTAATGATGAAGCTATCCAAAAGTGTGAGTTAGTAGGGGCACTAAATGAAAGAGCACTTGAGTTCATATACCACAGAGAAATTCAATGGGTAAGTCTATATTAGGTTAAAGAATGGCTCATTATAGAGTTCAAGATAAAGAAATGTACAAGTCAGACTATCCATGACTTGAAGGAGATAAGGCAGAAGTTAGGTGAATCAGTCTATGATTATGATCATAGATTCTCTGATGTTATGAATAAGGTGGAATTTTCCTTAACATATAAAGATAAATCTATGTGGTTTGTTGACGGACTTTGATCAAGAAACATATTTTCCACTTTACAGACTCAATATGCTACTAAATTAGATGCTAGATTTGTTGGTCTATGAGTAGAGAAGATTGAAGACTATGGGGAAGCACTTGTTATAAATTCTAAGATTGAAAACACATTGTAAGCTTTTATGAAGATATTGGAGCAATACCATGAGGTAGATAAACCTAAATTAAATTTATGGTGTATGGAGTGTGGGAAAGAAGGACATCACTGAAATTATTTTCCTAATATCAAAATAAAATTTTATGAAATATGTTCAGTAGTAGGGCATGCAACAATGCAGTGCCATATTTTATAAAAGTATGTCAAAAACCCACATAATTTGTATTGTAATTTATGTAAATTGCACAATCATGATGAAAAGAACTGCAGGGCTTTATAGGAGCTCAAGGAAGACATCACCAAAAATGTATTCATTATTGTTATGTAGTAAGTATCCTCGGTGAAGCAAATGATTCCAATCCTAAAATTTGATAAAGGTTGTGTGACCCAAGTAGGTTCATAATGGATTCCTAGTTTACCATAATACTAGCCTCAAGGTCTAGCTGGTTGGGCCCCTCCTTCACCAAGTTGGACATCACCATCTCTGTAATACTAATATGCATCACCCTTGAGCTCAACAATGATGTAGAAACAAAAAATGAGATAGACCCCAGCATTTGCATAAAAATAATTTTGAATTGGAGATAATACCTAGCAACATCAGTACTGGAACACAATGTAGTAATAAGGGTATAGAGGAGGTTATCAATCTAATGGAGGAGGATCTAGGGGCAGATATAGAGGAGGTTACTAAGTTGGAAGAGGAAATAACTATCAATGGCCTCATTTATAATGTTATTTATGTGGAGAGTACAATCATGTGTAATGAATTACCCTTTTAATCTTCAAAGATAGTCTTACTACGTATACTGCAGAATATATGACTAGCACGAGATAGAATATTATCCTATCTTGGAAAAGAAAAGAAAGGATAAGGCCATTATGAATGTGAATATGGTAAGTTCACAACCTGAGGAGGATGATTTTATGAACATTATTACATGACATCAGCATGTAGAAAGAGGTTTGCATCCTCTTGAAATGCCTCAAGACCAAGGAATTTGAAAATAAAAATAGGACAAATACCTAGACCCAACTATAGAAAAGTAGATCATGTATGAAGTTGCACAAATGTTGAAAAATAATCAAGACACTACTGAAGGAGATGTTATAGTAATATATGCCCAAAGGTATGTCCAGATCGTGTACATTATGCATCAAGATGGATTTGTCACTACACTGATAGATCTTTTGAAACTTTTAAGCACACTATGCAATGAAGACATCTCTCATAACATCACAAACTTGCTACATAATCTACTAGAGTGTGTGTAATGAGGACAATAGAAGACATAAAATCTTGGTTGGTATGTCAAAATAAAGAAGCCCTAGGATGTAGACACACAAATTGACGTTATGGTTGCAGGCTATGAAATTCCAAATGTTGTCTTTGATTTTGGTAACACAGTCAATATGATTCCTAGGTCTACATGAGAGGCTATTGGATGATCAGTTCTAAGCTACAACCTAGTAACTATGAGCTTTGCCGACTACAGATGAGTTGAACCTATTGGAATATTATAAGATGTTAAGATAAAAGTCATAGAATTAACCCTATGATGTGACTTTGAAGTCATCAATATGAAGATAGAAATAACACATTACCCTGCATTGATTAGTAAAAAATGGGCATATGATGGTCAGATGACCATCAATACTGTGAAAAATCAATTAGAGGCACACCAAGGAGATAAGGTTGTCATCATTCCTCAAAATAGGATGCACAAACCTTACATCATTCTGGCTGACCTAGATTCTCCATATGTCATGCAAGAAACTAGCTGGACGAAGGTAAAATCTGAGGAAAACCAAAAAGCTCTACGTGCATCTAAGTGTAACTTATTTTATGAGCATACTAAACCTCAGGTACAATCTTTACTCATTAAAAATTGAAGACATCTAAACAATGGAGGCCTAAACCAATAGTTACTCAGTTGTTGGTAACCCAATTTGTCATAGAGGATTGTGCATCCATGTCTGGTAAATCCCCTACTTGTTTAGAAGTTGACTTCCTCTATCAAGTAGATGATCATATGCAGTATTATATAGAGCTGACCAGATAAGTCACTTTGTCTTGGGAAATAACTTCATATTTTAGTGGAAACTTAGACACACACCTACTCAATTGTGCTTGAGATGATCATGAAATCTGACCTATGAGAATGATCTTTGCAAATGAGAGATTACTTCCTATGTACTATGTGACTAAGGATATCAATAAATTCATTTTACACTTACAAGTTCATGTACCCACCATCAGTTAGTGGGTCAGTGCTTTGAATTATGATTTGAAGGGAGTTGCAGCAACATGGTGGGAAATTAATACAAATGATCAGCTTGAGTCAGATGATGCATGAAAACTCATGATTAGCAGGTTCTAGTTACTACAGGTCATCAGAAGCAATTGGCATTTCTTCCAAGAAGGTGAGTGTCCTAAAATTCATATTCATAAATGTGATGAAATTTGGACTAACAAACGTATGGCCCCAAAATTCTAGGTTCACATATTCCATTATACACTTGATCATTTACCATCAACATGGTATATGCATCAAGAGCATAGGAGGGAGATAAAGTATTGGGTGAAGGTGCAAAGTGATATCATATAGACATTTGTTTTTGAAGATGAAAACCCTCTAGTTCATACTGCACTATTAAAAATCAAACATTTCTTATGCCATGGGTGTGTAGAAGATTTAAGCACCATGACGAAATCCATTTTCCAAAAGAACACAAACTTTGATCTCAATATGACATTACAAATATATAAAGCTTCCAAGATAGAATAATAATCTCTTACATAGCCCTGTCACTAAATACAAGATGAAGAAGAGGATATTGAAGATTCAGATATAGATGGTGATCTTAATTTTGATTAATTTATTTGAACTTGAATGGCCAGTAAAACCAATAAAGGATTTCAATGCAGAACCTACTAAAAAAGACAAGTTAAACAACATACAAATTCTAGAATAGGAAGGGCAATGATTGATACAAGAATCTTTTGATGAGGAAAAGTGTAAGATTTACCGACAACCCATTAAAAAACATGTAGCAAACATTGAAACTGAGGAGGTTCCCAAATTGGCACATATAGGTGATTATTGGATAGAAGCTAATTTTTTTGAATCTATGCAACTCCTATGAGATTATCAAGATGTCTTTCCCAAAAAAATTTTAGAGGTCCAAGGAGTTGATCCATCTCTAGGAAAAATGCATATCAAACTCAAGGAGTGTGCGCGACCCACAAAGAAGCAACCATACAAGCTAAATCCAAACATGAAGTTGAAAGTGAAGGCTAAACTCGCTGGAATGCAATACGTAGGTATAATCTATCCTATATAAAAATTAGGTTGGGTTAGTCACATGGTAGTGTAGCCTAAGAGAATAGGGGAGATCAGAGTATGTGGTGAGTATCGTATTCTGAATGATGCATGTGTGAATGATCCATTCCGAATTCCCTTCACAGAAGAAGTTTTAGAATCTATTGCAGGCCATGAAATCTATATTTTCATAGATGGTTTCAGTGGCTATCATCAAATACTTATCATAGAAGAATACAGAGCTAAAATGACTTTTATCATGGAATGTGGATCCTTTGCATATAAGGTAATGCCTTTTGGCCTAAGGAACGCACCTGTAGTTTTCTCTCATGCAGTGGTGACTGCATTCAAGGGCTTTATTCATGACTTTCTAGAATTCTATCTCAATGATTTATCAATATTTTTATTGTTTAAAAAACATTTGTCTAAATTGTGCCTCATGTTAGAATGATACTGAGCTCTGTGCATTGCTATGAATTTAAAGAAATGTTTATTTTTTATACCTTTTGGTGTCATGTTAGATCATGTAGTGTGAAATGAAGGCATTTTGGTAGGCAAAGCAAAAATTGAAGTCATTATGAGTATGCCTCCACTAGTCAGTGCCATAGAAGTGAAATCTTTTCTTGGCCATATAGGGTACTATTGCAAGTTTATCAAAGGATATGTATCCATTTCATCTTCATTTAAATCCTTATTGTGAAAAAATGTGAAGTTTGTCTAGACTTTTGAGTGCCAAACAACCTTCATAGAGCTAAATAAAATATTTGTCACTGCGCCTATCCTTGATTTTCTAGACTGGCATAAACCCTTTCACGTGCATATTGATGTTTCAAGTATTGAAGTCAGTGTTGTGCTTGTACATCTAGGAGATGGTGGACTCGACCATCCCATTCACTTTGTAATTTGAATGTCATCTGACATAGAAAAGAACTACATGACAACTGAAAGAGAAGTATTGGCTATAGTGTTTGCACTATAAATTTTTTGACACTATCTACTTGTGACACCATTAAAAGTTTTCACCTGTCATCAAGCTCTACACTACCTTGTCAATAAGATAATGCTTGGAGGATGCATTTCTAGATGGTTGATGTTATTTCAAGAATTTCAATTTTGCATTAACATCAAGTCAGGTAGAGAAAACATGGATCCAGATCATATCAACTGCATTCCTAATGGCAAAGAACCATAAGAATTATAGGAAGATTATCCTGATGCTCATCTCTTTTGCATTTCTGTGATTCTTGAAAATTTCAAAATAATCACCAACTTCCTCAAACAAGGAGTATTACCCATGTACTATCAAGAAAGAGACAAGAATTAGTTTTTCACCAAAGCTTTGTCATACACCATCATCAATAGGATTTTGTATCATTTGGGGAAAGATGAAGTATGCACATGATAGTTTTAGAACATGAATGAACTCAACTCTTATAGGATGCACACCAAGGAGTAGCAGGGGGATATTTTTCTAGAGAATCTACTATCAAGAAGTTGTTACAAAGTGGGTTATGGTGGCCAAATATTTTTTAGGATACACATAGAGTAGCGTAACACTGCAATGTATGTCAATGCATAGGTAAACCACTATAAAAAATGAAATGTATTTGTAACCTTTGTTAGCTGAGCAACCTTTTGAACAATGTGTCATTGACTTTGTTAGATTTATCAATCCATCGAGTAAATATAATAAAGCAAGGTATATTATCACTGTGATAGACTACTTCACCAAATGGGTTGAAGCTATTATGACACACAACTATGGTGCAAAAGATGTGGTAAAGTTTCTTTGTGAGAAAATTATTACAAGGTTCAGATGCCCCATCAAACTCATCAATGATCTAAGGATGAACTTCTTGAACAACACCATCAAGGCTCTTACTGAGGAATTCATGATTTGTCATCATAAAAGTAATGCATACCATCCACAAGCTAATGGCCAAGCGAAAGCTTCCAATAAAGTATTAGGTAAAATGTTGACAAAGATCTACGATGTCAAGAGGGATCATTGGTAAGATCACATTCTTTCAATTCTATGGGCATATCACACACATTATAAGAGGACTATAGATTTTACCCCCTTCCAATTGGTCTATGGGCTTGATGCAGTTATGTCAATGGAATATTTGGTACACAGTTTGCACATTGAAATGGTCATGAGACTAGGGGATCATGACTATCTCACTAACAGACTCCTCGAACTAAATAAGATGGATGAGTATAGACGTAAAGCAAGTTGGATGCAATAAGTTTGCAAGCAAAGTCTAAAAGCATGGCATGAAAGAAATTTGCACCATAAGGAATTTCATAAAGACTAACTAATTTTATTATATGCCAATCATTTCAGATAATTTTTAGGAAAATTATAGATTTGATAGAAAGGGCCTTATGCTATACATGAACGATCACAACAAGGAACCATTATTTTGAGTGATCTTCAAGGAACCATTTTACCAGGGTGGGTGAATGGCTGTAGGCTTAAGCCCTATCACCAATAGTCTAATTGATCTTATTTTGCTAAGTGAGTGGGTGTTGAATAGCACCAAGTAGATTAAGATTTATCTTTTTTGTATGTTTTAGATTAGGATTTCTCTTTTCTCCATATTTTTATGTGTTTCTTTTTCTGTCTATGTGTGTTTATAGATGATCTCTTCACTAGCATTCATGAACCAAAATACCAAGTTTAGCATGCACCAACCATATGTAGGAGAATCCATGTGCACCATTGTGAATGTCAATAGGAGAGAAAAAAAGCAATTAAGTCTAGGAAAGGTATGAACAAGTCACAACAACAAGATCTCCACTATATAATGGTCATCTAATAGAAGTTAACGCCAGATCCAAGGTTTGATTGACTTAATCTTCAATAAATTGGTGGCCTGTCAGCATCACCAACTCATAGTCTCGTATAGATAGCAAAGAGAATAATGGCATATCTCCACACATGTACCAATGACTAACTATCTTAATTTCTAAATCAGATAATATTTTCCACATCAACCATTACATTCATGTCGAATGAATAACTAAGAATAACATTTATATGAAAACTAATAGGCATGAAATCTATAAAGCCCAAGTTCGATAACTAATTCAACATTTCATTCTTGCACATATTTTCATGACCTGCAAATTTAAAGAGCTGAGCTATTTCTATGGCAATGAAAGCCACCAGAGTTTCAAGTTCATCATTCAAAAAACATGGATACTTCATGACTCATCAAGGGATTGATTGATACATAAAAAGAATCAATGAGAATCGGTATGGCTCTCAGGCAAACAAAGTTCAATGATCCATAGCCATTCAACTTATTTTGAGTAGTAGAGTAAAATTTATTTCATCTAGACCCTATTGATGTTGTGCAACCATTCACTCTCATATCCCCTACTAGTTTCATAACATAGATGTCAAGCGCCTACTTTGAATACCACCCTTTAGAGACTTGGGGGATATTTTTCAAGTCCTACTCAATCGATATAATGATGACAATATCTACCTTGGCCTAGATGTCACCATTATCATCAACATAGAAGCCATGGCCTAAGCTTTGGGCATGCCTACATGAGGAGACTCCATTTCTCCATACAGAATGCCCCCTATTTTATAAGAAGTCTAAGATTTATATGTGTAGTGATCAAGAGGGATCCCAATTGAGTAAATCCATGACAAGCCATTGCAAATCCTCATCAAATGCATCATAATGAGGTTATAGCAGATGACCAAGTCTATGAAACAAATTCCAAAAGGCATCATGGACACCGCCCATCACATGATCCATAAGAATGAATAATGCAACTGGTTAGAGTACTTCATTCAGGAGCTACTCATAAACATTGATACTTGTCACACCATTTCATTATTATTTCCTCATATTTATCCTCTACTTCACATAATGGAAGTCTTCAAAGGGAGAAGTACACCCCAACACATATTATTGGCTAACGCAATAATTCCCCAACCTCACTTGGACACCTAAGCATGAATCCCTACCACATGAGGGAAAATCCAAACCATGGTGGGAGGAGTGTCTAGAAGTAATTGCCACACATCCACAGGTGCCACCAGATGTCATGTAGTATTTAGGCTAGCATGCAATTATCATCTTCCTACTAAAAGGTGTATTCATTCACATTCACAAGTTTCCATGGTCACCCTTCACACCTTTTCAATTATTTATCACCATGGACATGGCACAGGCAAAAGTAATCAAATAAAAAGCCTTCACAACCAAGCGTGTGACTCCACTATAGGCCATACCACCTGGCATAACCATCCCTGTCACATAGCAATCAGAAGAAGCCACTAATTCATAGATCTCTTCCTTTGAAATGCAAGACATGAATCATGATGACCTGGTTAGATGATTCAAAGGTGCCCCAGATCACAATCTCATACAATATTCCATATATGGGCATGGATAAACAAGAAGTCTACCAAGTTATGCTTAAAAACATGGTCAGAGGTTTCTATGACAAAGAGTAGGAAGGGGAATTCTTCTTCTATAAGGTTGTGCACATGATCCAAGTGCATGAACAGGTTCCTCTGAATCTATGGGTTGAATTCCCACCTTTCCCAACATCCATTATCATTTATATTATACAAGAAGAAGTGGAACAACTACAATGAAGGATTGACTTTTTCTAGCCATAACCTAGTCTTAACTTTGCAACTGAGGATGTATTTGTGCCCCTTCCAGAAAGACCACCAGAGTTATTCATGTGTAGACCATGAACCAGGTAGGAGGTTGGGTTCTCCCCTACACTTGGAGAGCATACCTTTGGTTGACCAATCACTATGTAAGAAGCATAACTTATTCCATCTTCCACTATACCACAACCCAAACATAGGTTTGTCACCCTTAGATGTAAGAAGGCATAGGTTTTTAGCTCAAAATTCCATCCAAGTGATTTGCCATTAATACCACAAGCCCAAGAGGTTGAATATCTCACACCTGAGCAACCCATAGAAGAATAAAAACAAGCCTCAAGGGAAAAATTAGCTCGCACAATAGAATGATGAATAAGGAAGGAGGAGAAGAAATGACAAAAGGAGAAGGCACAACAACAATAAATAACTCAACAAGCCAAATAAACCAAGGCCAAAGATGTAAAGGTTGAATAACAAAAGTTCATGGATGTGGCTAAAAAGGCCAAGGAGGTTGCTAACATAGCCAAAAAAGAATAGGAGGTGCAAGTGTAGAAGGAAAAAGAAGTTGAGCTTGTTACCAAGGATAAGGCAAAGGAATAAGAATGATAGAAATATGATGTAGCGGTCCAAGAAAAATAGGCCATGGAAGCTACCAAACACTTGTAATAACAAGCAGAGGAGGTTGGGAAGAAAAAGGAAGAAGAAGATGAAGCCTTGTACCAATAATAGGCATAGGCACATGTATAGGCATAAGCACAAGCATAAGCACATGCACAAGCAAAGAATACAGATGAACAAGCTAAGGCTATGGCTTTGGAAAAGCAAAAGGAAGAAGAATAAGAGTGTGCATATAAGTTGTAGGTCAAGGAGGAACAAGCAAAGCAATAAGCTACACAGGAAGAACTAAAAAAGAAAGCCCAGGTAGAGGAGGAAGTAAAAATAAATTAGGATGAAGATGTTGTTCAACAACTCAAGCTAGTAGCAAAGGCTACAACATAGAAGCAACAGACACCTACGCAACTAAAATTAGAAGTAGACTAGCCATCATAAGAAGAACAAATAGCTATAGCTCAGATAGGTCCTTAGCTCCCAGAATTGCCATTAGGAGGAGTTTAGCTTTGGTATGTCCCAACTATTCATGCTCGATGCACCACTTTTTCTCTCCCTCTTGCCACAATGCCATGACTAGACTCTTTAGCAATTATGAACACATTAGCTACATTCCCAATCAAGCAAGAAGGCTCATTAGACATCTCTAGGATCCCACTAAATAAATAATTAGAGTGTGTAGAAGCATTTCAGGAATCCATTGCATAGAAGACCACCTCTTTGGAACTGGAAATGGATCAATCCAAGGTAGAGAACATAGAGTTGAAGGCTCACCTTCATGAAGTTGAAAAGATGATCTAGGACACCTGTCTAGAGTTGGTCACTCAATTAATCAACAACCAAGTCATGTCTGACGAATGCAAACTCAAGACTTTGGTCTCTAAGTTGACTAAGGACTGGTGTGTAGCCCAAATATTCCTTGAAATTAGCATGTTGGGCCATGATGTGAAGACTAAGACTACCAAACTCATCACCTTACTGAAAGAAAACTAGGGCATGTTGGACATTACTACACCATAAGCATATTAAATCATGAGTAACCTGTTGGACTAGAAGTAGCAATTCGATGATTCTTTAGCCAGTTCCAATGCAAACTTCACCATAGCCACAACTGCCAAGATAACTATGGGAAGCCACACCAGTTCTATGGATGAGAATGACATAGCACTCCAAGATTTGCTCAATGCCCAAGATAACATGCATGATAACATTCTTAATTAGCATAATAAGCTTTTATATAGTTCCTTTGTAGGTCTGCAAGCCCAATGTCACACAGACAAATTAGAGCAGTTGAGTAGTGAGATTCAAATGTGGGTCACCAACACTAAGGTAACCATGAGCATCACTAGTGACTTGGATATCAAGTAGATAATTAGATATCATACACTGTTGTGCACCCTATTGCACATGATATATGAAGTCATGCTTACAAGACTGATCTGTATCCATTTTACAGTGATGCTACCTAGATTCTCAACACACCTATGTACTAGCCACTGTCAGATCTCTAAGAAGTCATCATTCAGTGTAAGGTTGCATAGTCTAAGGCTAAGGAATCTTCTATCCAGTCATCATTTGCATCCATGCCACCTCCATCAAATTAAGTACTATACAAAGTGCCAATTTTGAAAAAAATTGTATATAATTTTGTATTGGGAATGATTAGTAAGACAAGCGAGGCCAAGATGGTTGAAAATATGTAAAGTATGGCCACCCAGTTATACCATCTTATTGAAAACCTGAAAGGGTGGTAGGTTGGTAGGCTATTTAGTCAAAAACCCAAAAGGGTGGCTAAGTAGTGCATAAGATTTGAAAATTGGAAACGTTGCCTTAAGTGATTACTGTGACTGTTATTGGTCTAACCACTTTTTCATCTTCTACCCTTTGATCAATTTAAGAAGATCCTACGATATTGTCTCGAGATAAGAAAACATTTTAAGTCCTGTAAATTGCTGGGAGAATAAATCAGATAGTAAAGTTGCGTAGGATATTTATCTATATTCATGCATTATGTACTCAGTTTATCATATATATATATATATATATATATAATCCTATCTCCACAACTTATAACAGGTTAGAATATGAATAGAATCCACTTTTGGTGCCAAGTACGAGAAAAATATGAATAGTCATAAACTGCAAATATCTATATATACTTGTGTTTGTAAGAAGAACAAATTCCCACTTTTGAAGAGATTAATAGAGACTATATGGTTATGGTTATCTATTATGTTTCATACTTTGTTCCTTATGATAATGTTTTGATTACTTTCTATCTAATTTAATCTAAATACTTTGTAAATGTTAATGAACTATTGATTGTTCCTACTTCCTACTTAATGCACAATAATTCATCCTTGTTATGCTTCCATTATCTAACCTTCTATATGAATATGATGCACTATCCTACACACTAAAGTACAAACCTAGTTAACATCATCCTTAGCATGTTTTGATGATTCAATAACTTATGCTAACAGGTTAAAAGGTTCATATGCCATGAACACAAATCCACAAAAAGGAAAAAAGGAGAGACTTTGACTAAACTTGGGGGGAATTCTGTGAGAGGTGGTAGAATCATTATAAGCTATTACTTAATTGAAATGGGGCTCTCTCTCACAATAGTCATTCACTATTAACAAGATGAGCATATGATCGATGGAAGAAAAATTATCCATTGTAAGCTTTTCTTCCATTGTAAAAATTTCCATGGTTGGCATGGATTTGTTCCAAAACTTATAAGGGTCACTATAACATATTTATTCATTTATTTTTTATCCTAATTCTTCAATTTTTTCAAGGACAAGATTGTTAGGATTTTAAAACATTATTGTATGGTTGGGATATTATTCAATAGCATACACAAGTCTAGGTGCTCTTATTATTTACCCATTTATTGTAAATAATATAATTTGAAGACCATTTTCATATGGTGAGTATTGATCTATAAATGTTCCTCCTAAAAGTTCAAACCTATTGAAAGTTGATCATTAGTGAAAAATTCATAATAGAAGGATTTATCTTGCAATATCATTGGTTCTTGATGTTTGTATTTGCTATGAGTAAATCTATTTCCTTGAATATCTAAATACTTGTAGCTATGTTGTTCATCTAGTTCTTCCCAATCATATAAAATAATTGATTTATATAATTATGGAGATGCACTAGTATCTACCTGAGCATCTATTTGTTTTCCATTAATTTTAATATAGATAAATTGGGCATACTTGTTATTCATCAATTATGCTATATATGCATGGTTTTTATATGATAGAGCTGGAGTAAATGAGTATACTTTATATGCACTTTGTAGGATCTGCACAAGGTTCCTTTTGATGAGAAAGATATATTTATTCTACCCAATAGACTTCATCTCTCATTCTCATTCTATATTGGATTTTTTCTAGTCATGTATCTCTTGTTTAGGGACTTCTTGCTCCAAGTCATTTGCAAGAGCATTTAATTCATCAGGGTTTGTTGCTAGCTCTTCATCAACATCTTCGTCCTCAACTTCTTCAATTATTGGTTTATAAATTTCCTCCTGATCATAAAGATCTTGATTTTCTTCTAATACATCCCACCACATTATTGCTTGGGAGGAATATACAACTTTGACAATGGGATTTTTACATTTATAATTTGGGGCTTTATGACCAAGCTAGTTGCAAATATAAAAAATAATGTGATTGGATCAAGGATTAGAAAAATGATGATGTCACATAAATTTTTGATTTGGATCTTGACTACGCATTTGTGGAAAATGATGTTTTCTGAAAGAGAGTTATCTTATTTTGAAGGTACACTAAGGCTTGTGGACATAGGGATGATATCTAGAAGGAGTGATTTTTATATTTTTTGGGGTAATTTTACTTTCTTGGTGTTTACTATGTTTTTGAATAGCTTTGGTTTGAGAAATAAGCTCCATGACTTCTTTTTGAGAAAAATCCACAATTTGGTTATCTATAGACATGACTTTAAGTTGAATATATGAGACAACACAATAAAAAATATTATAGGTTAAAGCATGGAGATAATTCATTTTTATAGCATCAAAATGTTAAGACTTTGAATCATACACAATCTTTCTGAATTTATTTGAAAACTTTAAAAATTATGTAAATTAAAAAAAATTATTTTCATAAGCCATTTGGCTTCTTTAGCTTGCTTGTCTTGATGAAGAGGGACAAACTCATTAATTAAGAGAGGATAAATATATTTCATGGGCTCAGGATGATTGAAAAATTCATCATTATGTATCTTTTTAGTTAATGAGTCCCACCATGATGCATCAATTCCACACAAATATTTAGTGGCTAAACTAGCCATGGTTTGATCATATGTACCGGTTTTTGATTTTATAGTTTTTATTCTATTACACAAGCTAGCAATCTCATGATATGGATTCAATTTTTAATCTATGTTAAGGTATAATGGTTGAATAAGAACATGAACCCTTTGCATATTGGAAAAATAATTGGCTTTGTGTTTTAGGGCAAGACTAGTAGTGAGTCTGGTACCAAATAGTAATTTTACTAGACCTGAATCAGAAGAGGATTTAGAAATTTGTGTTAATTTTGGTTTCTTCTTATCTTCTTGTTCTAACCATTCTAATCCTTGGACTAGACTATCAAACTTTTCATCATCAAAAGTATTTATAGTTTGATCAATCCTATGTACATAATTATGAACATACATTTTATCAATAGATGCATATTCTACATTTAAACATTTATCTACATGGTAATAATCTCATTTGATTGATTTTTAACAAAAGCTATTGAATATTTTATGCTATGTATAGTTTGCATTGATATTTTGATCTATTATATATTTTGACAGATATCATTATATTTTTATTTAAAATGGTAATCAAATCTAGTAATGTAATTTCTATGTTTAAATTCTACAAAAGGTTCCTTATCATTAGATTTAGATGGTTGATGGTTCCTTTAGGGTTTCCTTCTAGTTCCTGTCTTCTTCATCAATCAAAATAATTAAAAATAAAGGAAATGCATTATATAATGTACTTTGCATTTCATATCAATTCATCCCACCTTATCAAGGTATATAAGGAACAATTTTATTGAGGCTATGCATTGCTTTATGTGTTGAAATCCATAGTTTTCATGTTATCCCTTTTATTATCCCAGATTATGTGAATGTGGAGGCAACCTCTTGGGCTCAAGGGTTGAATAGGGCTTAGAGGTAGGTAATGATTTCACAAGGGTAGGAGGTGAGTATCCTTTTTTCTTACATGGTCTACATGTTATTGTATTTAAATTTCTAAGGATGTAAGAAAAATGTTATGTTGTGTAGGATGAAAAGAAAAATGTTTTGTTTCTAATATGATTATCTATAAATATTGAGATTTTGAATAATTTTATTGGGATGTTATTGAGTTAAATATACACATACATATTTTATTAGGATGGAGTTTTTGAGACTCATATAAGTCTGGCTTCTTATGAAATATTAGTATGAAGTATTTTTTAAAGTATTTTACATTTTTATATTGGACTATTGGTGCTATGAATTCTTATCACTTGAATTATTTTCATTGACAAGTTTATTTTTATTTTTTATTGTTACAAATTAAAACTATATTTTAAAAAAAAGAGGCAAATATTGTTGAACAAAGTTGTATTTATGTGTACAAATGATTATGAAAATAAAGACTATATGTAAAAAATTATTGTAAAAAAATAATATATTTTTAAATAATTACATTCTTTAATAGGATATATGAAAAATGGTATATAGTTACATGAATAAAATTTTCATACATGCATGCGTATGTTACATTCTTCGGAGGTAATATATAAATTTATCTAGGCCATATTGTTTATAATTAGATTTGTAAGAGGCCCATAGAATAATTGAGTTAGCATTCAATCTTACATTATGAATTACTATTTCAATAAGTATCAAAACACAAAATTTTAAGTTAGAAATAATCAAATTAGCCTTCATATATAATTTAAAGCTTATATTCAAATATTGTTAAAACATAGTTGTGTCTCCCTCACAGAACTTGAGACCCTACCACAAGAATCATTATTAAGTTGTTTTTTTATTAAATGAGTTAATTTTGGGATTAGCAAGACTATACCCGATCGAGAACACAAGCGGGGTTTCTATCCCCATGCCTTCATTATGTCATTCAACCAATTTTATGTACCTTATTGTGGGTAGCCTAATCTATGCTAGGATTTGAACCTATGTCACTTTGATATGAATGCATACAATGTAATTGTTACAACACAACCTAGGGGAGTTAAACTAAAAATCTATCCTTAACTGATTCCTTTTATAATAAGTCTACAAGATGAAGTGTGTAATTAACTCCCAAAAATTAGAATAATACACTTATTTTTAAGAAAATAGCTTAGTGCTCACATTATATTTACATAAGTTGTAATAGTCTGTTTATTGTGTGATATTAAATCACATAGATTATCTCTAGAGAGATAGAAGTGTGTTGAAAAAAAAAGGGCTTATGAGAGATGTTAGGAGAGATATGAGGGATTGGGTGATAAGATTAGACTCCTAACTTATAGGAGATCAAAACTTTATTTATATGTATTCTCTCTAATGTAATAGTGTATTGAATCAAAACTTTATATATATGTATTCTCTCTAATGTAATAGTGTGCCGAATGAATTGAAGATTTCGAATAGAATATTTTTGTTTTGCGTTGATTATTAAAACTAGTGCTCTATATGTGTGTGTTTATATTGTGAAATATGAACCAGAATTATCGTCTAGTATCAGATCCAGTAAAAATGAGTCTCTAAGAATGCAACAATTCAAACATAGCCTATTAGAATTTACAATGTCTAATTTATATGCTTCAAATCTTGGATGTTCACATTATTTATCTATGCATTCATGATCAAAATTAATCTAGGTGCTATCCCATTTGCGTCAGCTCTATTAGATCACCTACCTCCATATCTATACTTGTGTTTCTAGTTCTAATTTGCTTCACATTGGTAGAATTGGCCAATGCATTGTCTGAAACCATTATGAATAAGACTATAATGTATTTTGAGTCACATGAGTGGAAATCATTTTCATTTGAAATAATTTATGCATATTATAACCATTGTTTGATCTATAAATAATTATATTCAAGAATCATTTTTTAAATCTTTGTATTTTTTTAAGTTTTCATTCACAATAAGTGAGTAGTGTAGTAGAGGGTTGATCAGGGGAAAATTTTGAAAAAGTAATACAATTATTACTGGTGATCAACTTTCCCAAATAAAATAATGGAATCATTATCTGCTTACTTTATAACCACTCAATTAGGGGTGAACTCAACTCTCTTTCCTAAATCGATACGAGTGATCTAGTAAATAGATAGAATATTAGTGGATAAATAAAAAACACATAAACATCATGAAATGTCCCATCATTCACTTCAAAAAATCCTCTTCCACTAACTTATGTAGAAATATCATCACCTAAAAATATGGAAGGCATAGAACAAGGATCCAAAGATGATAACATGTCCATGATGAATCCATGTGATGTGATGAACCAAAATCAGCTACCCATGTGGAAGGTTAGGACATAACTGCAACAAGTACTTTGCCCTTATATTTGCAATTTTTAATGTCTTTGTCCTTAGAAGAATCCTACACTAATGATATTTGATTGGCAAAATTAATGACACTGATATTATGCTTCTTCAGTATCTTAGTCAGTTGGTCAATTTGCTTCTTCATGCATTTAGATTCATCATGCCTAGATTTATTATAGTAGGCACATGTGAGTTATTCTTTCTTAGATATTTCATCTAAAAAGGAGGACTCTTTTGGTGCTTTAGACTTATAATCATATTTATGAGCCTTTATTTGCTCTAAGTCCTTGTTTTATTTCTTCTCCTTGCTACTGGAAGTTCTTGTTTGTCATGAATTAAAATTAAGGCATGTGGTTTATATGAATTCAATATGCCCATTTGAATAAGCTTGTCTTGTTCCCAAGTTACGTCAACATCAAAGTCATCTAAGGATGACATGGTCCATGTAGCTCCAAGAGCACACTTGGTGGCATGGAAGGTATATATGAAGACATAATAGTCTGAACTCAATTTGACAAGATGGAAAGTATCAATTAATCATCTTTTTTTCAATGCCACATAGTTTCAACTGTAACCTAAGTGATTTGAACTTTGTGATTAAGTCCTGTATAGAGTCAAAGTTGCTTGGGCATGAACTAATGAGCTCATTCTCCAACTCACAACCTCTCATTATGTTCCACTTCCCAAAGAGTTTTCTAATGTGATCTAGACTTCATTAGGAGTATCTATAGATTCAATATGAAAGAGCAGGTTAGGAGACATAGACAAGCATAGTAGACCATAGACTTTGTCATTTTTTAAAACAACTTTACCTTTTCTGCATAACTTTCTACTCGTGATAGTTGAATGGTGTAAGAAGCGAAACTCAACTCTGATCTATGATGTAGAAAGGAAGTATGTGTTGAATTAAGTGTGTTGAAAGACTAAGAATGTGCAACCCCCATGAATCTATAGAGGCTCAATTTTATAAGGCATGATAATATCACCAATGTGTAGAGATTGAAAAAACTTGCACTTTTAAAAAAATGATGCCTAAAAAGGAGATGTCGACTAAAAGTTATGGAAGTTTGAGTGTTTCTTGCTAGCAAAAAATAATTATCTCCACTTTGCATAATTTATTTTAGTGTGCAAATAGTTTGGCCCAAATTTGTGAGAAAATGTTAAGCCCCCTTTGGTTGGTTATGACCAAAGGATAATCTCCCATGTGACTAGGGGCTAAGGGCTAGGATGAGTGTGCATCTCACAAGGATGCACAAGCATGGGCCACATCAACACAGCTTCTAAGGATGCATGGGTAAGTGAGGAAGATCTAAAAATTATGTTTTCAAAAGTCACCAAACTAGTGGAAATAACATGAAACTAGTAAGGGAAACGTCATATCTTTAAAAATCTATATGGTTTCCTCAAGAAATAGAAAAGACCCACTTGGTATTTCATAAAACCTATAAAAATTCATAAATTTTTTTCCACTTCAAGTACCAAATGATATAAAATTTGCACATTTTTTAAAAATGCTTTCAAATCCTTCAAAATGGTAAAAAATGAGTGATTTGGTAAATAAGTATGAGTGATCTAGTAAATAGATAGGATATGAGTGATCTGGTACATATTTATTGAGTGATAAAGAAGAAACATATAAAACATCATGAAATGTCCCATCATTCACTTCAATATATCCTCTCCCACTAACTTATATGGAAGTATGATCACCCAACAAGATGGAAGGCATAGAACAAGGCTCCAAAGTTGATAACATGTCCTATGATGAAGCCATGTGGTGCGATGAACCAAAATCAATTACCCATGTGGAAGGTGTAGACACAACTGCAACAAGTAATTTGCCCTTATCTTTGCCATTTTTACTATCTTTGTCCTTAGAAGACTCCTACACTAATGAGCTTTGATTGGCAGAATCAATGACACCAATATTATGCTTCTTAAATATATTAGTTAGTTGGTCAATTTACTTCTTCATGAATTTGGATTCATCATGCCCAGATTCATTGTAGTAGGCACATGTGAGTCACTCTTTCTTAGATTTTTTTATTTGAAAAGGAGGACTCTTTTGATGATTTATAATTATCATCATATTTATGATCCTTTATTTGCTTTGGGTCCTTATTTTATTTCCTCTCCTTGCTACTAGAAGTTATCTATTTATCATGACTCAAAATTAAGGCATGTGGTTTATATGACTTTAATATGCCCATTTGAATAAGCTTGTCTTGCTCCCTAATTAAATAAACATCAAAGTCATCTAAGGATGACATGGTCCATGTAGCTCCAAGAGCACACTTGGTGGCGTGAAAAGTATAAATGAAGACATATTAATCTAAATCTAGTTTGACAAGGTGGAAAGATTTAATTAATCATCTTTTTTGTCAATGCCACATAGTTTCAACTATAACGTAAGTGATTGGAACTTTGTGAAGATGTCTTGTATAATGTCAAAGTCATTTGGGCTCAAACTAATAAGCTCATTCTCCAACTCATGACCTTTCATTATGTCCTACTTCCCAAATATTTTTCCAATGTGATCTAGACTTCATTAGGAGTAGCTATAGATTAAATATAAAAGAGCAGGTCAGGAGACATAGAATATCATAGTAAACCATAGACTTTATCATTTATGTTAAACAACTTCACCTTTTCTGCATAACTTTCTACTCGTGATAGTTGAATCATGTAAGAAGCGAAACTCAACTCTAATCCATGGTGTAAAAAGGAATATGTGTTGAACTAAGTGTGTTGAAAGACTAGGAATGTGCAACACACCTGAATCTATAGAGGTTCAATTTTACAAGGCATGATAGTATCACCAATGTGTATAGATTGAAAAAACTTTCACTTTCAAAAAAATGATGCCTAATAAGGAGATGTCGACTAAAATTTATGGAAGTTTGAATGTTTCTTGCTATCAAAAATCATGATCTCCACTTTGTATTATTTTTTTAGTGTGCAAATAGTTTGGCCCAACTTTATGAAGAAATGTTAAGCCCCCTTTGGTTGGTTATGACCAAGGGATAATCTCCCATGTGACTAGGGGCTAAGGGCTAGGATGAGTGCTCCCCCCTTAATGATGTCACTTTAAACTATGATGTGATTGGGGGAGTGATGTCACTTTAAAATTTACTAATGAATAATACTACTTGACACTAGCTTAAATTTGATAATTGGATGGACGTCACTAGCATACATGGTTGTAGGGGCATGGATCACGTCATCTCATCTTGCAAGGCCATATGGGTGTAGGTCACATCATCACATCTCTTAGAGATAAGTGTAGGTCACGTATCACAAGGGTGCACAAGCGTGGGTCACATTATCGCATTTTATAAGGCTACACAGGTGCAGTTCACATCGTCACATCTCGCAACGACATGTGAGCATAGTTCAAATCTTTATGTCTCATAAGGATGCAAGAGTATGGGTCACATCAACATTGCTTCCAAAGATGCATGGGCACAGGAGGAAGATCTAAATTTTTTTTTCAAAAGTCACCAAACTAATGGAAATGGCATGAAACTAGTAAGAAAAACCTCAGATCTTGAAAAATCTGTATGGTTTCCTCAAGAACCATAAAAGACCCACTTGGTATTTCATAAAACCTATAAAAACCCATAAAAAAATTTCCACTTCAAGTACCAAATGGTGTGAAATTTACATATTTTTAAAAAAATCTTTCAAACACTTCAAAATGGTAAAAAATGACTGTCACAAAACTAGGTCATATTTACAGTAAGTTCTAAGGTTTTGACTCCTTTTGAATCTAATGATATTGTTCATTTTTTGTTTGATGACCCCAACAATACAGATCTACATGAATTTTATAGAAACCCCACCAAACCCTTGAAAATTAAAATCAATAAAAAACACCTAAACAAGCTAGAATGTTACATCTCACAATAGGAACAATGGCATTCACCTACCAAAAAATCTCTGATACCATATTAGAGTGGGCCACAATCGAAGATCAAACTGGATAAGATTGAATACATGAAATTGTACTTATATGGAGTAGTGAAAATTAAAAAATAACTCAAATAGAAGAAGCTTGTCTTCACAATAAAGAAATTGTATTAGCAATATTAACCATAAAATCATTAATAAGGTATATTATATAGGTGGAAGATAAATATATTCTCACATCCTCATGAATGTGGGATTATCTTTCACAGTGACCTTTATTGAATACCTAAGTGGCACCTAAGTAAACTAACTAAACATATGTAGGAAAAAACTATTAAATGGAATAAAAAACTATACTAACATTTAGCAAGTTAAAGTAAGTGATTAACTAATTTTGTTATGGGTCCGAAAAAAAAAATTTGATTTTTGAATTAAAATTAAAAGAATTTCCTATGTGAGTCATCAAAATAGTTTTTAATTATTTAAATAATGACTCTAAATATAAATCGAGCAACGATATTTTTTATCTAAAGGTTCCACTCTGCATTTAGGATTGGCATTGTGACCCTTACAGTGATTTAACTAATAACGAATCATTAAGATGCCCTTCCTCATGTTATTGTGAAGTCATTACACTATTTATTTTTGAATTATATTTTATATTTTAAAAAAATGTTACTATTTAAATATATCACACTTATGATATATTGTAAATGTGTAAAAAATAATATAAAAAATATATACTTTTAAAAATACAAGATTTACATGAAAACCTTATTTTTCTTATTCCTAAAAAAAAATATTTGAACTTAACACTTCAACCCTTCTTTCATTATCTATTAATATCCATCTTCTATTTACCTATATAAAATTTATAAAAATACATAAAATTCTATCATATACTTATATTTATATTTAGGAAATTAGAAAATATATAAAAATAGCTCAACGATGATTGAAAATATATCAACATGCCCAATCTGACTCTGTCATTCTATTAATCTCATTTTTCTCCTCATCCATTCATCCTTTTGAATCTGCCAATCAATATTCGCCATAGTCCTTTCGAAATTTAAAAAAAAAAACTCACTAGTAAAACGCTTTCCTCTCCGCTTACCGAATTTATCAATAATCTCCACAACCCTTTCCAAAAATAATAATAAATTTCACTACTAAAACCCTTTCCTCTCTGCTTACCTAAATAATTTTAGCTTCTTATCTGGTAAAACTAGCATCAGTCTGTATGTGCCAAAAACCAAATATTTTTTTAAAATTTAAACATAAGATTCCATTCTTAGATAAATACTTAATACAAAGTAAATGCTTTGTATTTATTTTATTCATATACCGGTGTTGTGGTTACATTGATCTTAAAGAAATCGTTGGTTCTCATTCTGAAAAAAATTATTTTCGTGATGGCTTTGGATTTATCTCTTCCTAATATTTCCCATTGTTATTCCTGAAAAATGATACATTTTTCTCATTAAGACAAGAAGTGGCCACTATGTGGCTCTTGTTGCATCTGCCCATGTACACAAAAGACCCCACCTGAACACAACTTCAAACATGCTCTTTTGGGCAACTTTCAATTATTGCTCTATCGATCACACGCACAATTTTTCCTCTACTGTAAAAACTCCATACCTGGATAAAGTGAATGAGTGAGTGGGTTTATCTGGCTTCCAAGTCCGTAACGGAAGCATCATTGATGGAAGGGTGGACCACAAGAGTTTGCAGATGACGATGACACGGCGGTCGAATTTGTGTTCCCTGATGATGTAGATGTATCTTTATGTGAAGGAACATCTTTATGCGAAACACCCATGAAAGATGGCTTTGTGGGATTTGGTAAATTAGTCATAGAAAGGTTTGAAAGCATTGTATATACAGAAGACATGGGTGGGCGAAGGGATGCATCTGCCTGTGTACACAAAAGAGCCACATGAACACAACTTGAAACATGATCTTTAGGGCAACTTTCAATTATTGCTCTGTCGATCACATCCACAATTTTTCCTCTCATGTAAAAACTCCATACCTGGATATAAAGAACGATGCATATTCATGTTCATAAGATATATATAAGCTTTGGAGGAAAAAACTATATCAAAATGACCATTGTTTTATCTTACCATCTCTAGCAGGCTTTGAAACTCGGGGGACAATTTATTATCAGTGTTTTTTCTTCCGCACACAATTTCTAAAAGCACAACACCGAAACTATAGACATCAGATTTCGCAGATAATTGTCCATGCATAGCATACTCTGGTGCCATATAGGCGCTGCATCAACAAAAGAAAAAAGTTAGTAGATCAGAAAACCTAAATAATAATGCTACAAAAAAGTAATTTTTTATGGTGAGTGTTTGTCTTACTATGTTCCTGCAATTCGAGTGGTAACATGAGACTCATCTTGAGCAAACAGTCTTGCTAAGCCAAAGTCTGATATCTTTGGCTCCATTTTCTCATCCAGCAAAATGTTGCTTGCTTTGATATCCCGATGAATGATCCGCACTTGAGAATCTTCATGCAGATACAGAAGCCCCCGAGCTACTCCACGTATGATGCTCAAACGCCTCTGCCACGCAAACTCGTTGCTCTGTTGTGGATCTATACTCGTGCGATATATAAAAAAAAAAACATTAGCCTAAAGAAAGAACAAATAATATTGTATATTGACACTCACTTTTAGACTAGATAGAAGGGGCTCACGAAATAGAATTTTGTCAAGGCTGTTGTTAGGCAAGAACTCGTAAACAAGCAATCATTCGGATCCCTCTGCGCAACATCCAAGCAGATTCACAAGATTCCGATGTTGAATTTTGGCCACCAGCTTAACCTCATTTAGAAACTCCTCTCTCCCTTGGCGGGATTGTATGGACAACTTCTTTACTGCTATTTGATTTCCATCTGGATTGTGCCCTGACAATAACATTAAAGAAAACACATTAACCTTAAGCCTATATTGCGAATGCAACTATTTCTATTTCGATGAACGGTGTTGAATGGGATGATTTGACCCTTCCATAACCAAGTAGGGGTTTAAATGACATCAAACTTGCTATGAAGTGTTCCCAAAAGGCTAGCCCCGTGCAGATTAGATATCACTACAAGAAATAATTCAACAAATATATTCAGAAAATGAGAGTCAAAGATAATTTTTTCCTAACTAAAATTGAAAACCAGATACAGATCTGTGATGAAAAGCAAAATAAAATGCTTTACAATTCAAAACAAGAATTTTGATTGGCTAAGGCTTTGTCATAGTCTATGTTACCTTGTAAACAGCGCCAAATCCTCCCTCTCCGAGTTTGTTATCTTCATGAAAATTTCTAGTAGCAGCCCTGAGTATTTCCAAGTTAAAGGTTATTTGTTCATCAGGGCCGATCAGTGAGCCGACATCTTTGCCATGATTTTCTGTTTAATAAAATGTAGAGAGTAAAAATTAGAAATCTATATCGAGCCTAAATCCGAAAAATATATTTCGCCGTTCGGACAACAATTTTTAGACCACGGAGAGAAGGATTTATCCATTCTATTTTAATGCTCTAATTAGAAAGGGTTTAATTTATAGAGATCTTACAAGCTAAATTTCAATAGGATGTCTTCTTAAAAAAATACCTTTCCCTGGGACGAGTGACTTCCCAAATACCGCAGACTTCACTTTTCTTCGAATTGCAAACATGCATAGTAATAACATCACCAACAAGCCGCCGAGAATACCCAAAACTATAGCCAATTTGTTTGAAGACTTTTCTGCACAGTAGATCAATTTGAGTGTTCAGTCATGTCAAATGCTAAACCGTAACATTATTAATTGTTTTGACATCTCTTTGTTTAAAATGGAATTGTCTGCAATAAGACAGATTTAAAATGGATTGAGCTTTGAGCGTGTGGACTAAGGGAAAGAGTTTAACAAAATTAAGAATTGTTATGCATATTACTCGGTAGTGGAGCAGACGGAGGCGGTGGAGGCGGAGAATTAAAGAATGGGTAAGATTCATAACGAGCATAGCAACTTCCCAAGAGAGCCCGTCCTCCAAGATAAGTTCCACTGGCCGTCACGGTCAGCTCTAAGATACGATTAATTGCATTTGATAAGCATGTTGTGCAGTCGTCAATGGAAGTTATATCTCTCCAGCACTGAACCAGACCGAATATCCTCTGAAACGAAGAGTCAACATATGTTGTTCCAGAAGAGTATTGATTAGCGGATCCATAGGCTTCCTTTGTCAGATTTGCGAAAAGCCCCTTACCGGCTGCGCTATAGACATCAGGGTTTGTAGCGTAACCTCTATTGTGGAGAATCGTCATAAGGGTTGTATCCAGTTTTCCGACGAAGCTATAATTCTCATAGCGCATGAAGCAGTTGTCAAGAAAAACTGTCCCTCCTGTGGCATTCGCACAATCATGTCGAATACTGGTATTTGCTTGTTGTGAACAGCTGTAGCAGTTCTTCCTCGTTAAGTCTCCCAGACATTGAAGAAGTCCATAAGCTGTGTCTGGAGTTTGGCCGGAGACAGAGGTATTAAAACCAATTGATGATGAATTGATGTGGTTGACAAGATTATTAAGAACTATATTCAAATTGCTCTCAAATTTACTTGCTTTTGTGTAGTTAGCAGGCTTGCAGATATTCTCCGTTAACAACATCTCGACATGCAGGGAACTCATTAACAACAGAACAACAATACATAATAAAAGCAAAACAGGGGATGAGTGACGATGTTTTGTATTGTATGTGATCTGCATGTTGCCTGCGTTAGGTGTTTCGGAGATGCATTGCTTAGAAAGCAGACATTTTGAGGAACATAAGGGTCGAGTCTTATATTACTTTCTTGTTTTTATTTATGAAATTGTCTGGATGGCATTTTGAAATATTAAATGTCATCCCAATACCACCAATAATAATAATGATGGTGATGATGATGTTGTTGAAAAGTTAGAAATTTTTGTCTTTCTCGAAGATGAGTTTGAGGTGAAGAGAGCATGGGATATTATCCGATAATATTGCTCAACTCTAAGAGTAGAAAGTTTGAGGGGTTTGCACGGGATATTATCCGATAATATCGCTTAACTCTAAGAGTAGAAAGTTTGAGGGATTTACTTTCCCTTTGCTTTGTGATAAGATTGTTGACCTTAAGGTAATTAATAAACATCAATGATTTAGGGGAAGAGGATACCAAAATACTTAAGAATTTAATTGGATGCCTTGGACCATTATTTGTGTAAGAAATTCCAAAACTTAATTTAAAAGTTTTTAATAGTTGTAATAATATTTAGTAGATACATGTATAATGTGGCATTTAGTGATGTTTTAGATTAAAATGATCTCATAATAATAATTAATATATTTTATTAATATTAAAATATTTTTATTAAAAAATTATGTGAAGAGAGTACGTGATAATATTTTGAATCTTTTTCTATTAAATGGAAAGATGAGTTTGAGGTAAAGAGAGCGTATGATATTATCCTCGAAATTGCTTATATTTGAGTGGTTTGGTGGTCTAAACTCTAAATCTTACTTCATTAGTGCTTACTTGTGTTTTCATTCTGATAAGATTATTGACTATAATACATAAAGTGTATTTGATATTTTACCTCAATGCAATCAATAAACATCAATAATTTAGAGAAGAGGACAAATATAGATGGAAATTTAATTTAAAAGGTATCGAGATAAGTAAAATTTAATAGATTCACGGATCTTTGGAGTGTATATAGTAATGTGAAGAGGTAAAAAGACCCTGTGAGCTTTGATATCATGAAACAATGATATGATGTGAGATGTTGCAATGCGATTAGATGTGGAGGGGGAAAACGACATATGGCAGCGCAATGAAGGCGAATGTTCAACATATCATTTGATGTGGCAGAAAGGTATTTTTTAAGTAGTAAGTTATATAAATGTGCAATAAATTGGCATCTAATAGGTGCACAAAATTCATAGTTTTGGACTTCAAAGACTAGCACACCACCTCAACATGACTCCTCATATTGAAATTCAAAGACCATAAATAAGACTAGACCTCCAAGATAATACTCTAACCTCTAACTCCTCTAAATACTACTTAGGAGTAGAAATGCAAGCATAAGCAAAGAAGATGAATGTGTTATATGGTTTGGGATTGAAATATGATCTTATATACGACTCCAATGCCTAAAACTAACCATGAATTCTAAGTTGACGGTATCAGACAGGCCAATACAGTCAAAAAAGATGTCGCCTGAAACAATATTGTATCGGACATGCATATATAATATAAAATATAAAAGATGGGCTCAAAACTATATCAGTCAAGCCGATATAGTATAGGGAAGGACACATATGAAACAAACTTTATGGGCATGGTCGATATAGTAAGATATGGGGAAGCCAACAAATATAAATGGAAATTAGCTAGAGGGGAAGATGGAAGGAGACATGGAGCAGCTCAAATTGATAGTAATCAAGGTATGATTGAATAGTACATGCAAACATATCTTGCAAAGTATCCTGACTCAATCCCACCCCATTCCTATTGCACTCTTTAAGGCATGCATTTAGGGAGATTAATGTGTTGACAATCCCTTGCAAGAGAAAGTGTTAAGAAAGTGATACAATGAAAAATATCAAGTGTATACATATGCCCCACATGAAGCTCATCATATGTTACAATAGTGTAACAAGGAATGGTACTTTAGGATAAATACATAGTAACACAAAAGATCATAACTAAAAAAAAATGCTGAAATAATTGAAAGTAGATGAAAGTAAATAAATGAAAATATGCACCTTAACTAACCTTGCTAACTATAGATGTGACACTATGTGTGTTACAACTGAAATAAGGCACCAATCAAGAAGAATGAAGGAAAACCTTGAAAAATAAGAGAAAAGTCTAACTGTTTATAAAAAAAATATGTTAGCATCTTAAAATTATCTACTTTGCAAGGATCCTAGAACTTATTTCAATTCATAAAAAAGATGTATATAAACAAAAATATGGAAAAAATATGAATTCTAGAGGTGAACAACTAGAAATTTTGAAATTTGAATTTTTTTCAATAAAAAGGTTTTAAAAAAATGCATTTTTCCCTTTTTTCTGAAACCAGAGCTCTGACTGTCCAAATTTAGTGCTACAAGAGATGATGGCTCAAAGATGACAAGGTAAACATGCAAGAGGTCAACTAGGTGCAATATTTGGAGCCATGCAGGTAGGTGATGTAATAATGATTCATTTGTTGAATTTGAATAGATAAGATAGATTTATGACTTACGGGTGTTAGGAAAAATATGTGTAGCTGCGTTTTCCCCAACAAGCGTGAATATGTAAATTAATTTTTTTGGGATAATGGGCAGTTGGAGAAACATCAAATTTATGGTCAAGGGTATTTATTAGGGCTAAATAAAGAAATCGTTGCAACCAAACAAGTATATCCTCTAGACCGATGCAATTGGGTGGAGGGAATTTGTAGCCTTGGTTGATATCGTATGGTATCTATGCTAATGCAGTTGTGTGAGATAAGATATTGATATGGTTGGTACCATATAGAGTGGTCAATATAGTTCTAAAGTGAAGTCTATTGATATGGTCGGTATTGTAGGGGGTGGCTAATATAGTAGAAATGGAAGGAAAACACAATTAATATAGTATTAATTTGATTGATGTTGTTAAGAATTTTTTTGCATATTCGATATGATATAATAAAATCAATATATTTATAAAAATAATAAATATAATAAATTTTGATAACTATTTCATATAAAAAAATAAAATCATCAAACATAAATTTTAAATAAAATACGAATATCGATTTATACACTCACTTTACAAACCCCTTCTTCACTAAGATATTAAACAATGCCCCTTTTAAAAACAAGCATGCCTCCCAATATAATTTGCTGCAACACATTCCATAATATATGGGGCCAAAGTGTTTGTTTAAAACCTAATATATATATATATATATATATATATATATATATATATATATATATATATATATATATAATTAAAAACCACCGACCTATATGACATTGTGTTAAAAATGGGCTCCACCTCCCAAAAATAAACGGAAAGTGTGTGGAAAGAATACCGATGGGACTTAAAAACACAAGTGGAAGGAAGAATAATATGACACCTCTTTTTCCAAAATTGTAAGGAATGAGTGTGGAAAAATAGGCTATGGTCCATGGCAATGGCTATTCAGCCATCAAAACGATATGGGCATCATGGTATGTAATGCCAAATGGTTTCTTGCACGGACTGTCATCAAATATTCCAATTCGTTCACTATCAGGAAGGAGGCTATTTTTTTTTTAATTTACAATCTTGGTAGAAATGGATTTATATTCTTAATTCAAATCGAGATCAATTACATAGTAACAATTAAAGATCTGAGGATTATTCATATTAATCCATTGAGTTAACACAATTTTCATTAGGTTTTTATAATTATAGCTCAATTCCTTTGAAATAATCATATATGTGAATGAAAACTCCTAAAATGTGTGCTATAATAAGTATTGGTTCTTTCCATACTTTTGTATTTATTTTCATATTAATACTAATATATGTTTTAATTTTAATAGAGATTATAGTAAAATTGGAAGTTCACTGATTTTATTTAATTATATTTATTTTTCAAATTTATGATAGTAAATTTGGGAGTTGCACATTATTTAAATCTATGTTGATGTTAATTTTATTTTTACAATTATTTTTTAGATAGGTCCATTCATGTTCCAAACTTCTATGTTTAATACTAACATAACAGAAATAAGAAATTCTAGTTTCATGTCTTCATATTGTAAGTAACAGGAATAGAGGACATATTGTGTTAGATAGTGAAGGGAATTAAATATTTAAGACTTCTTCCTTGTTGGTATGTTTAATTGATATTAACATGTTAACTATTTAATATTTTTTTGTATTTTTTTAGTGTTATGCTATATGCTAATTTTGAATGTATCCATTTTTTACTTCCAAACTAATTTTACTAAAAACTCAAAATTTATAATATAATAAAAATAAGAGAGTAACTTATAGAATACATTGTGTACTTTGATTTTGAACAATGTATGATTTGAAAAGATAATTAAAATATCTTCAAATAATTTTCAACAAGTTATTATCTAATCATATAAATTGTGGAAACACTAGATCTCTCATGATAAAGTTATACATTAGAAAAATTATAATTCAAAATAATATTCCAATAAAATATGAAGTGATAAAATTACTTAGCTTTTTTAGTTCTTGGAGTAACTTTTATATTTTAAGTCTTTTATCTAATTTTCAATTCAATGAAATATTTGTCACATTAAGAAGGATAACCAATTCAAAAAGTCATTTGTAAAAAATATAAATCAAAATAATTTCTATAAGATAAAAATAGGAAAACATGAAAAGATATATTCAAAGTTCAAAAAGAGAAGTAATAGGGGAAGGAGATATTGCCCCAAATTAATAGAATTTATAATGGAACAAAAGAGTAGAGTTTTTTACAATAAAATATTATTTTACAATACAAAGATTTGTTTTGAATGATCAAGACTTGAAAAACTATTTAAATATATTATTTTTAAGTTTAATGCAATCATTACACTATTAAAAAATATTTAATATATAATTTCCTTAACACAACAACAACAACAACAACAACAATAATAATAATAATAATAATAATAATAATAATAATAATAATAATAATAATAATAATAATAATAATAATAATAATAGAATCTCTCATTTATACACTTGAAAACTAATCTTTTATCCATGAACACCATTTGACTAGAAACAATGTACATATCCAAATTACGTTTATGTAGATTTTAATTTTTTTACAATTATAATATACGTTGTTGTTGCTATTATTTTTGTTGTTATGAACCTCCCATTTATACACTTGAAAACTAATCTTTTATCCATGAACACCATTTGGCTAGAAACAATGTACATATCCAAATTACGTCTATGTAGATTTTAATTTTTTTTATAGTTATAATATACGTTTTAAAGTCTATTAATTTATTGTTGTGTGTGAGGTATAAAATGTCAAAAAAATCTTTTAAAATGTACAAGTTGAAAAAACTCTTTGATATAAATTTGGTATGGTTTCAACTGTCCCACCTAAAAGTGCTTTGCGCTTTGGTCTATTTATACACATTAAGATCATCTTCAGCCACTTTTGTCTTTTACATATTTAGTTGATGCAATTTGTGTTAATCATATGTCATTTACAAAATAATAAATATATATGTTATGTACTTTTTTGAAAATTAGCGCATAAATAAAATTTTAGATTTTTAAGAGTTTATCTGACCTTTAAAATCATTTTAAATATCTCTTGAGTAGAGTGTATAAAAATTATTTCCAATGGAATTTAAATAAACTATTACAAAAAACAAAAAAAATATTTTAATGTTAAATTACAAGATAATTATAACTTCTAAAGAAACTATTTTTTATAATGCAATAATTTTATAATAAATTACTCTATCATACATAATATTATAATAACAATAACATACAACTAAATAAAATAGTAGCAAAATTTGGTTCCAAATTTAACACCATAAGAACCGTATGTGTGAATATTACTAGTAAATATTAAAATTTTGAAGACATAAAATTTTCAATCTTCCATAATTTCCAAACATGTTTGTTAAATATTCGTTTTCTTGAAACTCATTCTTTAATTCAAACCATACGTACATATGATATTAAATGCTTGAATTTTAAATCAAATTATAATAAATATATAGTATAATTTTATATTTTATTCAAAATATATGCAAAACAAATTTTAAAACGAAATTTTTTTATTAAAAATATATAATAAATATATGTTATCATAAAATTATATTATCAATATAAACTTTAGTGTCATCCATATATATATTTTTATAAGTTTTGAAAAAAATAATTAATTATTTTTAATTAAGAATTAATTTTTATAAATTAAATAAAAAAAATTATAGATTTAAACTTTCAATTTAATATATATAATTTAAAAAAATTAAAAATATAAAATTATTTGTATATCTATTGCTTCCCTCGCTCCTCCCTCGTTTTCGTAAATTGAAGCTTGCATTATGTTCCCATTTTTTCACCACGAAGACCATATTAATTTGTATGACATCAATATCGTGTTCATGTCTTAAGAAGATGTGTTTGATATAGAGTTCCCTGAATATATGTAAATAATAGAGAAAAAGAAGCGATATTATAAATGAATACTATAGAATGAAATATAAAAGAATAAACAAGTGAGTGAAACACAGAAGAACAAACAAATATATAGCAGGGAAGGTAAGATCCCTGGTTTGAAGTGCAACCAACTTAAATTGTATTGCAACAATTAAATACGAGATTAGATAGAGATGTATTCATAGGATACCAATCCATTTCAACTATAAAATATATTGAAATTTTATAAAACACTTTAATTCGTTTGACCAAAATTTAATGTGTAAAAAAAAAAAAATAAATAAAAATAAAAAACAAAAAACGTTATTTTAATTTTGTAATTAAAAAAATTTAATAATATAAAAATTATTAAAAAATAAAAATTAAAAAATTATATAATTTATTTTTCAATATAATTTAAATTATTTAAATTAGAAAATAAATAACTAAATTATATCAATTGAAAATTTTTAACAAATTTATTAACTTTATAAAAAAAATCTAGATTATATTAAATATGAATAGGATCTCATTTCCTATTCTTAGCTTTAAAAAACATAAAAGTGACATGAAGAATAATATGAGCTCTCTTTTTAAAAAGTGAAAGGAATCAATGTGGAAAAATAGCCTACGGTCCGTGCCCACTAAAAAGACACAAGCAATGGGCCATGCCCATTAAAATTAAAAGGGTTTTTTCTTTTAAATAATAGAAGCGTGTGGAATAAAAACACTACAAATAAAAGAAATAAGTGGACTTTTCTTGTCAGTATACTCTCGGATTAAAAGTGCATATTATATCTATTTGTAAATTTGTTGCTCTTGCCCAACAATACGTTCCTTAGTAAGTACAAATAATATATTTATAAATGATAATTTTAAAATGGAGTGATGAGTTAAATTGATTGTATTAGACTTACATGTTTGGTGATGGTTTGTATGGATTTATTTAAAGATGGATATGTCATGATTGTAAAAATATAAATTGAGAATGAATTTTGTAAATTATATGCCCTGTAATGAATTCATCTTTATAAAAAGTGTATGTTAAGGAGCACTACTTGTTTACTCATTTCATCTTAAGGTTGAAATTGAATGGTCCCCCTAGTTAAGAGCAAATTAGGTAAAATTTATATATTTCAAATGTTTATTGTGTGTTATAATAAATTTAAATTTTAAATAATTAAAAAATGTAATTAATTTATATATATATATATATTTGGTAGTATTATTATAAAATATATATTAATATTATGCATGTATTGTTTGTAAAATTATTTTACAAAATGAATTTTGTATAGTTATTACAAAATTTAATATATATATAAATAAGGTAATCATCACATATACATACATGTGTGTGTGTGCATATGTGTATGTGTGTTTAATTTGAGAATGATTTAAATTACAAATAAAATTGACATTTTTTTCGGAAATCAATGTTATTCAAAACAACTTTATATTTGTCATTTATAGTTGTAAAATATTTTCAAAATTGCTAAAAACTTTTAGGACAGGTATAAAATCTCTGCCATACTTCACCCCGCCGTTCATATTTATTTTATATTCAGAAAACAAAATATTTTGATAGTAGGTAAAGATTGTTTTCATAAAAAAGAAGAAATAGTACGTAATATATGAAACATGCAATCTGAATAAAGTGATGATACCCTATTATATTATTAAAGAGGTTGATATCCTCATTAAAATCCCCATTATATGAATACCCTACAATCATTGTAGTCTAAAAGATGACATATTATCAAATTATTTTTTAAACAATTCAAAGGTAATCTATATGATCCCACATTTTGCATACATATCAATGAAGGAATTCATAACAACAATATTAAGTGCAACCCTATTTTCTATTATTTTTCCATTAACCTTCATATTATTTTTGAGGGAAATTAAGGTTGCACATGGTATATAGGAAGAAATCCTGTAAAAGTGATGTGATTGGGTTTGACATATGTTCCTTCTATTCTTTGAAACAACATTAATTCTTCCTATGGTACTATGTATCTTGCATTCAATAAAACCTTCAAAATTGATGAATGCACGTTGCAATCAATTATATGTTTAAAAAAAAAATATGGGATCCCCCAAAAAAATTACGTAATCAATATACACATCCATAAGTATGTTTAGTAGTCATCGGGGTACATTACCATCTCACCTTGGAAATTTAGCACGAATAAATTTACCATGTACCAAGGCTTTATTGTTAGGTTGTGGAGCTAAAAGATTCACTGATACAAACATGGAGGAGGAGGTAGCTGAGTTGCAGTGCAACCGACGTCGGTTAGATCAACCGACGTCGGTTAGATCAATTGACGTCGATCATATCCAGTGAGCAGAGCTGCCGACATCGGTCAGTATCGGCCGACGTCGGTCACCTTCAGACTAACAACAACCGACGTCGATCGCCTATGCGGTTTTGAAACTGTCGGTTTCACGAACAGTTTGTTAACGAACCAGTTGTTTGCATGATAAGGACTAATTTTAGTCTCGAGCTACGATTTCTAATTATTGTAATTGGAAAGTCTAATTATTGTTTGTATGAGATCTATTTAATAGACTCATGGGCTGTATTGTAAAGTGTGCTAGTTTGAGAGAGCTTGGTTAGCTCCTTCAGTGTGAAGAGAGCAAGGGTAGCTCCTCCTAGTTCCACAGGGGTGCTGAGTGCGTATGATCAGAGAGATCTACGGGATAGCAAGATCTGGTAGAAGATCCACCGTGGTACTGGTTTAAAGAATCATAAGGACTTGGTGAGGCAAGGACAAGGGTTCTTCAGGGTGTAGAGAGATCTACATGGTAAGTAAGGTCATTGATTTGCAGGTTGTTGCAAAATCAGGGAGATCTACTTAGAGTACGTGGAGTACTTGGTACTGGCAGTATTGTTACTGACTGGTTGGAGGTGAACAACAACTCTGTGCTTGAGTTGTTTGTTGTGACCATGATTGAGAGAGAGAACTCTTGAAGAGATTTACTATTTGTAAGCCCTAGAGGTGTGGGAGCCCTAGAGGAGTGTGAAGAAGATTGTGGCATCTTATTTGTTGTATTTCTTTTTGGAAGAGTATTAATACAATTGGGTATTGTCTCTCATATTCTGTGTTATTTTTGAATTCTAGTTACTTGTGATTCTGGTTTAATTCCGTGTTTAGTTGCTTATACAAGGTGATCAATTGTGCTCCTAGATCCTAACAGTTGGTATCAGAGTTGTTTGTGGTTCTTACTAGGGCAATATCAGGGAAAGAAGCACTGGAAAGCAGTTCAGTGGGTTCTCAGATATCTGAGAGGGACCAGCATCAGGTCGACATGCTATGAAGGGTCAAGTTTTTTTCTACATGGGTTTGTAGATGCGGATATGGTAGGTTACTTAGATGACAGGAGTTGCACCACAGGATGTGTGGTGGTTGGTCTTCAAGATTGAGCTTGAAGAGGGATACAAGCCAGGAAACAAATTAGATGATGTACAGGTATAGGTACAGGTACAGGTGCAGCTATTTATCTCCAAGTGGGAGATTGTTAGGTTGTGGAGCTAAAAGCTTCACTAATGCAAACATGGAGAAGGAGGTAGCTGAGTTGCAGTGCAACCGACATCGGTCAAATCAACCGATGTCGGTCATATCCAGTGAGTAGAGCTACTGACATCGGTCAGTATCAGCCGACGTCGGTCACCTTTAGACTAACAACGACCGACGTCGGTCACCTGTGCGGTTCTAGAATTGTCAGTTTCACGAACAGTTTGTTAACAAACCGGTTGTTTGCATGTTAAGGACTAATTTTAGTCTTGAGCTGTGGTTTTTAATTATTGTAATTGAAAAGTCTAATTATTGTTTGTATGAGATCTATTTAATAGACTCATGGACTGTATTGTAAAGTGTGCTAGTTTGAGAGAGCTTGGTTAGCTCCTTCAATGTGAAGAGACCAAGGGTAGCTCCTCCTAGTTACACAGGGGTGCCGAGTGTGTATGATCAGAGAGATCTGTGGGATAGCAAGATCTGGTAGAAGATCCATCAGGGTATTGGTTTGGAGAATCATAAGGACTTGGTGAGGCAAGGACAAAGGTTCTTCAGGGTGTAGAGAGATCTACATGGTAAGTAAGGTCATTGATTTGCAAGTTGTTGCAAAATCAGGGAGATCTACTTAGAGTACGTGGAGTACTTGGTACTGACAGTATTGTTACTGACTGGTTGGAGGTGAACAACAACTCTGTGCTTGAGTTGTTTGTTGTGACCGTGATTGAGAGAGAGAACTCTTGAAGAGAATTACTGTTTGTACACCCTAGAGGTGTGGGAGCCCTAGAGGAGTGTGAAGAAGATTGTGGCATCTTCTTTGTTGTATTTCCTTCTCAAAGAGTATTAATACAATTGGGTATTGTCTCTCATATTTTGTGTTATTTTTGAATTCTAGTTAATTGAGATTCTGGTTTAATTTTGTGTTTAATTACTTATACAAGGTGATCAATTGTGCTCCTAGATCTTAACATTTATTATGAATGCAACTTTGTGCTCCTTGTAACCTTCATGTGATGGTGCAATACAATATTCAAAATTGAAATATTCTAATAAGTAGGTGTCATGTTGATGTGCCTTTATTTGGTTCACATTGAGAGTCTATAATCACTTTCAAAGTGTTAGCTCCCCACATTAGAGTAGCTCCCCACCTTCTCTAATGAAATAAACACCTTAATCTTGAAATGTTCAAATACTAAGCATTCATGTTTCCAAACGTAATCCCATTCTTATTCCTCATGTGTCATCCACCTACATGTCAATTGTAAAACACTTTCATCATCAACAATAAGAGATTTGAAGTGGCTTTAGTATCTGCTCAAGCTCTATTTGTTATTTTATGGAGTTAAGGTTTTGATCTATTTCATATAAATAATGAAATTAAAATGAATAGTTATTTCAAGGGGTGTATTGTGCCAGAAGATATTTAATGTTGATAAATTACACACACACACACACACACACACACAGATTAATTTTAGGGTTGGTAGGATCCCTACTCAATATAAGCAAAAAATTAGAAAAAAAATGGCTTGGCTTGAGTCAATGTAATGATCTTGATATTCAATATATGCAGAAATACCCTTAAGTTAGGGAAATGCCATATAATACTCCTTTAGGAAGGAATAACTCCACAATGTCTCTTCGAGGGGACAACCTCTAATATCCTCTTACAATAGAAGACTCAATGCTTACTTGATATCTTTACCATGATAATCATCTCCTATATATATACATCTGTCTAACCCATGGATGGGTAACCTCCTAATCCCAATGTAGGCCGACCATTACCCAATGTACTACTTCCACAAGTTACTCATTATCCTAAATATTGTACCCATATAACTAACTAAGGGGATGTGTGCCACATGTCGACATATCCATCAACCCATATCCAATAATATATCATATCCCTAGGTACATAACATTACTTCCCTCTTTGACATGTTTCATCCTCAAAACATAGGAAGAAACCAAATAATGAGTGTGATTCAAATCATTGCACATGTGTCTCCAATCTCAATCATCTAACCATCCAAATGTGATCTTGGCAGGTGATAGCTCTCCAAGCTTATTTCCAAATTCCCTTGTGCTCCTCTAATTTTGTTCATGATCATAATTATATTGCTTTGGTGTCCCAACATAATTACTCCTCTTTTTATTCCATGTAACATATTTCGCTGTGCTTCTCTAATTCCAACCATGACCATAGCAGGTATTATTCCATGCATAGTCATAATGATTTCCCCATTCATTCCATGTGACATAGTATTTTTTCTTTAGATTCCATCCATATCCATAATGATTAGAAATTTTATTTCCTGTATATACAAAATGACTGTTATTATGACACTTCCTCACCTGGTTCCATGATTGTTTCCTCTCATGATGATGTGGGTGTCTATATACCTCAACCTTTTCCAATACTTTGACCTTATCCACCTTTGCTTCTACCTCTTCCATCTTTCCCTTCTTTGTCTCTTGAGTAGATGAAGTGCTCATTTGTAGTGTGTATTTGTCTATATTATCTAAATCTTCATCATGTTCTTCATCACATGTTTCCATCTCATCCTCATGATCTACCTGGATTGTTATTGGTGCCTTTTTCACTATGATATCTTGTAAAGTGATCTTCTTTTTCCTATACCAAAAATTCATGAAATTTTTCTGAACATTAATATTCATTGCTCCCAAAGTCTTTAACCATGAATATCCAAGAACTATATCCACATCATCCATATCCAAAGCATAAAAATCTGAATGCAAAACATATTTTTCCATAATGAGATTCAAATCTTCAAACATTGAAATATTCTTACCATCTACTTGAACCTCTTTGATATTATTTTCTTGAACATGTAGATGCTTGGACACATTCATGTTGATGAAGTTATACTTACTGGTAGGGTTTATGGACACAATAACCCTTTTCTTTTGAATGCATCCATGAAATTGAAAAATTGACTCAAATTTCTTTGGAGCCAAATAATTTGAACCTTTATCATCCAATTATTATTATTATTATTCTTCTTCTTTTTCTTTTTTCTTCTTCTTTTTCTTCTTCATCATCATCTGCTTCTTCTTTTATTGATTCTTCTACTTCTTCTTCTTCTATTTCTTCTTCTTCTTTTTTTGATTCTTCTTCTTCTACTGCTTCTTCTTTTTCTACTTCTTGTTTTATATCCCAACGATCTAAAAAGATATGTTCCATTTCTTTCCATGAGGAAAATCTTTCTGTACAACTCAATTGATCAAACCAATGTAGTGCAGGCCCAAAAAAGAGAGGAAGTAATCGTCTTTGCCCAAAAGTTTTTGTAAAATGATTCTCCAAAAGGAGCAACCATTCTCTAGCATCAATATCATCTTCCCCTAAAAATGTTTGCAACTCCATGATCCACAAAAAAATTAAGGTTCATGAAACCCTGAAATGTCAAAATTGATCCTTAAAATCACAAAAAATCATTTCAAACAACTCAAAAAAATCTAAAATTTTTACTATGATTGTCTTATATTTTCTTACATCTCCAGTAAAAATTTTGAATAAAAATTCCCTATATTTCAGAAGATATATCAAAATTATTATAAACCCTAAAATAGCAATAACTCCCTCAAAACGAATTAAAAAATCTTGATTTTTTTACTGTGACTTATTTTAAATATTATCCATATCATAGAAAGAGAGGATGCATCCACCAGTAGATATGGGTATACATAGGATACATGCATGACAAGCCCTAGAAGAGGAGAGAGTTGTGCACCTGACTATAGTGATGCAGATGATATGCATATATAGTGACCCTGACCCATATAACATAGGTGTAGGAGTAGGAGAGAGTGACACACATGGAAACCTTCTCCCAATTGGCATAGGTATAAGGACATGTGGCACATCTAGAGGGACCGGTAGATGGATTTAGATCTTAGATGACCTATTTACAACATACTATTTAGAGGAGTCAAACTAAGTCCTCAACAAGAAAAATGGTTAGGCCATACGATAGATAGGATGGATCCTAGCCATAGAGTTGGAGCATTATTTATGGTTGTACTTATTGTATCAAAAATTCATGAGATGTGTGTGTGTGTGTGTGTGTGTGTGTGTGTGTGTGTGTGTGTGTGTGTGTGTGCGTGCGTGCGTGCGTGTGCACGATGTATCATTTTGGCATATTGATGTTGATTGTGTATGTTGTCATCATTATGGTTGTGGTTGTGGATGCTTTGGATATATTTAATTTTAGCACATGTATTTAGTTGTTTATTATATATGTTATAAGAAATATATGAGATGTGGTTTCTTTTCTAGCATTTATGTACAACACATGTGAGGTTAAAAATAAATAGGTAAAAAGGACTTCGTAAAATATAATAAAAAAATGTACTACATAGTATTTCAAGTTGGGAAATGTGTAATGACAAGAAAATGACTAAGTATAAAGAGCCAAAAGAATGGTAAAACAAAATGGTAAAAAGGAATTTGTTTTTAAATCAAAGTGAAAGATTTTTGCACCAAATTAAAATAAGTAAAATCACACTAAATCACATTAAGAAGTATGAAAACAATGTAATAAAATGGAAGGTATGTAAAAGGGCACAAATGGTATAAAAAAAAATCAAATTAAGTCAATCAATTATACTAAATCACGTTGGAAAGTATAAGAGAGAAAAAAAAATACTAAAAGATTGGTCTTAAATTTATCACACTAATTCAAGCTTGGAAGTATGAAAAAAATCAAAAAATGGTTGTATTCTTACATGTACTCATAAAATAATAAGATAAAAGTGAAATAGAAATGAAGTAATCATAAAACATACTAAATCAAGCTGGGAATCATGTTAATGGTTTGTAACTTCATAATTGATCACATGTTATCTCATATTTGACACATGTAATTTTTTTTGTGACTTATATTATTGAAAAAGTTTGTGAGGAATGTTAGGTCCTATCCATGGTCTTACACTGAAACTCACAAAGAGAACACCACTAGGGTGGAATAAACAAGAAAAACTGGGTAATAAAGGATGTGGGTAATAGGAAGGAAAAAAGGTGGTAATTTGTGATGAACATTGGGTCCTCTCCACAGTCTTATAATGCAAGTGTCATATCCGCAGTCTTATAATGCAACTCATAAATGAGATCTCAAGGGGAGTGATTAGTAAAAAAAATAATATTTCTCAAGAATAAATATGAGGGATATCGAATGAAAAATGGAATGTAAAAATCATAACCTAGGTATCTTATGAGAAGACCTTAGGAGGCAAGAGGCATACTAAGGACATGAGAAGACACTAAGTGACTAGTGACCATCAATGTACAAAGGAAACATATTCACAATAGACACAAAGCTTTATAGGCATATAATCATGTTACTAAGATCAACTCATGAAGGTAGATTAGTACAAGGAAATAAAAATGGACCTACCTTCCCACGATGTGTTCCCCATTCTTCAAGACCCCTTACAGAGCTGTCAGTCTACTATAAATATTGGGTAATTACATAAGGAAGTAGGTAACACTAAAATATTTTTTTCTCCTTTTCTAATCTATTGGCCTACATGCCCCAAAGGACCTCGACTCTATCATGAGACCAACTATGGAGTTTGAGCTTAGACTAGAAGGAGACATGTTTTGATTCGTGTCTTTTAGTGTGATTTGAATTCTAAGAATATTTTTTATTTTTATATCATTGATTTTTGTAAAATGATTTGGATTTTAAATTTTTATGTATTTTTAAGATTCCTCCTCCATATGGATTTGGAATTACCAATCATGAGAGTTGTAGTGATACACATGAATGAGATTTAGGCTAAGGCTACGGGAAGCTAAGTAACCAAAGACAAAGACTGACTAGGACACTTAAGCTTAACAATGAACTAGCATGTGATCTCAAGTCTCAATCATGTATATGCTTAGTTGGAGAAAAAGGAAGAAGGAAAAACGGAGATCCAAAGTGGATCGGTAGAAGGAAAATATAATGAGATGTATTGTTTTCTAACTGATCACATGGTAAAAAGAGAAAATAACCAAAGGGAGCATGGTTGGTAAAACCAAGTCACATGATAATTATCTATGGAAAATGGAGATAAGAAAGCAAACAATCATAAAAGCACAAGAAGAGAGTTTTGAGAAAAACTCAAGAAAGAAAGAGAAGACAATGATAAAAAAAGATAATCATATGCAAATATAAATGATAATAAAAGTAAGATATAGTATAAAAAGTAAGATCACTATATAATAAAAATATGAATTTGACACAACGTCAAATGATATAACAGATAGATAAAAATAAAATTAGAGCACATGTCCAATCAAAATGTAAATGTAAAGGCATCATGCATGTTCTCACAAGTAATGATAAATATTCCCACACACATTATCCAAGACATCAGATAAATCTCTATGAAGTTGGATATGAACTGTTGTTAATGTCTCATCAATCTTAAATGAAAAATGGGAAAATGCTTCTCTTTTAATCTCTTGCATAGAAAAAGTAGGAATACTCGATAGATCGTGTTGAGGAGGGAAATCAGGCAAGGGATACTTGAGAGAATGTGTGGGAGCGGGCTCTATGGGAGATTCAAGAATCATCAGTGGATAAGGATCCATAGGTGAGGGTCTTATGGGTGGAGAAGGATCCACAGGTGAAAGAGGCATGGGTGGAGGCACAAAAGGTGATGAAGGGAGAAAAATAGGGGATGGAACCACTGGAGGTGGAGCCATGGGGGAAGAAGGAGAAGATTTATTACATGAATGACATGTGGGAGGAACATAAGAAGGTTTAAGAATAGCTATAAGGTAATCCTTAAGGTGTTTTTGAAGGATGCAACAATGATTGGTCTAATGGGTGTCGTATTGGTGCCATAAACAATACGCCTCACCATACGTAGGTATATATTCAGGTAGAACCTTTGGAGAAGGCATCAATTTGTTTGAGGAAGGAAAAAAAGGACATAAAGTATCAATATATTATCACACATTATGATAATGGGTAGAAGAATGATTATATATTCCATGGAAGCAATAAATTCGCTTGTGAGTGATCTTAGGATAAACACTTGTAGAAGGAGGTATAACAAGAGTGGAAGAAGTCATAGAGGATCATCAACCCATTTAGTGGTTAATGAAGTCATCTGAGGCAAGAGAAGTAAACCATCACCAAGGGAAGGCAGTGATGGAGGAGGAATGGAACTAGGCTCAATATAAGGAGCAATGGGATGATAATAAAGGGTAGGCTCATCTAGAGTAGGAGTGAGAACAAGATGAACTATAACATGAGTGAGAAGAGGCTCAACTATAGCAAGAATGAGAATGGGATTCGATAAGGGATCTAATAAGGGAGGAGTGGGATTTATAGAAGGTATAATAAGGGTCACACTAATCTCAAGAGTAAACCAACTACAGTGATCAGGGACCTATGAAAATGGTAAGGTCCAGTCATAACATAATCCATGAGCATACTCCTACGAGGATCCTTAGAAAATAGAGGTGTTGGCACCATATCTACCTTGTGATAAAGAGGAAAAATACTAAAATTAAGAACTGTAAATGAAGGAAGATGGGAAGATATATTAACAAACTCAAGTAAATAAGAATGATAATAAACAATCTTGACATCATAGGCCTATACAAGATGCCTAAGAATGGATCATCTAGAGAATAACCATCATCATAATCCATGGTGTGAATATCAATGACACAAGTAGGGATGACCTTGTCATCTAAGGAAGGGTGGTGAATAGAATGCCAAGTCTTAGTCAATACTATGAGAATATCATCTTAAGGAGGCTTATGAGAATGAGGTTGTAAGAAAGTAGGAAGCTACGAGATGAGGTGAGGTGAGAGATCAAAAGTTTTAATATTTAGGCTAATCTCATCGGGCTCATCATCATCAAAATCTAAGAGGTTAGGGGGATGTTCTTAATGAGTTTGGGATGCCCATTGTAACCTTGAATTGAATTAATAGGAAAGTTAAGTTGTTGAGACTCACAGAATGGAATGTTAGGCAAAGGTTCAAGGGTAAGAATATTAAAGACACCACAGTCTTATAATCATTCAAAATTCCAAGGGTTAGTGTTACCCTAAATCCTATAAATGGCTCCATTATGAGGGATTTGAACACATTAGCAGACAGAAGAAGCAATAGATCTCATATGATGAGTCCACAACAAACCAACCAAGATGTTATAAGAAAGGGGAAAGTTAAAGATCATCACCTTCACATGAATGGTGACAGGTGGGATGGTAATGAGAAGCCACACACAATCTAGAAGAAACATTTACCTTATATCATATCCTTGATAGGTGTCATGTGTAGACTTGAGATTGCATTATGAATATCCAAGGGTCTTAATAAAGTCAAAAGAGGTAATGCAGGTGTTGAAATCCTCATCAATCAATACATGCTTAACTTGGATATCACTTATTTTGACACTAATAAATAAGGTAGGATCATCCACATGAAGTAGAATCTCATCTAAAATCATAAAAGCTAAAGGAAAATTTAAAGAAAGAGAAGTGTCCATAGTTTCATTAACATTGATAGGCATCTCTTCACATTGTTGTAATATACTTTCCTCAGATCCAGATAAGGATGCCTCTCATCCTACTAGGGGAGGATGAGGGATATTCATCTTGAATAATAGCTATATAAGGTGGTTTATATGATGTGGAGAAGTCCTCATAAGCTCAATGTATGGAATTTGGGATGGGAGATTAGTGAGCTTCGCGATGAGATCCCACTCATCATAACCCATGAGAAGGTTGTTAGATATAGGTGCATAATGATTAAGGAGGTCCTCAAAAGGAGGAGCCAAAGTGAATTAGACTTTATATTGGTAAGAATAATAAGGTTTGGAATAAGGTTGTAAATCAGGTTATGATGATGAAGTAGTTGGTTCAAGTAGATTTTGAGAATCAATAGAAGAATTGCTAGTATAAATTTGATTATCATTATTGTTAGAAGATGACAGAAGAGTGGTATAAATAGAATAGGAAGTGTTATCTAATGGAGAATCAGAAATTGTATCATTAAAAGGAATAAGTTCATCTTGCCCCAACTTATTTAAATGAGATGGAGAAGAATCCTAGATAACATAATATGTTCTAGATTAAGGAGGAGTGTAGATAGGTTGGGAATTGATAAAAGCAACCAACCTTCACATATTAGTCATGTTAACCATAATCTCTTCAGAAGTGAGTTCAACAAGACTTTCTACATTATTGGTGGAAGGGGTGGCTTTGTCTTGGTTGTCTTGGATAGGTTGATGATTACAAAGAGGGTATTTGTAGATATCCAAATGATTATTGGCTTGGTTCAAGGCTTGAGTTTTATCATGTGATTTATAGTTCTTAAAAGAAATTTCATAATCTTGTTGACATTTCAAATGATAGAATCTTGATCAAAATTAGGACTCAGAAGAAATTCCATAGATAAATTATGAATTTGTCTATACGTCTCATGAGAATGAGCCCAACTAGTGTGAAACCAACAAAACCTTTTAGGATCATATAAAGATTTCATAGGATGGGTAGGGTCAAGTTATCGTGGAAGAGGCCTAGGTAGACACTTAAGCAATTCAACTAAGGATATAGTTTTATGAACATTAATGTTGTTTGTTGAAGATAAGTGAGGATTCATATATTATTAAGAAGGGGGAGCTAGTTCTGATGAAGGGGTAGGAATGACAACTTGAACATTATGAATAGTATCATAAGAATATATAACACCATCATTGGTAATATTATGATTTTTTTTCTTAATTAAGATATGAGGAACCATAGAAGGTTGGGGTGTATTGAATTGACACATAAGGAAATCTTGATGTTTAGCTTGGTCAGTAGCCTCCTCCAATGTATGTTGAGAGAGAGTGTAGACCCGATATTGAAGTTTATGAAAAAGGGAATTGGTCTTTAAAGAGATGGAAAATATTATTATCAACCATGTTATGTTCACATTTGTTTGAATTTTTTTTCCATAATTAAACAAGGCTTGAGCAGTTTCATTTGCAAGTTGTTTGTAATTTATGAAGTGGGCCAAAGTGTTTTTAGGAAGATCACTAGTTTGGAATTCTTGAACTAAAGCATTCACTAAATCCTTGAAAATAGTAATGGAATGAGTTCTAAGTTGGTTGTACCAATCCAAGGAATTACCTGTGAGAGTTTTGGCTAAGATTTTGGTAGCAACAAAAGTGTTCAATTTGACCCAATCCTTATAAATATTTCTAAATGTTTTAAGATGAAGGGTGGGATCGATTGATCCATTATAAGAAATTATAGGTGTAATACCTCCTATATCAATGTTATCAATTTGAGTAGTGAGAGGTTCATTTTGGATATGCTTAATTTTTTTGTTGACCAAAGGAGGTTGAGGAATGAGATTGCCTTGAGAATATCAAAGAGGAGGAGGGGGAACATTTTGGTTATGTGTGCCCCAAGCCATTAGTTGAGGATGAGATTGAAGATGAAGAAGGAGGTTTTGCATTCTCATCATTTGATTTGTGTTATGAGCTTGAAAGGTATTCATCTAATTGAGTGTTTGTAATAATAGTTGGTGTGTTTGATTAGCATTATTAGAAGCATTAGAGGTGGTATTAGTGTCTTGGGTACCACTATTGGTGTTGATAAGAGCTTGAGTGGAATTTTGAGAATGTGAGGCACAAGTGGAAAAATTTGCTTGTGTACTAAAAGATGGACTAGTGAATGGTTGAGAAGAAGAAGCACTAGTAGCATGATTACCTTGGGTAGCAAAAGAAGCACTAGTGGAAGGATTAAGGATAGTGGATCTTATGAGAGTCCCACTAGATGTAGAACTTACCATGTTAGTGGATATACTAGGCATGGAGGTGGAAGAAGTTAGAGAAGAATATGTCATGGTATGAGAAGGGGTCATAATCAAAGGAAGAGGTTGAGAATAAAATAAAGTGGTACCCATAAATCCATTTGAGAATGTAGGAGTAGGTGAGTGAGGCTCTTCAACTTGACCACTAATCATAAGATTGTAAATAGTAGAAGGATCCTTTCCTTGATGTTGAGGAAATTTAGAGATAAATAATAATATTTCAGGGGTATACTCAAATTTGGGTTGGTTTCTTAGTGAGAGGAAAGGATTACGTTGTGAAGAGGTATTAGTAAGGGGTCCCATTATTCGTTGTGTGAGTGCCAATATGAACATTACTAGCATCCAAGAGAGGATACCTATTTTGTTTATGGGAGACCTTATGAGGGTTGGTAAAATTCATCATGTTTGTAGACTGCAACTCAGTATTGTCATCAAGAAAAAATTCTATGATAAAGGAAAATAAAGAGAGATGAGAAAGCAAGGAAATAAGAGATGACAAAAATAGTACAGGGTTGACTAGGTCGACCTAGCACAAAAATAGGGTCTGTAAATAGTACAAGGTCGACTTTGTCAATCCAACATAGTAAACAAAGGATATAAAAAGAGAAAACAAGGTCTAGAAATAGTAAAATGTTGATTGGGTTGATTTAGTATAGTGAATAAAGGTTGGAAAAAGATATAGGGTTGACTGGGTTGATCCAATACAACAAAGAGGGAAAATTAAGAAGCTTATAATCAGATTGTGAATTGAAATAAAACAATTTTTTAAGTAATTTGAAAAAGAATTAATTGAAAGGAAACAAATAATAAATTGGATTAATGTTGGCCAATCCAATTGAAGCACACAACACAAAACCTTCCACTAATGTTGGCTAATGCAAGTTTTTGCAATACAAAATATAATTGAGTAAAGAGTAAGTAATCAACTTGGAAAGTAAATAACTAACTAATTAGTTAACCTATATGTTTATCAAATTATTAAGATATGATTTTAAATGTGATGGGAAGTTACCTATAATTAAGCAACTAGAAAGGCAATCTAGAGATGGTTTAACGTAGTTTAGGCTTAAAGGGATCTATAGTGGCAATGATATAGGCTTGGTATTGGAGCCTACCACCTCACTTCACACATCACAGTGATAAGGGTGCCAGGTGCTTAGCTAGAATATACCATTAACCATGTTTTATACTTAACCTAAACATCAAGCCAGCTTCCCCCTTGGTGATTAAATCCAAGTAGGTTGGCCTTGGGTAGATAAATTTTTAAAATGCTTGTTTAGATTTTGTGATTTGGTCGTGTGTGCATAAAATATATGATAATGAAAATAAATGATCAATTTAAAAACACCTAATTAAGTTATGTGATCTATTCTAAGCATGCAAGTAATAAGAAATGAAAGTGTGAACTAATTACTAGCATATACGGTTAATTATAACTTTGAAAACAAGGTGTAATATTGATATAGTCAATAATATATGCACAAAATATAGAATAGGGTCAACAAGGTCAAACTTGTACTAAACAAGCAAGGTCTAAAAATGAACAGGGTTGGCATAGTCAACCTAGTTATCTAGACAACACATAGAACACATAACTAGGTTGGTAGGGTTGATCCAGTTGATTGTGCAGGGGAAGTTTTAAAGACAACAAACTATAAAAATAAATATTGTAAAAAAAGAGATAAAAAGGAACCTTGGTGGTTTAGAGATGCAGGGAATGAATATTGTTATTCAAAAACCTTGGTATATACTTGCAAATTTTTCTAACTGGGTCGATCAATCTTTACAAAAACCTATTGCTAAGTGCTTGGAAATGTATAGGGTCGACTGGGTCAACCTAGTAATCTAGATTAGATGTTTAAAAAATTTAAAACATGTACTATGTTGATAGGGTTGATCTATTAGCCTATACCTAAAAACCTATGCATAAAAATTAGATATTGGGTTGACGGAGTCGATTGAATATGGAAAATATATGATAAAAATAATGATGAAAAAATGAAATAATGAAATTAGGTAAACAAATCCTACAAGGGTTAGTTCACGTTGGGTTCACCAAAATGTATACAATTAGAAATGCATCATGTCTATAAATCAATCCTAGCTCAGAGAAGATAGAGCATACCTACACTTCTGATTAGGAATACATTTATTAAGTGGGAGCATGACCAATATGGGGATCCACTAGACCCAATTAGGGGATAATTTGTCATAATACACCATGCTAGGAAGGGTTCCAAAACCTACAGTCTAACACAATCATTCAACAAACCTAAAAGAGTCATAAGTTTAATGTTCACTCTATTCTAATAAATAAGAAAGTAAATCTAATCTAGTGCTCAGCAAATCTTGTGGCACAAAGTGGGGGTTAGAAACAAAGTAAACTAAACTAAACATGCATAGAAGACATATACTCACATCAATGTATATAGAATCCTAATGCATTAAAGAGAATCACAATTACATTATCTATCTACTCTTACAAAGGAGAAATAAAGTTAAGAATACTTCCTTTGAATATGAACCCACTAAGACTCAATATCTCCCTTGGCCAAGATATTATTGTGGTATGCAAGGATAACAAAGACAAATAATTTTTAGGCTACACAACCTATCTCTGCCTCTAAAATACTTATCCATAAGACAATATCTGTATCTCCAAATAAATAATGGAACCCTAAGCATTATTCCTCAAGTAGAATGGTCAATAAGCAGATGTTCATTCTCACTTCTTCTTCGCTTCTCTAATCTCAAATGGTTGGAAATGAACTTATATATATAGGTGGATCTTGACCTAAATCCTTCTGAATATATTAGTTGTACAAGGTCGACCCTATATGTTTTCAGGAGATAAATCACTAGGTCTTGAGCTAGGTTGATCAAAGGGCTAATGAAACTCCAAGTGAAAAATATCTCTAAACAGTATAGGGTTGACCCTATACAATAATCAGAGGTTAAAAACTATACAAGTTTGACCCAATTGACCTACTATAATCAACTAGTGAAAAGGGGTCAAGGAAAGAGCAAGGAGGATAAAGCTATGACAAATATTTGGAATGTGTAAAACTAAGAAGAATAAGCTTAGGGTAAATGGTTTTAGGAGATAAGTGTGTAGATGGAAAGTGGCAAAAGGGACAAAAATCTTATGAAACACCAATGGTCTACCCACCCCTTTCTTGGTGTACCCCTTAAGGCGTGCACTCAAAGAGATTGAGTCTCAACGAGTTCTTGCAAGATACAAAGTGTTAGTAATTGATAAAAGTTTAAAAATATTATGTGTATATAGGGTATTCCTTAGCCAAATCTAAAGATCATGTTGGCCCTATGCCATGATTATCAAATGAACTAAGAATCAAGAAGTAACCCTTGTAGATACTGCATAAAATGAAATCCACCACCTCAATTCAAGTTGGGGATCTCTGAATAGCTCTCCATAAAGACAACTCAACAATTGGGGCTCTGAGCTCAAAAATATCTAGAAGAACCACATTTTGTTCAGTATCTTGCTCCTAAACTACAATGCAATTTTTTTCCAATTCCTAAAAAAAGCCATGAAGCTTTATGAAACACTCCTCTAAGGACCTAAAAATGGAGGACAGAAGAAAATGGAGACCATATTTGGTAAGAAAAGGTAGTTCCATAAATTGCCTTGAGACAACAATCTCCATCTCCATAAGAAGATTCATCTTGTACTCCGACCTAACAAAGAACTCAAGCATTTCCATCACCTTACTTTTGTTAGATATAAACATCAAAATATTGGTGGCAAAAAGCATAACCAAATCATAATTTACTCACCAACATAGGCTAAGAATCACCTCTTCCACTCTCACCACTTGAGTTATAGCCTGAGCAACCTCCATTGATAGAACCTAGAAGATGTGTTGCAGACGATAAGAAGAGACTAGACCAAGAAACCCCATGCCTCTTTTGGAGCTAATACCAAACACCATGGGTAGAGAAATAACTTCAATCAATTATTTATCCATATATTCCCTAACTGACACCTACATGTGAGCTATAACCTCAATGTAAACCAAGAATCAAATGTTACACCAAAATAACTACCAATAAATTTCAACTCAATACATATATAAGTGTGGGATTTCATTTCCCATGCTATATATTAATTATGATCATCATGAAATCACCCACCCTTAAAATTTACATGTAATAAAAATGAAGGCATTATAAATCGATATTGGATACGTCATCAATGAAGGCTTTTCAAATGTCAATTCGATTAGGCTCTACTGGAATAATTGTTGTAGTTGCCAAGAAATTCATCACCTTGTCTGACTAATGAAAGTAATGTAATCAGTTACAAGTTTTAAAATGGCTAAGGAGTGCCTAGGCCTTCTCCAAGATATTATTGATGTTCTTAGCTTTGGATTTTTGATTGATCCAAGAATGAATAACTACCTGAGAATCATTCTTAATGATCAGACATTCAATATCACACTTCATAGCTAAGTCTAAGCCAATACGAAGAGCTTATATATAATTATGATATAATATAATTAAATATTATATAATTACATATTAATTATATATTATGTAATAATATTTTAATCATAATACTTTTTTTATTGTATAATATATTAAATAATTATTATTATATATTAATATTATAATTATTTATAATAATATTATTATATCATTTTAATTATTAACTCTAAGATGTTATTGATAATAATAAAGACATTAGGGAAGAGTTATCTAATATAGTTTTTCATTAACCTTGTTTAAGATTAAAATTATTTTCAATAAAATAATTTTTGTGTCAATATTTTTATGAATTTGGCATTTCTGTATATTTTGATGATTGATGAACAAATTTTATACTAAAATTATAATGCTTGTTTTTTGTTTCTATGAGAGTGATGTCTATTATTATTTTTTATGCTTCACAACTCAATATATGTATATCATGACACTTGATATAGGGAATTAAGGGGAATACACCCCATGCATTGGGGTTAGTTTTCCTTGGGTCTTGTTTGGCTGCAGATTTAGGTGCATATATATTTCAGTGAAAAAAATTGCCACCAATATTTCAAATTCACAAAAAAATAGGTATCCATTTTCTATAGCCTAACAAATTATATTATCAGAACATACAAATTCTATTCAAATACTACCCCTTTGATCAGGTTTAAGAATACACAATAAGTAGCGTCAATCACTTTATTTACTGAAATAGTTAATATTTTTATTCAATTTATTTTTGTATCATTATTGTATCTGATCTCTGCAGTGTGTTGTCTTAATGTAGTTTTAGTATTTTTATTTTTTCCATTGTTACTCTAATAATTTAATTGAACATACTATATGCAATATGTGTTGTTTGGAATTATTTTGACAAATTTGACTTGTGATCCTCACTTTTGAGTTAAATATGATGGGTTTAGTTTATGTAGATAAGTGTGCCTCCATTCATAAAATAACCAGGTTGAAAGAGCATTAAATCTATCTCAATATTTCAAAATTACTCATAAATGGAGTAATGTGTGCCAAATAAAACATGGCAAATAGGGAAGTTGGAAACACAACTATGCTTTTTTCCAATGTTTTTGAAATAGTCTTAAATTATGTTGCAAGATCAGGATTTTTTTAGCAACTAGAGTGTGTGGTCGATCAAAATCTATTTTTGTTCTATAAAATTATATAATGGTTTTTAAAAATCAATTTTATCTACTTTGGTTGAATTTTGGGAGTGGGTGAAAGGTATATATAAATGGTAGGATGACAAAAGTTCAAAGACCAGGGAACCCAATGGAGGGAAGTCAAACTCTTGAGATGTTGAGTTTCTAGCAATGGGGCAAGTAGTTTTTTTATTTTTTATTTTTAATTGGGCCTAAGTCATAGGGGAGTCAAACTCTAGATAGTTCAAGTATTTGAGTGCATGAGATCATTCCACATGGCATGTTTTTGGGTGATCAGAGGATTGAAAAGAAAAAGCAAAAGATTCAAACATCCGAGACCCATAATTTTGCCATATGTCATGATATCAGACACTCAAGGTTTTAAGGGTTTGACATCCTGGCATTTTCTTCTCAGTCCTCTGACCACCCAAGATCATGCCATGTGGTAGATCTTAGATGTCGAAACCCTCCACCCATTTGCACTTGCCACAAGGTTTTTATGTTGGTTAATAGCTTCTCTGGACATGTAATGGTTGGACTTATTAAATGCACAATAGAGACCCAATAAATTGGAAAATTTTAGAAATTTATAAAGCAAAGCTCAAATTATATGGTCACAAAATATGCCATATATAATAGATTCTGCATTACTATCAACACATCAACTATCTATACTACTTGTGTACAACTTTATTTCATTTCTACCTCTATGATTTGAAGTGACCTGTGTAATTGCTCCACCGTTAAAAGAAAAATAATAGGATAAACAAATTTTTGGTTTTGCCTGTAGCTTTAGTGCTCCAAGAAATAACATGTGCATAACACATTTCAGCATGCATATACTTCTAGATTTTTCTTAACAATAAAAAAACTCTCTGCATGGTATTATTTCTATTTTTTTAAGGCTCTAATTTTGCATCAAATAGAACTAGTAAGGTGCCAGGCATTTATTTATAGACTCTTTGTTTATGTCATAGTTATTTGTAATGAAGCTAGCTATTATGTCATTTTACTATTATAAGTGTTTTACAGCTTTGTCTAAGGCAAATATCTTAAGCTAAAATAGTAGGTTAGATATTTTCAAAAATAAAACTTTTATGAAAAATTAGTTGTAGGTTCAGAGAGCGGTCTATGCAATCAGTGGTTTTTTAGTGAAAGCTTTCTGAGTAGTTAATAGTTAATATGTAAGCATTATCAAAAGTCATATGCCATAAACTATTTTGAGTATGTAGTATGGAGGATTTCAATCCCTAGGATTATGCCATGTAGCACAATATCAAATGGTCAAAGGGCCCAAAAGTATACACAGAGAAGGCAAACCATCGTGACCCTGAACATTCAAGACCATACCACTTGGAAAATTTTTTAGGACTCAAGGTCTCAATGATTTGACATATCTAATTTAGCCTATCAATCCTCTAAGCACCCAATATTATTCCACATGGAATGATCCCAAGGACTCGAGGCATAAGGTAGTTTGGTTGGCCTATATTGGGCCTTTAACCTACATCATTTTGAGATCCTACCTCATGGTAGGATCTCAAAATGATGGAGGCCAAAGGTCCCAGTATAGGCTGGCCAAAATATGAAGTATCTAGAGTCCCTAATATTATGCCACATGGCATGATATGAGTAATTTTTATGGTTTGAAATTTTTTATTTATCCTATCAAACCTCTGATCACTCGAGATCATGCCACATAACATAATCCTGGGGACTCAATGTGTTGAGTAGTTTGATTGGCTTTTGTTGGGCTTATGACTTCTATCATTCTAAGATATTGCCTCATGGTAGGATCTCAGAATGATGGAGGTTGGAGGCCTAGCATAGGCCATTCAAACTATGAATTATCTCAAGTCCCCGTAATCATGTCATGTGACACGATCTTGAAACTCATAAACTTTTAGGAAGCCAAAACAAAGTGAATTTGATGGTGTAACAACCACTAATTATAAAAATTGACTCTTGTTGGTGATCAAGTCTTTCTCTTTGTAATCATATTTGACATGTTTTTATTTCATTCCAAGGAATATGCATTTGCTAAAATGTTTGATTCAGAGATTAATCAAAATTAGATCGGTCTTAAATCTGTCAGTAGTTGGCATCGATGAAATTTTGTGAAATCTCTTTTGGTTGTGTCTTAGGGTGTGGTTTCAAATAGTTTATCAATACTTATAGTGAACTTATTTAATCTATTGTCAAGTATCTCTTTAGAGACAGTTTATCTCTTTGAAAAAAGATTAAGGGATTTTTTATAACTTATTTCACCTCATAGGCCAAAGCACAATAGTGTGTCTCACTTTTGGCATAAAGAGGTCACATACACCTCCAAACTCTCTTTAAAAATATTGAGTTTGGTTCAATGATATTAATTTTAAAAATGTGTTTTAGATTATATATAAAAATATGTAGTGAATATATATTCTTCTAAAGTTTTTAAAAAATATTAACTATTTTTTAGGATTTATTTTTGAATTGTTTTTTTTTTAAATTCCTGCCTAGTGGGACACAATAATATAGTTTGACCCTTATTTTATTCACGAGATGGCATGTATATATTATATCGTAAGAGATCAGATCTTCATTTCCAGGCGAAAATTTTAGAATTTGTTCTTATGGTTGGATAAATTCAAGTAATGTAAATATGTGTTATGTTGTATAACCTATTATGGTTCCATTTTAGCGCACATTTATCCATTTTTAGTTTGATTTTTTTTGCATGTATGCTTTGATTTCAAAAATATAAAATACATGAACATCAGTGTAGATTAGGCATTCTTTTTCCACGTAAAATCCATGAACATTAGTGCAGTGTAGGTCTATTTTTATATTTTTAGATGTTACTACTTGACTATCTAATCTTTGTGAGTGATCTTTTTTTTTCCAAATAACTTATTAGCGATTTGGATTTACTTTGTTTGAGAATATTGAATCAACATATATAGCAATCACTTTATGCAAGTTTGTTTTGATGTAGTTTACTACCCTAATTGACTCTTATTGCATTATGCCTACAAATGATCATTATAATCATAATTTACCTTCTTGGTTGTGTTTTCTATGTTATGGAAACTCTTAAATTTATCATCAAAATGCTAATGATACCTGATGTGGTTATGAAAATGTGTTTACTTAGTGCTTACAGGTGTCACAAAATTATTTGGCTAGGAAGATTTGTGGCAACACTCATTTTGGATTTGGATCCTATAAATGTTGCACCTTATGTTCTTCTCTCAAACATATATGCAAAAAGAGGAAGGTGGAGTGACATTCAAAAGTTAAGAAAATTAATGAAAGATACACGAATTAAAAAGATTTATCAATGTAGTTGGAGTTAAGTCCATAAAGAAGCTTATGTAATCACCCATATGCATGTGTGTTATGGTGACAAGAAGGGATAGGGTGCATTCATATTCTTATGAAAACACATATTTTTATTTAATAGTCGTATGCTAATGCATATGTGTTTTTAATTGTGTTGGATATCTCTACATTATTTGAAGTCATTTACAAGTTCATCCTTGTTAGTTACAATACATACAATTTCTAAGAAAGTTAAAAATGTTTTGTGTCTATTTTTCTCCAAAATTATTCTTATTTTATTGATATTTGTTCTCTTCTTATTTTTTAGCTGGGTAAAAAATGAAGTTACTAAGTTTTTTCTATTATATTATACATGATAATGTTAATTAAATGTTTGTTGTTGATATTAAAGAATTTTTTATGTGTCTTTGATATAGAAAATGGATAAATTAAACCTTTCGAGGTGAAATGAGCTATTTGTTAGTATACTTCTTAACAAGGGGATTATTTTACAGTGAACTCTTTGATGCCCACATGATGTTGTTAATGAGACTCTGGAGTCATTTCCTTGGTCTAGTTGCTCTTAGTCTTTGTATTGTTTATTTCAATTTTCAAAGTGTTATGCCTTAGATAATAATCTCTAGCTCCGTCAGGTATGTACTTGTTTTTTTTCTAGATTTAGACATCATTCATTTTTTCCAAGTAAATTTCAAATGTAAGTACAAAATTCAATGTGGTAGATGCATATTATCTAAAAAAATTTAAATGTTGAATCAAGTGCAAGAAAAGTTGTGTAATAAATGCAAGTCAAAGGTCTAGTCAATTGTAGAAACCAAACTTTCTCAATATAGCATCTACTTAAGGTCAATGATAAAATGTTGAGATCACTAAAAATGCAGAGCAAAACTAATCAAATCATAAACAGTCACATGATTATAAATCCAATTTTTTTATAATATTCAAAATTTGTATCAGATCAAATTCAAAGATAAGAACTTAATAAATAAAAATAGTGCTTAAGCAATCTGAAGATGGTCTAATGAAATGTTTTAAAATACCATTTAAATTACAAAATGATGCAGTGTACATTATAGTATATCATAAACATATTTCCTTGAGACAATGGAAGAAGATATCAATAAGTTATCTAAGCATGAGGTGGTTGCAATTTTAATAAACAAAAGTAGAAGATACACAATAGTAATTTTGATCAAATTGCATAACATGGTCCAAAGTAAAAACAAGATCAATGAACAAAATAATGTGCATAAACTATAATAAAAAATCCATGTAGTCATATATGACATTTACATGCAAAGAAAACACATGAATTTTTTTTGAAAGCTAATAGAAATAGCTATATCTTATACAAGTTCTATTTCAGACATCATCTAACTGTCAGTAGTAATTTTTATCTCCAGGTTTGAAAACCATGACAAGTTACGATAAAAATTATCCACCAAAAATCAAGTTAGATGTAACAAAATATGTATAAAGGTGATGTCTTTGTCACTTTTAGAATTATAAATATCTTTTTTGAAGTTTCACCATTAATCATGTATTCTATATTTTACAATGTCAGATGCATGGTGTTCTATATATTTAGTTGATCAACAGTGTTGGTTTCTAGTTGTACACCTCGTACACTCAGCCTTGCATACTTGACAAAAAATGGTAAGCAATGATGGAAGACTCACTAGTATGTCATTGTATTTGGGGAAGGGTTTGGCATCAATATTAGATCAAATGTTTAAAATTATTGAGAGGCACCTACAAAGGGTATGGTTATCTCCCTGCTAATTTTGGCTCTACTTGAGCCAAGATGAGAGAACCTATCGGGTAATGTTCACATGGAGGGATTTTACAATTTAATCTCCATGGGGATTCTTAGCAAAAAGAAAAAATATGACCATAGCATAACCAAGTTTTCACACTTCACCCATGAAGGCTTGTCACATTAAATGTGCAAATGTTTATAAGGCATATACAAGCTACTAAAGATAGATGAAATTGGGACTCCAATCTTCATTCTGAAGAATCTTAAATAATAAAGAAAATAAATAAAAGACTACAATGCTAGGATTTAAAGCACAAACTACAAACACATTCCAAATAAGTGAGATCTTATGCATTTTCAAGGCAAGTAACACTTATAGTATGCAACAATGTATGTTATTCATAGGGTAGGACAAGTTAGATGATTAAACGGAAGGAGGGTGGCATGCTAGTGGTTTCTAAATAGTAGGGTATGTAGTAGTATTTCATGATAATATTTCTTAGTAGAGATGCATAAAAACTTCAAAATCAAGGCAATGGTAAACACCAAATGATCCCTGAGAGACCACAACATACATTAAAACTAGAATCTCAAATACTTTCTCTTGATAAAGTCATGAACATAGGGATCCCTTAAACGGCATTCAATAACACATTTCCAAATATAACTATAAAAATGGATTTATGAGCTAGGTACATGCTCATAATGATAATTAGTAATGAACACAAACCCAAATATCCAATCAACAGAACTTGTAAAACATATTATTACATTCTATTAACAAGATACAATAAAGAACCACAAATATTTTCCATTGAGTTGAAAATAAATATAAAAAACATTAACACTTCAAAATTTTGCCATGGGGACAAGCATGGTGAGATTGATCTTTTGATAAGGGAGACATAAACATGCTCTCAAAGCTTGATAATGGTTATATAGCCGTAACCACCTTAGCAAGGGAGACAAAATCTACACACAACAATTGATCCCAAAAAAATGTATACATAACCTAGACTTGGAGGAAATGGATGCCTAAACAATGACTTATGATAACCACTAGCCAACAAAAACCTTTGAATAGAGGGGAAGCCCCCTATTTATACATTTTCAATCCTTCCCAAATCTCGGACTATGGGCTACAATTTGAAAAAATTGCATAACAAACTTTCGCAGTCTCATCAAGATGATCCTAGCTGGAAAATGTCTTTTGCTACTCTTGATATTTTCATCCATCTATAAGAAATCATTTTTACAACTGCCTCTACAAGGAATGATGAAGACTCACAACCACCTCTAGATGATACTGATTTCTTGCTTACACAATTAGAGGGAGAATAGCATTTGAGGAGCCAAATAGACTTTGTCCTCATGTTGAACTGCCTAAAGATGTGTTAAAGGTACAATCATTGAGAGGGGGGTGAATCAGTGAGTCCAAATATTTCAAATTTAGTTCCAATCCTTTCAAAATTTTAATCAGTCAATACATACATTGATGAGGCATACACATCATTCATAGCAATAAGCAAGAGAGACAATGAAAGATCAATCACATAACACATGACATATGTGGGAAACCCTCTTGAGGAATAAAACCTAGTGAAACTTGCAATTGGACTAATGTCCTATAATAACAAGATCCAATAGAGACCATTTACAAATGATCTAGGGACTATAATCCTTATTTAGTGAGACTATAATCCCATAAGGTGCTGCGACACCTATCAAGCTGAGTTGCAACAACAACTAGAGTTATTAGCAAGTATCACCTTACAAGGAGGCTACAACCACCTTAGATGTTGAGCACCCACAACAACACGTATGAACACATCCACCTTTGCACTGGTGTCTTTAATACCTAATGATGGAACTCTAATTATCAATCTCTCAATGTATCCAAAGCCACCTTTTGGATGACACAACACTCTATATTAGACAAAGCACATTACATACTTGAACTAACACACAAATATAAATTAGGACACATTACATATCCCAGCTATCCCCACTCTTCAACTCTACATACTTAATGCATATTTCACAACATCAACTCTGTCATAGCTTTAACAACATGAACAGATGGTCATACACACTATCCACACTTTGACCAGTCTCTCAAACCAACCATCAAGCTCTCATAGACATTAAAAATCCTTTGATCATTCTCAAGACATCCAAAACATCATTTTGGATCACTTTAGGCCTCTTTACTCATGCTCAACCTATAAGTGCACTATTCTTCCATCAAAAACATGACTTACAAGTCATACTCACACTCCTCAATCTACTCTGCTCATCAACCTAGCCATTGGGCACACTTGGCCTCTTTTCTTCTTTGCTTTAACACTAATTTTAGAAAATCAGAATTTTAACTAAAACCCTAGACCACACAAAAAGCAACAAACAATAAGTAATATATTTTTGCACAAGAAAGAACTAGAAATTTAAAGAGATATATGAAGTATTTTAAGAAACTGAGAGAGGTTTTTTTAAGAGAAAACAATAAATTTACAAAACCCATAAATTAATTTGCAAATAAAATTACTATTTACTACTTAATCTAACACTTACTAAAAATAGTAATTTGTGATGTTTGAGTAATTCTTACCAAATTGTGTGAAAAAATAGTTTTTGAATTTAATATATATAAATTAAAAAAACCTCTGATATTTTTTAAATTGAGTTATTTTTAATTAGTTATGCATTAAACAAAGAGCAAGATTTTGAGCTAGTAAGGAAGAAACCCTAAAATATATACAATGATAAATTTAAAATGAGAAAAGCTCTGTTAGCTATTTATTAAATTTTAAAGTGGTATTTACAAAAAATTATGGATTTTATAGAACCCATTAATTAATTAGAGAATAGATTTTTTTGTTTGGACCTATACAAGAATTTATTAGATATAGTAAATTATAATTTATGAGAAAATTATGTAAATGTTTTTTGATATAAAAAATAGGTTTTTGCTTATTTGTGTATGAATAATAAAAATATTTATGGGTTTTAAAATAAATTTAAAATTGTCTAGATATCATAGAAAAACTCGAGTGAGGAGCTAGATTTTTGACAATGTTTGACAAGAGGCAGGTTCACCAAAATGTTTACACTAGAATTAATTGGAATAATCAGTTAAATTTGAATAAAATATAAAAACTAATTTACAATAGTATAAAATAAAATATATTAAAGTAAAAATATGAAAGTAAGCTATAAATAATGGATTTCAAGAGTATAAATATGTCCTTAGCTTAAAACCTAATGTTTGTTGCATATACAAGTTATGATGTGGCTTATAAATAATCGTATCAGACTCAGGATTATGTCACCATAGGAATCAGAAGACTATAGGGTACACATACAAGGATGCATTAGGAGGATAAAACCGTAGTGCAACTCTATCTACTAATACTACTTTGTTCATGCTGACTGTAAAGAATAATTTGGGGTTAGAAAGCATGAGACTACCTAAAAAGGTTTCTTAATTTTGTGCAAGGGATAAATAGATGGATGTAAGATATATAAAAATGGATGTCTTAGTATTTCAAAAACACATAAAAGAGATCAAATGCAAAAGGGGTAAAAAAGGGGGATGCAAGAATGGTCGAGCTATCCTCATAAAACCCCTTGTTCATTGAGTGTTGCCTACATAGCCCAAAAGGACCTCAAGCTGATGTAGTTCTCCCTTTTAGGGAAAATAAGAAATCAATGATGAATGAAACTAGAATATTGTTTGGAATGTTTGACAATAAATTCATTTGACATGCAATAAAACACTGTTAAACTTGGTTTGTGAATATGAGAAAGAAATAAAATTGAAATTGGAAATAATAATGCTCTTTTGCTCAAGATAGAATGCTTTTGAAAACATATTTCCATATGATTTTTAGGTAATGAATTGAGTGGATTTGATGTGCTTTTATAGAAGAATATTTCAATTATTTTCATGAGTTGATCTTATGATAATCACAAGATATCCTTTATTAAACATCTCAATTTCAGAAAGTGTTAATTAAAGGTAAGAGGAAAAAGGTGCACTAGGGGACAGGGTTGCATTATGGTCATATCCGCCTAGTGCAGTATTGCCCTAGGATGTCTAAAACTTGTTATGAATGATTTGTGAGCATAATAGGGATGAATAGGAATGAAATATAAACTTATGCATGCTATTTTCAATATTTTTAAGATAATAAAGGCTCATGTAATGAGTTTTGGTTAATGAGATTGTAGACACTAGAAAAATGCACACAATGGTTCTAGTTGTCAAACTAAATCCTTGGGCTCCCTCAGGACTATCCCATAACTTTTTAACCATAAACTTTAGTCAATTTAGTTGACTAGCTAAACTGACTAACTAACCTACTCTTGACCAAACTTAACCTTCACCCTTGACCATTGATGGTCACCCTGACCACTGACAGTTAGGCCTGACCATCAATGGTCAAGTTTTCACTACCTCAACACTTAAACTCCAACTCAACTATAACTTATTTTTTATTTTTAGTTGTATATTCAATGTGTGGATCAATGCATGTTAGTTCTAAAAATAAACAACCACTTTGAACCTTTTGTTGAACTGATTATTTTACCCCACTTTCTTCCTATAAAAAGAAAGGAAGAGGTGAAAGGGATCCAAATAAAAAATCATCATCAAAACTTATTGGGCAAGAGATCATATCTTCTTGTGTAGGTATTATTCTAGCTTCTATCATCCCAACTCTAGGACCTCTTCAAACCATCAACTATCAACCACAAGCTAAGTATATTATTCTTATTTTAAGTTTTAGTTATTTAGTTTCAATGGTTATACAACTCTATATATTACCTCTTCCACCAGAACACCCTCCGACCATTCTCAACGACTTGAGTACCAAACCTTTACCCTTGATAACTCTAAGGATCTCTCTTGCCCTCACTACCATTAACCAACCTCTAACAACCTATAAAACCTTTATGTAACCAACCCATAACCTAGTATGGCTGAAACCAATAACTTGTCCAAACCCATAGTGACTACTGACGGTCACCCTAATCGCTGATAGTCACCCTAACCGTTGATGGTCACTATGTAGATCACTTCTACCCAAAAAATAAAGCTCATACCACCTCTCAACCTCAACCAAAACCCTTTTTTCTTGGCCTCTATCACTACATAGACCAAAAACAATATCCTAACCACACCTAAACCTAATTTTGATAGTTTAGCATTTCTTTTAATGTTATTTTGTTAAGACAAGCATTTATTTTGAAAAGAATTTATTTATTATTCTTAAGTGCTTTAATTTATGTTATGTAACCTCTTTTATCATCAAATTTATCAGCATTAACTTATCTTAAAAGGTGGATTGATAGCCTCCAATAAAGTCACGTACTTATTGGATCTACCTTGCTAAGCAATCCACCCTTCTACCCAACTAATCAACCATCTCTTTGAGTGCTTTCTTATCTATAGGTCATTCCTCTCAAGATAAAGAGGAGTATCTACAACCATCTGGATCAACATGTGCACAACATATCAAGTTTTTCTACCATACCCTTCTTGAGTTTCTTTTCTCCTTCTTCTAAAAACCATAAGCAAAAATTCTTTGAAACATTCTAGAATGCCCGATGGGACCTAGTTGCATCTAAGTGCTTTTTATTTTGTTTTATGTTCATTTACATGAAATCAAAATTTCTTTTGGGCTTAAAATTAACCTTTCATACATTGTTTGCTTGCATAATTAGCTCACATAGCTTAATTAATCAAGTAAATCAACCATAGCCTTACTTCTTTGCACACACAAACCAAACCACTAACACCAAATCAAAAATCATAACACTTTACATAAGGCCTAAATAGGGTTTCATCTCCTAGGGCTAACCAATGGGAGAAACCAAAACTCAACTCTCTAGTTGAGTATAATCTCTGGAAATTGATATATCTTGGCTAAGCACTTGACACCCTTATCATTGTGGTGTGTGAAGTGAGGGGGTAGGCCCCAATATCAAGCCACATACTAATTTCCAATACAGACCTCTTTAAGAGCTTAAACATAACTTGAAACCAACCATAGACTTCTTTTCTACTACCCACTCTACAAACTAAGTGGGGTCATATATTCTTTCTAACTTAAGGCATAAGCCACAAAGGAGACAAAAAGAATCATAAGATTTAATGTGCTTTATCTTCTTTGACTTTTTCCTTGTCTTTTTGTTTGATTTGTGAGAAATCTAAGCCCCTTGGAAAAATCTTATACCATCTTGCCTTTACCCACCTCATCTCCATTACCTTGTTCAATGGAGAACACTCCTATATTTTTTCCTGGAGATCCTATCTTTATTAAACTCCTAGAAGATGACCCTCTTGCCTTAGGGCATTACCTTGTATCAAGAGCCACTTGTGTTCCCAACCTTACCTACAACCAACCCAACCTCACCTACAATCAACCCAACCATACCTATAATCAACCCAACCTTACCCATAACCAACCTAACCTCACCTACAATCAACCTTACAATCAAACTAAACTCACTTATAATCAATCCAACCTCACTACAAATCAACTCTACAATCAACCCAACTTCACCTATAATCAACCCAACCTCACCTATAACTAACCCAACCTCACCTACAATCAACCCTACAATCAACCCAACCTCACCTATAATCAACCCACCTCACCTACAATCAATCCTACAGTTAACCCAATCTCACCTATAACCAACCCAACCTTGCCTATAATCAATCCAACCTCATATACAACCAACAAATAAAATCTCAACAACCATTTGATCATCATTGTAACCAACCAACAAACTTTTAACACCAATTTGACCATTATCATAACCCACATCAACCTCAACTATCTCAACCTCACCAATCTTTAGGCTACCTATCTCAACCATCATATCAGCCACCTCAACCTTATCAAACTTTTGATTATCTACCCTAACCATCATATCAATTGTATGAACCCCCTTTATGGCAACCCTATTTATCTCAAAACCAATACTTCATTTATCCCCTCAACCATCACTCAAACTTTGTAAACCAACCTACCTTACCTACTTTATCAAATCCAACCAACAACTATCAACTCACCTTATCAACCTTACCCAACCTCTCAAACCAAACTACCTAATCAACTTTACCTACATTATCAACTTTACCCAACCTTTCAAACTAGCCTACCTTATCAACCTTACCCACCTTATCAACCTTATCAACCTCCCCAAATCAAACCAATAACTACCAACCAAACCTTTCAAAACCACTAATTTTATCAAACCTACCCAACCTATCAAATTCATCAACCATGTCAAACCAACCAACTTCATCAAACCAACCAATTAGATCACAACCCCAAGAGCCATGGGTACACCCTCTTTTTAGGTAGTATAACCCACTGGGGGAATCATATGCCTCAATCCTTGACAAACTCTTGGAGGCTTATGTCATTAGACTTCCTCTAAATAAACCCATCAATCATTCTCTTCTATAGCCCATTTGGTTTATAGAGAATGAGTTTTGTGCTTATCATCACACAAATAGACATGTGGTAGATAGATGTGGGTATTTTAAGATATTTTTTCAAAACCTTATTGATCAAAAAAAGTTTTCAAAGGATATTTTATGTGTTCCCCCTATCTAGCCTTGAATATCATCAGACGATCCATCATTGAACCTCCTTCTTCACTCATTGTTGTGAAAACTCATGAACAAAGCCCTCAATACAATGAGACCCCTTCATTAGATTTGGTCCTTAGTGAACCCATAGCTAAGGAAACCATAATTTAAACCTTAACCAATCCAATTTTTAACCAATCATAACCTTCTCAACTTTTCTTTAAAATTAAAACTAAGGAAATCAACCCACCTCTTTGACTTCCCCTTTTAGTGGATCAACCTCAAATCAACCTACCTCTTCCACTCTCTCAAATGGTAGAATCACCCTCAACAACCATACTTATTCCACCTAATTTTTTGGTGGACCCAATCAAATATAACTTACCCTTTTCACTTCCTATTTTAGTGGAGAGAACATCAAACCAACCCAACCTACCTCTTTCACCTCCCATTTTTGTAGAGCCAATCCAAAACACCTTGCCTATAACTAATCCAACCTCACCTCAAATCAACCTAACCCCAACCTCAACTAAAACCAAACCCATTCAATTCCTCTTTAATATGCTCATTTTCATCTATCTAATGACATTATCTTTGATTCCATTCCCTTTTGCATACGGTCAAATCTTTGTCACCTTACCTTACCAAATAAACAAGCAAACCCAACCAACAAACCAAATCAACCACCCATAATATCTCCCCTAACTAGTCAAACCAACTCAATCAACCATGATCAACCCAAATTTTGATCTAACCATAACCAAATTATTTATCAACCCAAACCAACATCAACCCTTCATTCAAGATTTCTTGAATCTCGGCTACCCTTTTATCCAAGCTACCCACACCTCACCTAATTTCCTCATTGGGACAATCTAACACTATTGTCCAACCCAACTTTTTTCCAATATGATGTTCCCAACATTATTTATAGACCCCAACCCTACCCAAATCTGATCCAACAATGTTTCCCTCACCATAGCACCATAAGGGAAATCCCACCTGAACCACCACCTACAACTTGAACTCCATACTAACAACTAACAACCCTTAGGAAGAAAATGAGGTCATATTCATCCTCTTTACTAACCAACATCTTTACATGGGAATCTTTTTCCTGCCTCAACATTTATGGAAAGAGTGTCTGGGGGAATTCTCCCTCCAAAAATCTTTGACCAAACAACAACCCTAACATTAACCAATAACCAAACCGAACCTTAACTTTTTGCTTACTAACTTTAACCAATGACCAAACCAATCCTTGGTACTTATGCCTCAACCTACACCTAACCTAACACCAAACTAACCTTAAAATTAAACAAAACTTGACCTTGACCAACCTTTCATCAAAAACCCAAACCAACCTAAACCATAACCAACCACCATTAAGCCTAAAATCCAACTCAAAGCCTAACTATCATCACCTAGCCAACTTTGTCTCTTTCTTTATCAACCGTCCATCAAAGGAGAAAATTGGGGAGTTCTCCCTCTAGGAGGCTTTATCTATTCATCAACTCAAAACCTCACCTTAAGAAAATGACCAAACCAACCCTTGGCATTTTCTTACTTGAACCTACACTTAAAAATTGACCTTCACCCAACCTTTTACCTCCAACCTAAGCAAACCTTCAACTTTAACCATTCTATTTAGGCCTCTTTTGCTCTTTAAACCTCATAACCCTACCTTTTCACCCAACTACCCAATCAACCTAGAAACCTAAACCTACCTAACCAACCAAAAACCAATCAACAATGCAATCCAACTAATGCATAACAACTATCACCTAACCAACCTTACCTTTGACCATTCTCAATCTAGCATTCTCTTTTCCATGTCTAATCTAGTGTTAAAAAGTAACTAGGGGACATATTCACTCCTAATTGGCTCAAACCATTTACATGTAAGTATGGATTTGGGTCATATCAGAACCTAAGGCCCTCAATGCTTTGCATTTTCACCATGTTATTTTCTTAAATTAGGTTCTTAGTCATCTTGTGTCTAACTTAAGCTCATCCCTAGTTTTCAATCACCTTCATCTCCTTATTTTAAAGTTAACTGATTAAAATAGGATCATGTGATTATCTATCACAACCTTAGCCTAATCTTAAGCATGGGTGCCACGGTTCTACCTATGGCATGATTTTCATGGTACTTTTAAACCTTTATAGGATGGATCCCTATGGTTAATGTCACTTAAACTTATTTTACCCATCATCAACCTTCTTATGTTATGGGTTTGCCTCTATAAATGAAAGCCTTCAAGCCTATATAGACTTGTCCATGTCTAAACCAACATAGAATTAATTTGGGATACCAAATATCACTTGGGTCAAATCTCAAGCATGCATACTACTCCTCTAAAAGACAAATGCCCAAAACTACTAAAAGTTGATTAAAAGGTAGACTATTTCCTTAAAGGATAGCTATCACACCTAAATAAATCTAAAGATTAGACCACTCCCTTAAAGGATGGATAAACCAAACATTTGTCAAGCAATCAATCACTTGGAAGCTTCTCGTATCGATCAGCTTCCCAAAACCATCAACTTAAATCAATCAACAAACCTCAAGTCAAAAATCAAAAATAAAGTAATCCAAAGAAAGCTTCCACCAGCTTTCACATAGCATTTGTAGACTTCCTACATCGATCAGTTTATACCAAACTTAGAACATGGACTCGTCTATAATGGTTCCTAGGTTACCTACATAAGGGGCAAGTCATCCCCACGAGGAGGTTGTGCTACCATCCATTCACCTACTTCATCCATCTCTCCTTTTACACTCTACAAATCAAAGGGTTTTGAGCTTACTTGGCACTATGTGATCAAGATACTTCTTTTAACCAATGCAATAACACCAATGTAATGCATGGAAGGGGCTTATGTTCTTAAGCCCACCCATCTTGCCATTTTGGTCTTTGCCAACTAGAGCATTTCAATATCCTTCTACTTTCATGACTACTTGAGAAGATGTGTGTCTTCCATCCTTGAGTCATTGAAACCCCAACCATCTAATTTACACCCTTCCACCAAATTGGGCAACCTATTTAAACACCAACCAACCTACCAAACCAACCAACCAACCAACTATGCACCCATTAGAGAGCACCTTATTCTCCACCACCCAACCAAACCAATTAACCTCAACTTGGTCATCTTGACCTACCTTTTGCACTTTTTATGAACCAAATTTGCCTTGGTAATTTTGATCCCATCATTTACCTTACCATTTTTTATGAACTTGCACTACTTTTGTGCATCAACCATTTAGGTGCTTTAGAGCATGACCCTTTGTGGTATTGACATATAAAACCATTTTGATCTTCTCAAGATCACATCTTCCCTTGGATACCTACAAATACATTGATCTCACCTAAGAGACTTAAGTTTATAGGAGTAACCTGTATCATCTATGCCTGACATTATGGCCTAGTTACCCTATCATTTGTCCTTCTAGTAACAACCTTATTTTACTACCTTACCTTGACCGTCCAACCATAAAAGATTACCCTTCTCTACTGAAAACCATAACCAACCACATTGCCTCATCATGGGCCCTTCTAGCTTGACTAGTGCATTTTTTTTTATGACCTTGATTTGGTCATTTTGACCACATTAACTATATTGCCAAGTTGAACATTTTGAACATGTGTTACCTTACGCACACCTAACCAATTTGTGTCTTCATGGGAGCACTTCCTATCTTGGATACCCATAAAAAAACTAGCCTTATCTAGGAGACTTGAGTTTATTAGTGTAACCCAACCATCACATACGGTCATGTGGTCCACTTGTCACTTGTCCTTCTCATACCAACCTTATTTTTACCAACTATGGAAACATAGTCAATGTGTGATTTTAAATATCACACTTCATCACACTTTGTGTGCGTGTTTGTGCTTCAGTTCCCAACCTATCACCCACTTCATCACCAACTTACCCACTTATCAAACCCACACCCAATTATGTTTCACCTCATCAATTCCCAGTTTGAGGAGGAACACCTCATCCCATACTCAAAGCAACCAAACCTCTGACTTGAAATCCATTTTTGTTTTGTAGCTTGTTGATATAAATTACATAAAAAATGGGAAGAATGTAGACACTAAAAAACCATACACAATGGTTCTAGTTGTCAAACTAACCCCTTGGCCCCCTCAAGACTATTCCACAACCTTTTGACTACAAAATTTAGTCAAGTTAGCTGACTAGCTAAACTGACTAACTAACCTACCCTTGACCAAACTTAACCTTCACCCTTGATTATCGATAGTCACCCTGACTGCCGATGGTCACCCTGACTGTCGATGGGCACCTTAACCGCTAATGTTTAGGCCTGACCATTGATGGTCAGGTTTTTACCACCTGAACACTTAAACTCCAACTCAACTACAATTTGTTTTTTTAATTTTTAGTTATCTATTCCACGTGTAGATCAATGCATGTTGGTGCTAAAAATAAACAACCACTTTGAACCTTTTGTTGAATTTATTATTTCACCCCCCTTTCTTACTATAAAAAGAAAGGAGGAGGAGGTGAAAGGGATTTGGATTAGCGTTCATCATTAGAACTTCTTGGACAAGAGATCAAAGCTTCTTGTGTAGGTATTCTTCTAGCTTCCAACATCCCAACTCTAGGACCTCTTTAAACCATCAACTATCAACTACAAGCTAAGTACATTATTTTTGTTTTAAACTTTAGTTATTTAATCTCAATAGTTCTACAACTCTATATATTACCTCTTCTACCAGAACACCCTCCGACCATTCTTAACCACCTAAGTACCAAATCTTTACCCTTGATACCTTTGAGGCTCTCTCTTGCCCTCATGACCATTAACCAACCTCAAACAACCTACAAAACCTTTCTATAACCAACCCATAACCTATTCTAGCTAGAACCAATAACCTATACAAACCCACATTAACTACTAATGGTCACCCTGACCACTGATGGTTACCCTAACCACCAACAATCACCCTAACCATTGATAGTCACATCCAACCACTGACAGTCACCATGTATATCACTTCTACCCAAAACAACAAGCTCATACCACCTCTCAACCTCACCTAAAACCTTATTTTCTTGACCTTTGTCACTACACAGACTGGAAACAATACCCTGACCACACCTGAACCTAATTTTGATAGTTTAACATTTATTTTGAAAATAATTTATTGTATTTGCTTAAGTACTTTCATTTATATTATGCAACCTCTTTTCTCAGCAACTTTATCAGCATTAAATTATCTTAAAAGGTAATTAACAACCTCCATGGAAGTCATGTACTTCTTGGATCTAACTTGGTGTAATCCATCCTTCTACCTAACTAATCAACCATCTCTTTGAGTGTTTTATTATCTGTAGGTCATTATTCCAAAGCCAAAGAGGAGTATCTGCAACAGTTTGGATCAATGCATGCACCACATATTAGGTTTTTATACCATACCCTTCTTGAGTTTCTTTTCTCCTTATTCTAAAGGATATAAGTGAAATTTCCCCGAAACAGAGATAACTAAAAGACAAAGTAAAGTAATTATGTCAAGAATAAACATTATAAAGAATTTATTGATTAAATATATTTGTCTACAATTGGTCACATTTTTTGAGGCTAGAGTAAGTCCAAAACTTTGAAATAAAAGGTCAAATCATGCCAGGATAAGTTGGTATAGTTGGAAGTCAAGTTGGCTACCTTGGCCAAAGCACTCAAGAATGGTTGGTGCCCCATATGAAAATAATCACTCTAATAGATATAAATCTATTCCGTATATAGGATGTCAATATTAATCTCTCTCTCCATGAGTGGAATGGGGAAATGGTGCCCATATTTATATATTTTGATAATACCATGAGCATAATTTTTGAATTATTTAAAGAGGCTAAGATAAATGTAGTTTTGATGCCCAAAGGATAATTGTTCTTGTACACATGCTTCACTACTCAACTTATCCCTTTCATGAAATTTTTTAAAGGGAATATCTCACAAGAAAATGAGGGAATAAACATTGAAGTGATTGAACTAATCACATATTCTAAAGAGAAACTTAAAAGGGCAATTGTTGTCAAGAAAGTTTTACATACACAAATGGAGAATCATGAACTGATTTTGAATAAAATAAAGGTGTTATTCAGGCCACCCATATTATACATGGATATAATTTACAAATAGTTTTTTATAGTTTCACTTACCATACAGAGTCAACAACTAGGTCCAAGTGTGACTACAATGTCAAACAACTCTTCTATTCCAAGTATGTCATCAATAACCAATACCACATTAGCTCAATTTGTTTTTCAAACTCCCAGACAACATTGACCATTTATGAACCTTTCTTGACATGCATAAAATTGGTTTTAGTTCAAATATTCTTTCTATTTGCATAAACTTTATATTAAGTTATTATAACTTTGCCTTTGGGCCTATATATAATTTGTATTTTAACCCCTCAAAAGAAGAGGATGGTCATGATTTAAATGTTTATTTATGGTTGAATGTGATTTATGAAACTTATCATAAATCATACATAATTAGGTTAATCGTTTGATATTTCCTCCACAAATATCTTTCCATAGACTCTCTATCATGTCTAACCTAACCTGAGTTACTACTCGAACATGATAGATATAAGTTTGAATTTTATTAACTAATCTCATAAATTGATCTATTTGAAGGACTTGATTCTTGCAAACATAGAACACTTTTCTTTTATCTTACCATGTTCTTTCTTTTTAAAGTTTTTATCAGATCCACCTTACTTTAGCATATATACATATGTGAATAAGCTCATAACATGTCTTGGAAAGAGTCAGTTTAGCTTCAAAATGGTCTAGTTATCCAAATTTAGAATTGTTTGAAGGTAACAGGTAACAATATTTCCCTCATTATTATTCCAGCTCATGTTTACCTATAAAAACAAATACCCTCAAGTTGTGCCTTGGAGTGCATAGTCATCGATCCTAAAATGAGAAGGATTTATCTCATCAATGTATTAGGTGAGTCTAACTCACATCAACAATATGTTTGGGAAGTAGTAGTGCTTAAGACAATGAAATTTATTAGCTTTTCCATCTTAAAATTCAAATCAATAAAATAAAAGTGGATGTTTTTTTATACTTGTTCACAAGCTAATTTGATAAGAAAGGATTTGGTATAAAAATTAGGGTTTGATACTTACAACCATCCAAGTCCATATTATCTAGGTTAGATGAATAATGGTGTAGACAACAAGGTGACCAAGTAATCTAGACTTAACTTCAATATTAATACACATTTCGTTTATGAGTATAATGTAGGTTATGCCTCTTGATGTGTGTGGTGTAGTGTTTGGTATCCCTTACTTGTATATCTGGGACATTATCTTCATGAAGATATCCAACCAATAAAGTTTGGTGAAGAATGGGAAGAGCTACATAATTTTAACCTACAAAGGTGATTCTAAAATGTCTTTGGTAAGTACCTCTAAAGCGAATAAACTTATTAATGTTAATGGAAAGTTTTTTTGAGAGAGACATTCAAGATAAATAAGTAACTATACATAATAATTATTATAGAAAGACTACTAAAAAATAGCTTAAGCACATGGGATATTTCATACAATAGCTTACAAAGGTTTTCCATGAACCTAAGGGGTTGTTATTAGTTTGTCCTATTGAACAAAAATTTTATAGTCTACTTCCAAATATCGAGTTATATAGGTAGTCCTTGAAAAACACCAATGAGGTAAAAAAACAATTAGTCTTTTAGTAATCAATGTGTAATCCATCGTAGTAATTATCCATTAGGTTATCCTATTATTTTAGTGCCTAAGAAATATGGTTCACAAAAAATGTTTGTTGATTATAGAGCACTTAATAAGATAAGCATCGATAATAGGTGTCCTCTTCCATGGGTTGATGATCTTCTTGATCAACTTCAGCATTACAAGTATTTAACTAAGCTTTATTTGAAATCCATGTGTTGTCAAGTACGAATTAAGGAAGAGGACATTGAGAAAATGACATTTAAAACAAAGCAAAGGTTGTATGAGTGGTTGGTTCTACCTTTTAGACTATGCAATGAACTAACTACCTTCATGAGGTTGATGAGTGAGGTAATGATGACATTTAATTATTCCTCCATCACTTTATATTTGGATGATGTAATTATTTTTATTAGCATATTGATCATTTTAAAAATGTTTTGCAAGTTTTGAAGGAGAACAAGTTAGTGTTGAACAAGAATAAATGTGAGTTTTATTTAAAAAAACACTTGTCTTCTTGGGGAATATGGTTGGATATGGGGAATTGAGGATTGATTGAAGAAGATAGAGGCCATTATAAATTTGGAAAATCCTTCCAATGTGATTGAGGCAAGAATAGTTTTGATTGTAGTTCAATATTTGAGGAAGTTCACCAAGAAATTATCATCCATAACTTATCAAGATTTTCACTTGGGGTAAGAAGTAAAAAGGTGGATTTCATATTTTCAAACATAATATTAGCCATGCTCTTGTTTTAGCTTTGCCTAACTTGTAGGTTTACTTTGTAGTGGAAATGGATGATAGTGACTGTGATATGGGGGTTGTCCAACTTCAAGGATGTGAGCCAATATGGTACCATTCAATATTATTTCATGATGCAATTCTAAATTATTATATATATTACAACAAATTTTATGCTCTTGTTCAATTAGTTAATAAATGGAAGCACTATCTTATGGGTAAGGAAATTATTATCCATATTGATTATCAACCTCTCTAATATTTGTTAACTCAAACTAAACTTCAAAAAACTAGACACTATAAGTGGAATGGATTCTTGTAACAGTTTCATTTGGTTATCAAATATAAGAGAGTTGTTACTAAAAATTATTTTTTATGTTATCTAAACCTTATTTGCTTTTAGCCGTGAGCACTATAACTCTTCTTGAGCATCTTATGTTTGAGTCTTATGTAGAGGGATATGAGCATGAAGAAGATTTTAGGGATCCATTTCCTCAAGTAAAGAAGTCCCAAGGTGAAGGTTTTGATCCAAACAAGGATTATTATCACCAAAATGGACATCTTTACAAGTTAGATAAGTTTTGTGTGCCCATTGAGGAAAGAGTTCGAATAATGAAGGAAGCATATACTTTAAAATGGTATGTTAAATGGGATAGTCATCTACGAATGTTGTTCAAAATGACAAAGCGCTAACCATACATAATGCACACGAAATGAATCTTAATAAGACAACAATTGATATCAAAAAAATCATCAGTAATTGACAATCATTATAATATCAAAAGTATACTCACTATATAACATAGATATCTCCCCTAAATTTACTTTTGACCACTACAAAATAATAAAAGATAGTAAATATGTAAAACTTATATATATATATATATATATATATATATATATATATATATATATATATATATATATATATATATATATATATATATATAAAGAAATACTTAGTAAAAAAAAATATTCTAGTACATTTAAAACCCATCTAAAATTAATCTAGAAATACAATAATAGTATTTCACATACTTTATCTCATTCATTCATGGTAGTACACCACTCTAAACTAATTTAGATTAAAAAAACACCACTTTACTAAGTGAGATTCGTCATGATTTAATTTTCATCTTTAAGAAGATTGTTAGATTATATGGTTATATATATATATATATAATGTATTCTTGCAATAATTAAGGATAAGTAAAATAATTGTTAGGGTAGTTGTATCTTGTAAGAATAATTTGTAGTGCTTAAGTGAGATTCCTCATGGTTTAATTTTCATCTTTAGGAAAATTGTTAGATTATATGATTATATATATAAAATGATCCCTGCAATAATTAAGGATAAGTAAAATAATTGTTAGGGTAGTTGTATCTTGTAAGAATAATTTGTAGTGCTTCTTTCTAACGATACTTTTTTAAGAATGTTGTGAGATTAAGATTGGGGTGGGTGGCATTGTTATTGGCATTGACATTGTATGATATTATATATTTATGTAAATAGGGATGAGTATATATAGTATTTTTGTAGTTGATACTAAAGTGAGATTTTATGAAAAGTTGAATTTTATTAGTTTATGTTATGATAAGTTATTGTAGGAATCAATTAAAACTAATAATTTATTTAGTTAATTAATTAGAAAAAATAATTTTTTATTCAATATTAAAATTGTTATTGTTTATATTTTATTTTAACAACTTTTTACTATAATAAATATTTAAACAAAAAATATTTATTTTTATATTGATTTTGATTTCAAAATTTGAGATGTTATTACATAATACTAATAATTTTAATTTTTTAAAAAAATAAAAGTGATATTATATATATATATATATATATATATAAATAATTTGTCCATAAAAATAAGCAATTAAATATAGATTTGACTAAACATAAATATTAAATATTAACTTATTCAAAATATTTATAATGTATTGTACATGCATTAAAATTGATATTAAAAAGATATATTTTTATAAAACATATTATATTTATAAATATTTTAACCTTCTCATCTAATTAAAAAAATAATCAACATTAATTTTTTTTGGTATATGTTTGTATATGTCAACAATTAAGTTATTTTTTAAAATGTAAATACAAGATTCTATAGTTCAATAAATATTTAAGTGCAAAGTAAATATTTTTTATTTATTCTATTCATATTGTGGTGTTGTGGTTGCACTATCCAATAATTTGTTAATGCCCATTCTAATTATTATTATTAAATTTATTTTTTAATTGATTTGGACTTTTTCCTTCTTAATATTTCTCACTATTATTCTAAAAAAATATATAAAATTTTAATCAAAATACAAAGTGGCCTCTATATAACTCTTGTTGCATATTATTGTTGAAATATTTTATAAAATATTATGCAACATTTTAAGTATAATCAATTTTTTTAAAAAAAATTGAATTTACATTTTGAAAGGACATAAATCATTACATCAAAAATAAATAATTTGTAATATATCAATAAACAATAAATGGATATTTTCTCTATCAACCACTATCACAATAATTGATACCCACCCAAGCATTGGACCTTATCCCTTACTAATCTAAAGTTGGAATCGTGCTGAATGGTGTTAGTCACGTAGCAAGTTAGGATGTTGACCCATACCATGTAGAAGATGACATAGCCATGTTCACTAGAAAAGGAATAGTGTTAAACATTTGATTCCCTCACATGTAATCTTAAAGGATTCCCGCACTAACTCATTAGGTATTTAATAAAAATATAATATTAGTCGTTAAAATGTTTATGGAAGTGTTATTGGCACATATAACTTATTTAATTATGTAGTATATGAATTTTCATTATTATTTTTATTTGGCATGTTTAATTAAAAGAAAAATATAAAAATTAATTGATTTTATATTAAAGATGTTGAATCAATTATTATAAATAAGTGACCAATTATTATACTTTTTATATAACATGTTGTCATTAAATATTACAAATTATTATTAAATAAAATTATACTATAACACAATGTTTCTTAATAATTATTAATCCCTCTTTATTTTAAAATTAAAATTTTCATATATATATTTTATCATAACTAATCCTCTCAAATATTAGTCCCCTCCTTAATAAAGTTTAAAAACACATGAAAGTGTTTCTTTTCCTACCATAACACCTATTACCATATAATGACATAAATAAAATTTTGACTTATGAGTTCCAGTAATTTTGGCCACTTATTTTCACCAATAATATTGATTTTAAAACAAAAATGGCTTTAATACTTTTACATCTTCAAGTTACATCAAATGTGCACAAGAAAATCACCCTAATCTGATCTGATTTAATTTAATTTAGATATCCACTAAAAGGTAATGCATGAAACCAGTACATAGAGTATCTACACTAAAGATATTATATGATTTAAGGAGTGTCAAATACGTCTACAAAGGACCCGCAATAATAATAATAATGTCACTGTCACTATACCTAGGAAATAGGGACAGCCCATACGGAGTTTAATCATTTTCAAACGGTATATTTATATAATTTAAAATAACTAATTTGTATGCCTTACAAAATATTAAATTAAAAAACAGATGAAAACAAAATGATTGAGATTCAAACCAAGACACTCGTTAATATAAAATAAATTGAGTGGGTTTATCTGTTGTGCTTAATCTACAAAGCATAAGCAAACCATTACCATAAACGAAATGGATATGTGGGTTTATCTGGATTCCAAGTTCATAACGGAAGCATCATTGATAGAAGGGCTGATGAAAATAGTGGCATATGAATCATATGCCGATGACAAAACATAAGCAAACCATTAGTATAAAGTGAATGAGTGTGGGGGTTTATCTGGCTTCCAACTCCGTAATGGAAGCATCGTTGATGGATGGGTGGACCAACTGAGTCGCAGTTGAAGCAGATGACGATGACACGGGGGTCGAATTTGTGCTTCCTGATGATGTAGATGTATATTTATGCGAAACCCCAACGAAAGATGGCTTTGTCGGATTTGGTAAATTACTTATAGAAAGGTTTGAAAGCGTTATGTATACGGTAGATATGGGCGGGCGAAGGGATGCATCTGTCTGTGTGCACAAAAGACCCAACTGAACACAACTTGAAACATGGTCTTTAGGGCAACTTTCAATTATTGCTCTGTCGATCAGATCCACAATATTTCCTCTCCTGTAAAAGCTCCATACCTGGATAAGAACGGTGCATATTCATCTTCATAGGATATATATATGCTTTGGTAGAAAAAATCGAAACAAAATGGCCTTAGTTTTATATTCTTACCAAGTCTAGCGGGCTTTGAAATTCGGGCGACAATTTAATATCAGTGTTCTTTCTTCCGCATATAATTTCTAAAAGCAACACCCCTAAGCTATACACATCAGCTTTCTCGGATAATTGCCCTCGCATTACATACTCTGGTACCCTATAGCCGCTGCATTATTAACCAAAAAAAAAAAAGTTAGTAGATCAGAAAACCTAAATGACAAGCCTGCCAAAAAATAATCTATGTTGGTAAGATTCTTACAATGTTCCTGCAGCTCGTGTGCTAACATGAGTCTCATCGTGATCAAACAGTCTTGCTAAGCCGAAGTCTGATATTTTTGGTTCCATTTTCTCATCCAGCAAAATGTTGCTTGCTTTGACATCCCTGTGAATGATCCGAACTTGAGAATCTTCATGCAGATACAGAAGCCCACGCGCTACTCCACGTATGATGCTCAAACGCCTCTGCCACCCAAGCTCTTTGTTTCGTTGTGGATCTAGACCAGTCGTGCAATATACCCCAAATACAAAAACCAACAAACAAAAAACATTACTCTAAAGAACGACAAATAATAGAGTATATTGACTCTCACTCTTAGAGTAGATAGAAAAGGCTCACGAAATAGAATTTTGTCAAGGCTTTTGTTAGGCAAGAAGTCGTAAACAGGTAAACGTTCTGATCCCTCCGCGCAACATCCGAGTAGATTCACAAGATTCCGATGTTGAATTTTGGCCAGCAGCTTTACCTCGTTTAGAAACTCCTCTTTATCTTGCCGGGATTGTAAAGACAACTTCTTTACTGCTATTTGTCTTCCATCCGGCATAGTGCCCTGACATTAAAGAAAAGTACACATTAAATCGCGAGATATGTCGAATGGGACGAGCTAAGATGGTTTAAAAGTATTGACACTAACATAAGTAGTCCCGTGCAGATATCAATACAAGAAATATTTGAACTAATATATTTAGAAAATGAGAGTCCGGATAAATTTTCCAACTAAATCTTAAAACCAAAAACAGATTTGTGATGAAAGGCAAAGAAAAATGTTTTACCATCCAAAATAAGAAAAATGATTGGCTAAGGCTTTGTTATAATCTATGTTACCTTGTATACAGCGCCAAATCCTCCCTCTCCGAGCTTGTTATCTTCATGAAAGTTTCTAGTAGCAGCCCTGAGGATCTCCAAGTTAAAGATTATTTGCTCATCCTGGCCGATCAGTGAGCCTACATTTATGCCTCTATTTTCTGTATAATAAAATGTACAGACAAAAAATCAGAATTTTATATCTAGCCTATACTTGGAGAATATATTTTGGACAACAATTTTGTGGACAACAGAGAGAAAGGAGTTTTGTTTATAAAATCTTACAAGGTCAATTTCAATAGGAGTTCGTCTCAAAAAATACCTTTACCTGGGACGAGTGACTTCCCAAATACTGCAGACTTCAATTTTCTTCGAATTGTAAACATGAAGAGCATTAACATCACCAACAAGCCGGCGAGAATACCCAGAACTATAGCTAATCTGTTTGAAGACTTTTCTGCACAGTAGATCAATTTGAGTGTTCAGTCTGTTGGAGACTGGAGTTAATTTCTCCACTCCTCATGCATGCAGCAGTTAACTATCAGTTAGTTAACAAACAGTTAGTTAAACTGTTAGAGTTGCAGTTTGTATGTAAAGACTAAAACTAGTCTTTGGTTTGTTTTTTCTAATTATTGTTAGTTTTTCAAATCTATTTAATAGACCCATGGGGAAGTATTGTAATTGAACAAGATCAAGAAAAAGATCAAAAAGATGAGAAGATCAAAAAGATTATTAAAAATCTTGTTCCCCGATTGTTTTAGCAATTTGAATGTGTTATTATCTGTGTGTGTTTTATTTTATGTTTTATATATGTTCTTATTTTCTAACAAATTGGTATCATAGTCTGGTTAGAAAAGAAGCCAAGGAAGAGCGCAGCAGACAAGGAGAAGTGCAGATTGGAGAAAAGAAGTGCGCAGTCAGCAGTCGCAGCCAGCAAGAGCGCAGAGACCGACATTGGCAGCGCAGAGACCGACATCGGCAGACTCCTAGACCGACATCGGCAGTATTATCCGATCGACTGCGGCAGTATAACTGAAGTCAGCGACTGTGTTTCAGAAATAGCAACCAAAAAGCCATTCCAGCATGAGAAATGGCAGCAAACAATAGTATTTCACAGCCTCAAATCCCTCTTTTCAATGGTAAGAATTATGATTTCTGGGCAATTAAGATGAGAACTGTATTTTGCTCACAAGATGTGTGGGATTTGGTAGAGAGTGGTTTTGTAGAACCACAGGATGAGGCAGCCCATCCGGCATTAAATCGAGCACAAAAAGACGAGATCACCGAGGAGGCCAAAGAAAAAGGGACGATCCCGATCACCGAAACTGACGTCAAGGTTAAGGAAGTCCCGGTTTCAACACTGGCCGTTACAGAGGAAGCATCCAAAACCAAAACCCCACCCGAGATGGAGGCCCCGCCTACACCCAAAGTCGTGCAAATCGAAGAGCCGAAGCCAATCAAGGAAGTCGAAGATAGTTGAAAAAAAAAAATGAAGCAGTAAAAAAAGAAGAGCGCCCAAGCTAGAGGCGTATTACACAGAAGATTGTATTTCTATTATTATTTTTTTATTTTTAATATTTTTTCTTATATATGAAAGTGTGTGTGTTACACAGCGAGTGAAGTTGTGAAAGCGTGTGTGTTGAACGAGTGACGCTGTCAAAGTGTCTGAAGATCAGCCCGATCGTTGGCAAATCTAGATCAACGTGGAAAGAAACCAACAGAGTCCTGGGAGGAAATCTGAGCAGTTAAGCGTCGGGTGAAAGAAAGGTAAGCAAGCAGGAAGCTTGCAGTGTTGGACATAAGCATGTCCGTTGATAGCCTTTCGAAAGGCTACTTCTCAATCTTAAACACTGAGTGAATGCTCATTGAGCAATTGTATTTGTCTTGTATTTCACAAGACAGTGTATTCCACATGAGAGACAGTATATTCTGCAAAAGAAAAGCATCCTAGCTGAAGCTGGTAGATAGAATAACAAAATTTAGGCATTGTAAATGCTGAAATAGTTTGTGGTAGAAATTAAGGGGGAGTGTTGGAGACTGGAGTTAATTTTTTCACTCCTCATGCATGCAGCAGTTAACTATCAGTTAGTTAACAAACAGTTAGTTAAACTATTAGAGTTGCAGTTTGCATGCAAAGACTAAAACTAGTCTTTGGTTTGTTTTTTCTAATTATTGTTAGTTTTTCAAATCTATTTAATAGACCCATGGGGCAGTATTGTAATTGAACAAAATCAAGAAAAAGATCAAGAAGATCAAGAAGATCTGAATTAAAAATTTTGTTCCCTGATTGCTGTAACAATCTGAATGTGTTATTATCTGTGTGTGTTCTATTTTATGTTTTATATATGTTCTTAGTTTATAACAAATTGGTATCAGAGCCTGGTTAGAAGAGAAGCCAAAGAAGAGCGCAGCAGACAAAGAGAAGCGCAGATTGGAGAAAAAAAGTGCGTAGTTAGCAGAAGCGCGCAGCAATTGCAGCCAGCAAGAGTGCAGAGACCGACATCGACAGTGCAAAGACCAACATCGACAAAATCCCAGACCGACATCGACAGAGTAAACTAACATCGGCAGTATTATCCTTCGACCGACTGCGGCAGTATAACTGACGTCAGTGACTGTGTTTCAGAAACAACAACCAAAAAGCCATTCTAGCATGAGAAATGGCAGCGAACAACAGTATTTTACAGCCTCAAATCCCTCTTTTCAATGGTAAGAATTATGATTTCTGGGCAATTAAAATGAAACTTTATTTTGCTCACAAGATGTGTGGGATTTGGTAGAGAGTGGTTTTGTAGAACCACAGGATGAGGCAGCCCATCTGGCATTAAATCAAGCACAAAAAGATGAGACCGCTGAGGAGGCCAAAGAAAAAGGGACGATCTCGATCGCCGAAACTGAGGTCAAAGTTAAGGAAGTCTTGGTTTCAACACCGGCCGTTACAAAGGAAGCATCCAAAACCAAAACTCCATCCGAGACGGAGGCCCCGCCTGCACTCGAAGTCGTGCAAATCGAAGAGCTGAAGCAGATCAAGGTAGTCGAAGATAGTGAAAAAAAAGGAAGCAGCTGAAAAAGAAGAGTGCCCAAGCTAGAGGCGTATTACACAGAAGATTGTATTTCTATTTTTATTTTTCTATTTTTAATATTTTTTCTTATATATGAAAGTGTGTGTGTTACACAGTGAGTGAAGCTGTGAAAGTGTGTGTGTTGAACAATGAGTGAAGCTGTCAATGTGTCTGAAGATCAGGCTGATCATTGGCAAATCTAGACTAACGTGGAAAGAACCCAATAGAGTCTTGGGATGAAACTTGAGTAGTTAAGCGTCGGGTGAAAGAAAGGTAAGCAAGCAGGAAGCTTGCAGTGTTGGACATAAGCATGTCCGTTGATAGCCTTTCGATAGGTTACTCCTCAGTCTTAAACGTTGAGTGAATGCTCATTGAGCAATTGTATTTGTTTTGTATTTTGCAAGGCGGTGTATTCCACATGAGAGGCAGTATATTCTGCAAAAGAAAAGCATCCTAGCTGAAGCTGGTAGATAGAATAACAAAATTTAGGCATTGTAAATGCTGAAATAGTTTGTGGTAGAAATTAAGGGGGAGTGTTGGAGACTGGAGTTAATTTCTCCACTCCTCATGCATGCAGCAATTAACTATCAGTTAGTTAACAAAAAGTTAGTTAAACTGTTAGAGTTTCAGTTTGCATGTAAAGACTAAAATTAGTCTTTGGTTTATTTTTTCTAATTATTGTTAGTTTTTCAAATCTATTTAATAGACCCATGGGGCAGTATTGTAATTCGAGCAAGATCAAGAAGATTATTAAAAATCTTGTTTCCAGAATTGTTGTAGCAATCTGAATTTTAATCTGTATGTTTTCCTATGTTTTTATTTTCTAACAATTGGTATCAGAGCCTCGTAAGGAAAGGATCGCAACAGAAGTTTGTGAGTCATGGGCAAGGAGGGCGTAGGTTTGAAGCGCCTGGTTAGAAGAAATCGTAGAAGACAAGAAAGGAGAACACAGTCTAAAGAATTGCATTAGCAGCTGGTAAAAGGCGTTAGGTGAAGAACAGTCCAAGCGCAGTCTGAAGCGCAGGCCGACAGCCAGCAGGGCGCTGGCAGAAAGTTTCTTTTTTAAAGCGTAGTCAGCGCAGAGAGCAGAAGCGTAGGAAAAGCACAAGTTAAAAGAAAAGCGCCCAACAAGAAGAAGAATCGTGCCTGTTTGTGGAAGCACCGGTTAAAAGAGAGAAAGGTGGACGGCGCAGCAGTCAAACAAGACAAAAGGCCATAGCCTTATTCATAGCAGATCGCACCCTGTTTGAAACATAATTTCTATGTGGTCGGCGCAGCAGTCAACCAAAACTGCAAGGTTTGAAAGTGCAGTCAAAGTGCGTCCGAGGAGGCCATCAAACAATGAATTCGTCGAGCCGCCCCCGAAGGAGGAAACACTCGCTGTGAAGGATGAGCCGACAGTGGAGACCAAAGACGAGACCGCCGAGGAGGCCCCCCCTGCACCTGAAGTCATGCAAATCGAAGAGCTGAAGTTGATCAAGGCAGTCAAAGAAAGTAAAAAAAAAAAGCAGCAGAAAAAGAAGAGCGCCCAAGCTAGAGGCATATTACACAAAAGATTGCTCCTAAGAGCCTGCTCCGAACGCCAAAAAGAAGGGCGTTGAAAGTTTTTTATTTGTTTATTATTTTATTTCTTGTCTACTGTCTGTATTCAGTTTTACAAGGCATATGTTTTCTCTGTTATGCAAGTAATGCAATCATTCATTGTCTTCAGATTATAGCCTGGACGGCCGCAGTGCCGTGTTTGAAAAGACGAGCTCCGCAGAGCTTGAGTTGAGCAGCGAGGTAAGCTGTCAAAGTGTTTGGAGATCAGAGCGATCGTTGGCAAATCTAGACCAACGTGGAAAAAACCCAGCAGAGCCCTGGGAGGAACCCTGAGCAGTTAAGCATCAGGTGAAAGAAATGTAAGCAAACGGGAAGCTTGCAGTGTTGGACATAAGCATGTCCATTGATAGCCTTTCGGTAGGCTACTCCTCAATCTTAAACGCTGAGTGAACACTCATTGAGGAATTGTATTTGTTTTGTATGAAGACAAGGCGGTGTATTCCGCATGAGAGGCAGTGTTTTTTGCAAAAGAAAAGCATCCTCACTGATGCTAGTAGATAGAATGACAAAATTTAGGCATTGTAAATAATGAAATAGTTTGTGGTAGAAATTAAGGGGAGTGTTGGAGACTGGAGTTAATTTCTCCACTCCTCATGCATACAGCAGTTAACTATCAGTTAGTTAAACTGTTAGAATTGCAGTTTGCATGTAAAGACTAAAATTAGTCTTTGGTTTGTTTTTTCTAATTATTGTTAGTTTTTCAAATCTATTTAATAGACCCATGGGGCAATATTGTAATTCGAACAAGATTAAGAAAAAAATCAAGAAGATCAGAAGATCAAGAAGATTATTAAAAATCTTGTTTCCAAAATTGTTGTAGCAATCTGAATTTTAATCTGTATGTTTTCCTACGTTTTTATTTTCTAACAAAGTAGAGCCAATCTGTTTGAAGACTCCCCTGCACAGTAAATCAATTTAAGTGTTCAGTCATGTCAAATGCTAAACTGTAACATTATTAATTGTTTTGACATTTCTTTGTGTAAAATGGAATTCCCTGTGATAACACAGATTTAAAATGGATTGAGCTTAGAGCGTGTGGATTAAGGGAAAGAGTTTAACCCCCTCTCAACCTGGATTCCACCAAAGTCTATGTCAACCCCCAAATTAAAAAAAAATAATAATAATAATATATATATATAAATTATACTCGGTGTTGGCGGTGATAATAGTGGCTGCTGAATTGGAGGCGGTGGAAGAGAACTGAAGAATGGGGTGGATTCATAACGAGCATAGCAACTTCTCAAGAGAGCCTCTCCTCCAAGAAAAGTTCCACCGTCCGTCACGATCGGCTGTAAGAGACTACCAATTGCAGTTGATAAGCATGTTTTGCAGTCGTCAATGGAAGTTATGTCTCCCCGGCACTGAACCAGACCGAATATCCTCTGAAACGAAGGGTCAACATATGTTGTTCCAGAAGAGTATAGATTAGCGGACCCATAGGCTTCCTTTGTCAGATTTTTGAAAAGCTCCTTAACGGCTGTGCTATAGACATCAGGATTTGTAGCGTTGTCTGTACTGTGGCCAATCCACATAAGGGTTATATCCAGTTTTCCGATGAAGTTATAATTAGCATAGCACATCAAGCACTTCTCAAAAAAAGCTATACCTTTTATGGCATTTGCACAATCATGTCGAATACTGGTATTTGCTTCTTGTGAACAGTGGGAGCATTCATCCACCGTCGCATCTCCCCGACATTGAAGAAGTCCATAAGCTCTGTCTGGACTTTGGCCATAGACAGAGGTATTGAAACCATTTGATGATGAATTAACGCGGTTGACAAGATTATTAAGAACCATATTCAAATTGCTCTCGAATTTATTTGCTTTTGCTTTCGTGTAGTTAGCAGGGATGCATATGGCTGCGTTGCATATGTATACATGAAAACCCATGAAAAACAAAGCAAAACATAATAACAGCAAAACAGGGGACGACTGAAGGTATTTTGTATTGTAGGTGATCTGCATGTTGCCTGTGTCAGGTGTTTCTACCCGCCTTTCGGAGATGGCATCGCTTACAAAGCAGACATTTTGGGGAACATAAGGGTTAAGTCTTTTATTACTTGTTTTATTTATGAAATTGGCTGGATAACATTTTGAAATTTTCTTTGTTGAGAAGTCACAAACCTTTGTCTTTCTCGAAAGATGAAAGATGAGTTTGAGGTGAACAAAGCGCGGGATATTTTCCGATAAGATCGCTCAACTCTAGGACTAGAAAATTTGAGTGGTTTATTTCCCTTTTCTTTCCGATAAGATCGTTCACTCTAATACATAGAGCATATTGATTGTTTACAGCAACGTATTCAATAAACATCTATAATTTAGGGTACAGGACGGAGGTAAATGGAAATATAATGGGGAGGGTACCGAGATAGATAAAGGAAATTTTAATAAATTCAGTAATCTTTGGAGGGTATATGGTAATGTAAAGGGGTGAAAAAGAGTTTTTCAGTTTTGATACTATAAATCAATAATATGATGTGAGATGTTGCAATGTGATTGGATGTAGAGGGAAAAAAGTATGTGTTGAAATATCATTTGATGTGGTCAAAAGGTATTTTTAAAGTAATAAATTATATAAATATGCAATAAATTGTCATTTGTTAGATGGATTTTTTTTTTTAATGATCTACTTAGCTTCAACTTGGTTTAGGCCCATGGTTAAGTATTAACCAGGGTTAGACTTGTTAATTATTATTTGTATCATACATTTGTCTATGTACCCTCTAATTATTTCACATTGAAGTATAGCAAAAGAGATATATGTTATCATTGTGATGAATAAATATTTGATTATTATGAAGTTATTTTTATCTCTTCATACCATAGAAGTATTATAATGAGTTTGGTATATGTGCAAGAAGAGTTTGGTATATGTGTAGGGAACAAGGGTTTTTGAACGAGTCTAATATTCTTTATATATTGAGGATGAGAAGAGTTGGTAAGGATTTGTATTGAGTCTATTATATAGTTATCTCAATTGATGCGATGCAAGTAGGAGCTTAGTAGTAGATATCCATATGTGGGCATAAATCTTAATAGTGTTATTCGTGATGATAGCCACTCTTTATGCAAATAGTTTATGTGACACATCAACCACATTGGATACTTCAAATATTGTGATTAGGTGGTCGATTAAAAATAGATACATTATATTAAATGTGGATAATAATCTATGGGATAATGAAAATGGTAAATAAAGTTAATAATGCCAACGTCTTTATGATCACCAAAATATTAATGTGGAAATTTGAAAACGGGGCCAATATTTTTTTAATAAAGAGACACATTCAATGAAAGGAAATATGATAAAAACAAAGGGAAGGATTCCCATTTAATGACAAGTGTAAATTATCATCAAGTGAACCACAAACCATAGTGGACGATACATCAATAAAAAAATAAAGGCTATAGTTATAAATTGAAACAAGATCACCAAAATCTAAATGGAAGCCACAAGACAAATAGTAGCGAAAATAAATAATATTAAGTTGATCTTAAATATATCAGAAACCATTGAATATAGAGCCCAAAATCCAAGTCACAGTAGTTGGAAAATGTTTACAATGCAAGTGGACTTGAACATCATAAGGAAGGTGGTTGATGAAGAATAAATGCAGACGATATTAGAAGTGGCTACAAAGAAATCATAATTCAGACAACTGGCAAGAAAAGAAAGAGACTATGACAAGAAGTGATAGCTAAATTTGCAACCCTATATTTAAGTAATTACTAAAGGAGTAAATAAGCGATTACAAGAAAAAACAACTTGGAAGAGTATGAGGGACTCCATCTCTTAATAAAAATTAAAATAGCTCGAATTAGTTCCAACAGTTAATGATCACAAGGACTCTAGGAGCTAAGAAAAGGAAAAATTGTATATAGAATACAACGTGTTCAAGAAGGAGACACTTAGTTTTTCACTTGAGGTTCATCGATATACTATTGTTTCGTTGATTGAAAGGTTTAGATGCACTGAACACAAATCCATGAAAATAAAAAGGAGAGATCATGACTAAATTATATGGGAATTTTGCGAGAGTTTGTAACATCATTGTAAGTTATTGCCCAATTAAAATGAGACTATCTTGATGGTCATTCATTGTTAACAAGTTACACATATGATCAATGGAGAATAAAGTCTCCGCTATAATATTTAGAGCGACCAACATTAATACACTATATTTATTCTCAAGTAGACTGAGTCCATTTAAATAAAAAACATATACAATATTAAAAAATAAAACAATGAAATTGATTCTTTAATTTCATCTTATAAACTCCATACAAATATTACAAAAATAGTTGGGTGGATCATGGATACTATAAACATCTCATCACCTAATATCTTTTATTATCACCTAATATCTTTTATTATCATGTGAAGAGGAGTCAAGCAACCAAACATGTGAAATGTATTAATTAGGTACAAATATTTTAAGCTTAAACATTCTCTTCCTTTCCTTTTGAAAGTAAAATACTGTTAGTGAGTCATTAAATATGAGAATATGAATATTTTAATCCATAGTGATGGTTCTAGTCAAATTTTATATTTGTTCTCCATGCTCAATATAAATGGGCTTCATATCTTGTGAATGAGATATTTGAATGTCCACCATAAACTATTAAAAAATGATTCTTATTAGAACATATATATTACTTTGCTGATTCCAATGGAAAAGCCACCAAATAAATGATGCACGCCTTCTGACATTGTTCCTTAAATTTCAAATATTAAAAAGATATTTAATTAAAAGTGATTGATAAGACGTTTGAAGGGCACAATTCTCTACTTATTTTTTTTATAATATTTTAGAAATTCCCAATCATGTAGTGTTTGGGTAGTGTTCGTATATATACTAACGAACATTTATTCATTTATTGATGTTATATGAATAGAAAATAAATTATGGAAGACATATTATTCAAAAAAAGGGTTCGGAACGTGATGTTTTTAAAATGGTGATGTATATTTTAATATTGTAAGTGATGTGTATTTGAATTATATAATTGGATTATGTTTAAAATACGGTTAACAATGTGTAACAATCATTAAGGGAATCCTTTTATTTACGATACGGTGGAAATTACGCTGCTTCCTTTTAGAATATTTTGAGTTTTCATGGGAAATTTTGAGTTTCCATGGCGATTTGGATCGGGTGGATTGACTAAGTTGGAAACGGCAGATTTTCAAACGAATTTTAGACTTATAGTAGTCAAGAATCCTGTAATACTCTGACCATCGCCATCTTGACTTGCTGCTTCAATGAACAGATTGATTGAAAATTTGGAGTCAAGCGAAAACGTTAAAAAGGCCTTGTTGCGTATGAGGGAAGGCATGAACAAACATAGAACACCGTTTTACACGGCATTAATAAATTGTATTATATTATCAGTGATTTTCAACATCGTATAATATAAGGCCATCCGACTCTGACGTGACCGCATGCGAGAATTAAACACAGCACCATTTTCTCCACTTGACCGGAATTGGGGGAGCCAAGTGAAGCTAACACGAAGATTCCCCAGCGGCTTTTAAACGGTATCAATCAGACATTTTCAAGACTTTCTGAAATTGGTCGGATCTTTGTTGAAAAGTCACAAACCTTTGGCTTTCTCGAAAGATGAGTTTGAGGGGAAAAGAGCGCGGGATATTATCCGATAATATCGCTTTGAGGGGTTTACTTTCTCTTTTCTTTCTGATAGCATTTTGAATTTTTTTCTGGGGTTGAAAACTCATAAACTTTTGTCTTTTTCGAAAGATGAGTTTGACGTAAAGAGAGCGCGTGATATTATCAGATAAGATTGTTCAACTTTAGGAGTAGAAAGTCTGAAAGGTTTATTTGCCTTTTTTTTTTTTTTGGAAAAGATTGTTGACTGTAAGATAATTAATAAACATCAATGATTTAGCGGAAGAGGATACCAAGATACTTACAATGTCTATGTAGGAAATTTTATAACTTTTTAATAGTTGTAGTAATATTCAGTACATGCATATAATGTGGCACTTATACGTGTTTTTAGATAAGAATATTTTTATCATAATAATTAATATATTTTATTAATATTAAAGTATTTATATTAAAAATTTATGTAAAAATGTTTATGAGATGTGGGTGAGTTGGTAAAGTGACTTGGTTATTTTAAGCACCATCCAAGTTTAAATTTTATTTTGGTATTGGAGGTCGATTGTAACTGCTATTGATGATATTCTTGAGGAGGCCAATTGTAACCGTTAATCGTATTTTCAAGTCGGTTGTCGCTGTTGTTGGTATTATTGGGTCGGTTATGTCCATTCGTTAGTATTCTCAAGGTAGTAGTGATTGTTGTTGGTAATTTTGGTACTTATGATAGATGATCACTTGGGGATTTGGGCCCCCGATTGTATCTCAAACCGGTTGGAGCCCCTGTCAAAAATGAATAGAGTAAGGATCCCACCAAAACGAATATCTATCAAAAAAATGTGTAAAAAGATGTACAACTTTTAGTTATTATCATTTAATTTAATGTGTTTAGATTTACAATTTATAGTCAATGTAATATTTTGTAAGGGTAACATTTTTATTTATTTATTTAGAGGTGTAGAAAATTTAATAAATTCATGGATCCTTGGAGTGCATATAGTAATGTAAAGAGGTAAAAATAACTTGCAAGTTCTTCGATACCATGAATGAACAAGATGATGTGAAATGTTGCAATGTGGTTGGACATAAAGGGAAGAAAAGCAGATGGTAGCTCAACAAAGGCATGTGTTGAACATATCATTTAAAGTGGCAGAAAGGTGTTTTCTAACTAGCAAGTTATATAAATGTGCAATAAATTATCATTTGCTAGGTAGATAATATTGTAACACTCTACCTAACCTCACATTGGCTTAGGCTCATGGTCATGTATTAATTAGGGTTGGACCTGTTAATTATGATTGGTATCAAACATTTTCATATATCCTTTGATTATTTCACATTGCATCAAAATAAACAAGATATATGTTATCATTGTGATGGATAAGTATATGATTAATGTGATTTTTTTAATATTTCTTCATACTATTAGAGGTACTCTAATGAGTTTGGTATATGCACATGGAACAGGGGTTTTCGAATGAGTTCTAATCTTATTTATATGAATAATGATAATGAGTTGGTAAAGGTTTGCATTAAGTCCATCAAGTGGTTATCTGAGTCAATACAACTTAAACAATAACTCCAACAGTGGACATCCAAAAGTGGACATGGATCCTAGTAGTCGTATTGGTGATGATAGCCACCCTTTATGCAAATAGTGTATGTGGCACATTGAACATGTGAATTTTTTATGGTTAGGTCGTTCAACGTAATCAAATTCATTATATTAAATGTAGATAATAATCCACGAGATAATGCAAATGTGATCCGTACATCCCTTCTCAAGGATAGCGATACACTGCTGCCACGTGTCCGACTGGGTCCTGCCTCGGGTGCTTCAGTCCCTGGGCCACATAGTGGTCTGGAAGAGGACCCAGATCACTCTGAAGCTTTTGGCATGACGGCCAGTCCTTCTATTGGTATCAAAGCTAGGTCTCGAGGTCGAGTCCTGTGGAAGATGGTGGGCATGATCCATACATCCCTTCTCAGGGATAGCGATACACTGCTGCCACGTCTCCGATCGAGTCCCACCTCAGGTGCTTCAGTCCCTGGGCCACATAGTGGTCTGGAAGAGGACCTAGATCACTTTGGAGCTTTTGGCGTGACGGCCAGTCCTTCTATTGGTATCAGAGCTAGGTCTCGAGGTTGAGTCCTATGGAAGTTGGTGGGCATGATCCATACATCCCTTCTTAGGGATAGTGATACATTGCTGCCACGTGTCCGACCGGGTCCTGCCTCGGGTGCTTCAGTCCCTGGGCCACATAGTGGTCTGGAAGAGGACCCAGATCACTCCAGAGCTTTTGGTGTGATGGCCAGTCCTTCTATTTTAATAGAAGGAAGCTCTAGAGTGATCTGGGTCCTCTTCCAGACCACTATGTGGCTCAGGGATTGAAGCACCCAAGGCAGGACCCGATCGGACACGTGGCAGCAGTGTATCGCTATCTGGGATTTATGGATCGTGCCCACTAGCTTCCATAAGACTCAACCTCGAGACCTAGCTCTGATACCAATAAAAGGATTGGCCATCATGCCAAAAGCTCTAGAGTGATCTGGGTCCTCTTCCAGACCACTATGTGGCCCAGGGACTGAAGCACTCGAGGTGGGACCCAGTCGGACACGTGGCAGCAGTGTATCGCTATCCCTGAGAAGGGATGCATAGATCAAAATGGGAAATAAAGTTAATAAATCAAATGGATCTATGGTCACCAAAGTATTAATGTAAAAAATTGAAAACGGGGCCATTGAATTTTTATAAAGAGTCACATATTTAGTGGAAGGAAATGTGATGAAAAGAAAAGGATGGACTCCTATTTAACATAAAGTTTAAATTATCATCAAGAGAACCACAAACCACAATGGAAATTACATCAGTGGACAAAAATTTGAATAAAGACCACAATTATAAATTGAAATGAATATCACCAAAATCCAAATGGAAGCTACAAGCCAAATAAGAGCAACGATAGTAAACACTCAGTTGATATTAAATATATCAGTGAGCAATGAATATATCACATTGGTTAGAATTTTTTTAAAATGCAAGTAGACCATGAACATCATAAGGAAGGTGATCAGTGAAGAAGAAAATGTATAAAATACTTGAAGTGGACACAGGGAAATCATAATTCAGACAACTTGCATGGAAATAAAGATACTGTGGCAAGAAGTGGCATCCAACCCCAAAGCCTTCAATTAAGTAAATATTAATGGATGAAATAAGCATTTGTAAAGAACAAAAACTCAAAAGAGTATGAGGGACTCCATCTCTCAATAAAATTTAAATAACCTAAAGCAGTTCCAAAAGTTAATGATCACAAGGAATATCTAAGAAGAGGTAAAATTATATATAGAAGGTAGTGTGTTAATGAAGGGGACACTCAATTTTTCAATTGAGTTTCATCCAAATATTATAGTTCGATTGGTTGTGTTAGGAGAAGAAATCAGATAGTAAAGTTGTGGAGGATATTTGTCTATATTCATATGTTATGTACTCAATTTGTCATATATATGTCTATTTTATCCTATCTCCATGATTTATAATAGGTTAGAATATGAATAGACTCCACTTTTGGTACCAAGTATGAGAAAAATATGAACAATCATAGAATGCAAACATCTATATATACTTTTTTTTTCAAAAAGAATAGAGTTTCACTTTTGAAGAGATCAATAGAGACTATTTGGTTATGGTTACCTATTGTGTTTATTACTTTGTTATTTGCATATAATGTTTTGCTTACTTTATATCTAATTTAATCTTAATACTCTATAAATGTTAATGAACTACTGATTGTTCCTACTCCATATTTAATGCACAATAATTCATCATTGTTATGCTTTTGTTATCTAACCTTCTATATGAATACGATGCACTATCATGCATACTAAAGTATAAACCTAGCTATCCTCATCCTTAGCATGTTCTGATGCTTTAGGAACCTCTGCTAACAATGGTGTGGTGAGCATGGAAACAATCCTTCTAGAGTAAACTATGCTAAGATGGTTACCAGGGCAGAGAGACACTGAGACATGGTTAGACCAAAAAGTATTTAAGTTTGTAGAAAAAGAATCCAAATAGACTGGTCTTACCATAGAAGAAATGATTCCATAACATATCTATGGAGATATTTATGAAATATTTTGGTATGAGTTACCTAAATTTATAGCTAATTGGTTAGCACGGTTAGAATACTATTGTTTTAACCCAAGAATGGAATAACTATTAATTTAGACAAAAGAAAAGATAGACCGATTACATAAATTAGAAATTGATTGGATAAAAGCAATAGATTATTGGGTTGTTACCATTATAGATGGATACATCACCAATTTTATGACACAAGGATACATATATTTTGAAGCTATGTAGGGCTTATTTGTCAGAGAAATTAGAGGAAAATTTTACAATGACTACCTCTCCTTGTGAAGATGTTAGTTGTGGACAAGGCTGTGGTTCCTACCCCAACCACTATGGAGTAGTCATTTCAAGTGTATGGGGGTGTGTGCGACATGACAATGAATATGATTAGATGAGTAAATAAGGCTTGAACTTGAATCTAGAATGGAGACACGAGGGAAGAAAATTCAGAAGAAAAGTTTAGATTCAGAATGTGAGCTATGATAATAAAATAGGTGGAATAAATAAAAGAATACCCAAGTAGCTAAGAGTAGAGGTAAGAGTAGTAGTAAACTAGGTGATGACCGAGTAAGAAGATGTGATGAGTGAGATGAAAGAGAAGAAGGATGAAGAATGAAGAAATAAGATGATGAATTCTGGTAGACATAAAGAAGTAACAAAGAATGAGATGAAGAAGAGATGTTCGAAGAAGAAGGTGAGAATAGTATATAAGTAGAACATTTAGATGATAGATGTAGTGCACATCTAAAAGAACGGGTATTATCAAAAGGACATGAAGAATTAAGTAAAGAAGTAGAACACATTCATAGATTAATCATAGGTTCAAGCACAAAATAAGATGCTATTGTAGGAAGGAATCATTCACAAAAGAGCACACACCCCCTCACCCAATTTATTATATTATAGTAGAAGTTTTCAACTAGGTGAATAGGAAGATCATAAATGGGAAGATCCATTTATAGAACAAGTGCATTGTTGGGGTACTGAAATTGAAACAAAATCAATTTAAAAGGTTTTGAAGGCCATAATGCTTGTTTAAACTAAGAAAATAAAAGAAAGAAACACAAAAAAAAACAAAGTGTGCACATTGACTCTCCTAGTACACAAATAAGTCTTAGTAGTACAAAGGCATGATCATCTAGAATGTAGCCTCCTCTTATAACAATTGTGTAGCAGATCACCTCAACACCAGTTTACACAATGGGTCATATAGGAGGATTTATAAACCTAGCAATGTAGGATGGGTCTACAGACCCTAAACAGTATTTATTCACCTATGAAATAAGATGGTAAGCTAAGGGCATTAATGATGAAGCTATCCAAAAGTGTGAGTTAGTAGGGGCACTAAATGAAAGAGCACTTGAGTTCATATACCACAGAGAAATTCAATGGGTAAGTCTATATTAGGTTAAAGAATGGCTCATTATAGAGTTCAAGATAAAGAAATGTACAAGTCAGACTATCCATGACTTGAAGGAGATAAGGCAGAAGTTAGGTGAATCAGTCTATGATTATGATCATAGATTCTCTGATGTTATGAATAAGGTGGAATTTTCCTTAACATATAAAGATAAATCTATGTGGTTTGTTGACGGACTTTGATCAAGAAACATATTTTCCACTTTACAAACTCAATATGCTACTAAATTAGATGCTAGATTTGTTGGTCTATGAGTAGAGAAGATTGAAGACTATGGGGAAGCACTTGTTATAAATTCTAAGATTGAAAACACATTGTAAGCTTTTATGAAGATATTGGAGCAATACCATGAGGTAGATAAACCTAAATTAAATTTATGGTGTATGGAGTGTGGGAAAGAAGGACATCACTGAAATTATTTTCCTAATATCAAAATAAAATTTTATGAAATATGTTCAGTAGTAGGGCATGCAACAATGCAGTGCCATATTTTATAAAAGTATGTCAAAAACCCACATAATTTGTATTGTAATTTATGTAAATTGCACAATCATGATGAAAAGAACTGCAGGGCTTTGTAGGAGCTCAAGGAAGACATCACCAAAAATGTATTCATTATTGTTATGTAGTAAGTATCCTCGGTGAAGCAAATGATTCCAATCCTAAAATTTGATAAAGGTTGTGTGACCCAAGTAGGTTCATAATGGATTCCTAGTTTACCATAATACTAGCCTTAAGGTCTAGCTGGTTGGGCCCCTCCTTCACCAAGTTGGACATCACCATCTCTGTAATACTAATATGCATCACCCTTGAGCTCAACAATGATGTAGAAACAAAAAATGAGATAGACCCCAGCATTTGCATAAAAATAATTTTGAATTGGAGATAATACCTAGCAACATCAGTACTGGAACACAATGTAGTAATAAGGGTATAGAGGAGGTTATCAATCTAATGGAGGAGGATCTAGGGGCAGATATAGAGGAGGTTACTAAGTTGGAAGAGGAAATAACTATCAATGGCCTCATTTATAATGTTATTTATGTGGAGAGTACAATCATGTGTAATGAATTACCCTTTTAATCTTCAAAGATAGTCTTACTACGTATACTGCAGAATATATGACTTGCACGAGATAGAATATTATCCTATCTTGGAAAAGAAAAGAAAGGATAAGGCCATTATGAATGTGAATATGGTAAGTTCACAACCTGAGGAGGATGATTTTATGAACATTATTACATGACATCAGCATGTAGAAAGAGGTTTGCATCCTCTTGAAATGCCTCAAGACCAAGGAATTTGAAAAGAAAAATAGGACAAATACCTAGACCCAACTATAGAAAAGTAGATCATGTATGAAGTTGCACAAATGTTGAAAAATAATCAAGACACTACTGAAGGAGATGTTATAGTAATATATGCCCAAAGGTATGTCCAGATCGTGTACATTATGCATCAAGATGGATTTGTCACTACACTGATAGATCTTTTGAAACTTTTAAGCACACTATGCAATGAAGACATCTCTCATAACATCACAAACTTGCTACATAATCTACTAGAGTGTGTGTAATGAGGACAATAGAAGACATAAAATCTTGGTTGGTATGTCAAAATAAAGAAGCCCTAGGATGTAGACACACAAATTGACGTTATGGTTGCAGGCTATGAAATTCCAAATGTTGTCTTTGATTTTGGTAACACAGTCAATATGATTCCTAGGTCTACATGAGAGGCTATTGGATGATCAGTTCTAAGCTACAACCTAGTAACTATGAGCTTTGCCGACTACAGATGAGTTGAACCTATTGGAATATTATAAGATGTTAAGATAAAAGTCATAGAATTAACCCTATGATGTGACTTTGAAGTCATCAATATGAAGATAGAAATAACACATTACCCTGCATTGATTAGTAAAAAATGGGCATATGATGGTCAGATGACCATCAATACTGTGAAAAATCAATTAGAGGCACACCAAGGAGATAAGGTTGTCATCATTCCTCAAAATAGGATGCACAAACCTTACATCATTCTGGCTGACCTAGATTCTCCATATGTCATGCAAGAAACTAGCTGGACGAAGGTAAAATCTGAGGAAAACCAAAAAGCTCTACGTGCATCTAAGTGTAACTTATTTTATGAGCATACTAAACCTCAGGTACAATCTTTACTCATTAAAAATTGAAGACATCTAAACAATGGAGGCCTAAACCAATAGTTACTCAGTTGTTGGTAACCCAATTTGTCATAGAGGATTGTGCATCCATGTCTGGTAAATCCCCTACTTGTTTAGAAGTTGACTTCCTCTATCAAGTAGATGATCATATGCAGTATTATATAGAGCTGACCAGATAAGTCACTTTGTCTTGGGAAATAACTTCATATTTTAGTGGAAACTTAGACACACACCTACTCAATTGTGCTTGAGATGATCATGAAATCTGACCTATGAGAATGATCTTTGCAAATGAGAGATTACTTCCTATGTACTATGTGACTAAGGATATCAATAAATTCATTTTACACTTACAAGTTCATGTACCCACCATCAGTTAGTGGGTCAGTGCTTTGAATTATGATTTGAAGGGAGTTGCAGCAACATGGTGGGAAATTAATACAAATGATCAGCTTGAGTCAGATGATGCATGAAAACTCATGATTAGCAGGTTCTAGTTACTACAGGTCATCAGAAGCAATTGGCATTTCTTCCAAGAAGGTGAGTGTCCTAAAATTCATATTCATAAATGTGATGAAATTTGGACTAACAAACGTATGGCCCCAAAATTCTAGGTTCACATATTCCATTATACACTTGATCATTTACCATCAACATGGTATATGCATCAAGAGCATAGGAGGGAGATAAAGTATTGGGTGAAGGTGCAAAGTGATATCATATAGACATTTGTTTTTGAAGATGAAAACCCTCTAGTTCATACTGCACTATTAAAAATCAAACATTTCTTATGCCATGGGTGTGTAGAAGATTTAAGCACCATGACGAAATCCATTTTCCAAAAGAACACAAACTTTGATCTCAATATGACATTACAAATATATAAAGCTTCCAAGATAGAATAATAATCTCTTACATAGCCCTGTCACTAAATACAAGATGAAGAAGAGGATATTGAAGATTCAGATATAGATGGTGATCTTAATTTTGATTAATTTATTTGAACTTGAATGGCCAGTAAAACCAATAAAGGATTTCAATGCAGAACCTACTAAAAAAGACAAGTTAAACAACATACAAATTCTAGAATAGGAAGGGCAATGATTGATACAAGAATCTTTTGATGAGGAAAAGTGTAAGATTTACCGACAACCCATTAAAAAACATGTAGCAAACATTGAAACTGAGGAGGTTCCCAAATTGGCACATATAGGTGATTATTGGATAGAAGCTAATTTTTTTGAATCTATGCAACTCCTATGAGATTATCAAGATGTCTTTCCCAAAAAATTTTTAGAGGTCCAAGGAGTTGATCCATCTCTAGGAAAAATGCATATCAAACTCAAGGAGTGTGCGCGACCCACAAAGAAGCAACCATACAAGCTAAATCCAAACATGAAGTTGAAAGTGAAGGCTAAACTCACTGGAATGCAATACGTAGGTATAATCTATCCTATATAAAAATTAGGTTGGGTTAGTCACATGGTAGTGTAGCCTAAGAGAATAGGGGAGATCAGAGTATGTGGTGAGTATCGTATTCTGAATGATGCATGTGTGAATGATCCATTCCGAATTCCCTTCACAGAAGAAGTTTTAGAATCTATTGCAGGCCATGAAATCTATATTTTCATAGATGGTTTCAGTGGCTATCATCAAATACTTATCATAGAAGAATACAGAGCTAAAATGACTTTTATCATGGAATGTGGATCCTTTGCATATAAGGTAATGCCTTTTGGCCTAAGGAACGCACCTGTAGTTTTCTCTCATGCAGTGGTGACTGCATTCAAGGGCTTTATTCATGACTTTCTAGAATTCTATCTCAATGATTTATCAATATTTTTATTGTTTAAAAAACATTTGTCTAAATTGTGCCTCATGTTAGAATGATACTGAGCTCTGTGCATTGCTATGAATTTAAAGAAATGTTTATTTTTTATACCTTTTGGTGTCATGTTAGATCATGTAGTGTGAAATGAAGGCATTTTGGTAGGCAAAGCAAAAATTGAAGTCATTATGAGTATGCCTCCACTAGTCAGTGCCATAGAAGTGAAATCTTTTCTTGGCCATATAGGGTACTATTGCAAGTTTATCAAAGGATATGTATCCATTTCATCTTCATTTAAATCCTTATTGTGAAAAAATGTGAAGTTTGTCTAGACTTTTGAGTGCCAAACAACCTTCATAGAGCTAAATAAAATATTTGTCACTGCGCCTATCCTTGATTTTCTAGACTGGCATAAACCCTTTCACGTGCATATTGATGTTTCAAGTATTGAAGTCAGTGTTGTGCTTGTACATCTAGGAGATGGTGGACTCGACCATCCCATTCACTTTGTAATTTGAATGTCATCTGACATAGAAAAGAACTACATGACAACTGAAAGAGAAGTATTGGCTATAGTGTTTGCACTATAAATTTTTTGACACTATCTACTTGTGACACCATTAAAAGTTTTCACCTGTCATCAAGCTCTACACTACCTTGTCAATAAGATAATGCTTGGAGGATGCATTTCTAGATGGTTGATGTTATTTCAAGAATTTCAATTTTGCATTAACATCAAGTCAGGTAGAGAAAACATGGATCCAGATCATATCAACTGCATTCCTAATGGCAAAGAACCATAAGAATTATAGGAAGATTATCCTGATGCTCATCTCTTTTGCATTTCTGTGATTCTTGAAAATTGAAAATAATCACCAACTTCCTCAAACAAGGAGTATTACCCATGTACTATCAAGAAAGAGACAAGAATTAGTTTTTCACCAAAGCTTTGTCATACACCATCATCAATAGGATTTTGTATCATTTGGGGAAAGATGAAGTATGCACATGATAGTTTTAGAACATGAATGAACTCAACTCTTATAGGATGCACACCAAGGAGTAGCAGGGGGATATTTTTCTAGAGAATCTACTATCAAGAAGTTGTTACAAAGTGGGTTATGGTGGCCAAATATTTTTTAGGATACACATAGAGTAGCGTAACACTGCAATGTATGTCAATGCATAGGTAAACCACTATAAAAAATGAAATGTATTTGTAACCTTTGTTAGCTGAGCAACCTTTTGAACAATGTGTCATTGACTTTGTTAGATTTATCAATCCATCGAGTAAATATAATAAAGCAAGGTATATTATCACTGTGATAGACTACTTCACCAAATGGGTTGAAGCTATTATGACACACAACTGTGGTGCAAAAGATGTGGTAAAGTTTCTCTGTGAGAAAATTATTACAAGGTTCAGATGCCCCATCAAACTCATCAATGATCTAAGGATGAACTTCTTGAACAACACCATCAAGGCTCTTACTGAGGAATTCATGATTTGTCATCATAAAAGTAATGCATACCATCCACAAGCTAATGGCCAAGCGAAAGCTTCCAATAAAGTATTAGGTAAAATGTTGACAAAGATCTACGATGTCAAGAGGGATCATTGGTAAGATCACATTCTTTCAATTCTATGGGCATATCACACACATTATAAGAGGACTATAGATTTTACCCCCTTCCAATTGGTCTATGGGCTTGATGCAGTTATGTCAATGGAATATTTGGTACACAGTTTGCACATTGAAATGGTCATGAGACTAGGGGATCATGACTATCTCACTAACAGACTCCTCGAACTAAATAAGATGGATGAGTATAGACGTAAAGCAAGTTGGATGCAATAAGTTTGCAAGCAAAGTCTAAAAGCATGGCATGAAAGAAATTTGCACCATAAGGAATTTCATAAAGACTAACTAATTTTATTATATGCCAATCATTTCAGATAATTTTTAGGAAAATTATAGATTTGATAGAAAGGGCCTTATGCTATACATGAACGATCACAACAAGGAACCATTATTTTGAGTGATCTTCAAGGAACCATTTTACCAGAGTGGGTGAATGGCTGTAGGCTTAAGCCCTATCACCAATAGTCTAATTGATCTTATTTTGCTAAGTGAGTGGGTGTTGAATAGCACCAAGTAGATTAAGATTTATCTTTTTTGTATGTTTTAGATTAGGATTTCTCTTTTCTCCATATTTTTATGTGTTTCTTTTTCTGTCTATGTGTGTTTATAGATGATCTCTTCACTAGCATTCATGAACCAAAATACCAAGTTTAGCATGCACCAACCATATGTAGGAGAATCCATGTGCACCATTGTGAATGTCAATAGGAGAGAAAAAAAGCAATTAAGTCTAGGAAAGGTATGAACAAGTCACAAAAACAAGATCTCCACTATATAATGATCATCTAATAGAAGTTAACGCCAGATCCAAGGTTTGATTGACTTAATCTTCAATAAATTGGTGGCCTGTCAGCATCACCAACTCATAGTCTCGTATAGATAGCAAAGAGAATAATGGCATATCTCCACACATGTACCAATGACTAACTATCTTAATTTCTAAATCAGATAATATTTTCCACATCAACCATTACATTCATGTCGAATGAATAACTAAGAATAACATTTATATGAAAACTAATAGGCATGAAATCTATAAAGCCCAAGTTCGATAACTAATTCAACATTTCATTCTTGCACATATTTTCATGACCTGCAAATTTAAAGAGCTGAGCTATTTCTATGGCAATGAAAGCCACCAGAGTTTCAAGTTCATCATTCAAAAAACATGGATACTTCATGACTCATCAAGGGATTGATTGATACATAAAAAGAATCAATGAGAATCGGTATGGCTCTCAGGTAAACAAAGTTCAATGATCCATAGCCATTCAACTTATTTTGAGTAGTAGAGTAAAATTTATTTCATCTAGACCCTATTGATGTTGTGCAACCATTCACTCTCATATCCCCTACTAGTTTCATAACATAGATGTCAAGCGCCTACTTTGAATACCACCCTTTAGAGACTTGGGGGATATTTTTCAAGTCCTACTCAATCGATATAATGATGACAATATCTACCTTGGCCTAGATGTCACCATTATCATCAACATAGAAGCCATGGCCTAAGCTTTGGGCATGCCTACATGAGGAGACTCCATTTCTCCATACAGAATGCCCCCTATTTTATAAGAAGTCTAAGATTTATATGTGTAGTGATCAAGAGGGATCCCAATTGAGTAAATCCATGACAAGCCATTGCAAATCCTCATCAAATGCATCATAATGAGGTTATAGTAGATGACCAAGTCTATGAAACAAATTCCAAAAGGCATCATGGACACCGCCCATCACATGATCCATAAGAATGAATAATGCAACTGGTTAGAGTACTTCATTCAGGAGCTACTCATAAACATTGATACTTGTCACACCATTTCATTATTATTTCCTCATATTTATCCTCTACTTCACATAATGGAAGTCTTCAAAGGGAGAAGTACACCCCAACACATATTATTGGCTAACGCAATAATTCCCCAACCTCACTTGGACACCTAAGCATGAATCCCTACCACATGAGGGAAAATCCAAACCATGGTGGGAGGAGTGTCTAGAAGTAATTGCCACACATCCACAGGTGCCACCAGATGTCATGTAGTATTTAGGCTAGCATGCAATTATCATCTTCCTACTAAAAGGTGTATTCATTCACATTCACAAGTTTCCATGGTCACCCTTCACACCTTTTCAATTATTTATCACCATGGACATGGCACAGGCAAAAGTAATCAAATAAAAAGCCTTCACAACCAAGCGTGTGACTCCACTATAGGCCATACCACCTGGCATAACTATCCCTGTCACATAGCAATCAGAAGAAGCCACTAATTCATAGATCTCTTCCTTTGAAATGCAAGACATGAATCATGATGACCTGGTTAGATGATTCAAAGGTGCCCCAGATCACAATCTCATACAATATTCCATATATGGGCATGGATAAACAAGAAGTCTACCAAGTTATGCTTAAAAACATGGTCAGAGGTTTCTATGACAAAGAGTAGGAAGGGGAATTCTTCTTCTATAAGGTTGTGCACATGATCCAAGTGCATGAACAGGTTCCTCTGAATCTATGGGTTGAATTCCCACCTTTCCCAACATCCATTATCATTTATATTATACAAGAAGAAGTGGAACAACTACAATGAAGGATTGACTTTTTCTAGCCATAACCTAGTCTTAACTTTGCAACTGAGGATGTATTTGTGCCCCTTCCAGAAAGACCACCAGAGTTATTCATGTGTAGACCATGAACCAGGTAGGAGGTTGGGTTCTCCCCTACACTTGGAGAGCATACCTTTGGTTGACCAATCACTATGTAAGAAGCATAACTTATTCCATCTTCCACTATACCACAACCCAAACATAGGTTTGTCACCCTTAGATGTAAGAAGGCATAGGTTTTTAGCTCAAAATTCCATCCAAGTGATTTGCCATTAATACCACAAGCCCAAGAGGTTGAATATCTCACACCTGAGCAACCCATAGAAGAATAAAAACAAGCCTCAAGGGAAAAATTAGCTCGCACAATAGAATGATGAATAAGGAAGGAGGAGAAGAAATGACAAAAGGAGAAGGCACAACAACAATAAATAACTCAACAAGCCAAATAAACCAAGGCCAAAGATGTAAAGGTTGAATAACAAAAGTTCATGGATGTGGCTAAAAAGGCCAAGGAGGTTGCTAACATAGCCAAAAAAGAATAGGAGGTGCAAGTGTAGAAGGAAAAAGAAGTTGAGCTTGTTACCAAGGATAAGGCAAAGGAATAAGAATGATAGAAATATGATGTAGCGGTCCAAGAAAAATAGGCCATGGAAGCTACCAAACACTTGTAATAACAAGAAGAGGAAGTTGGGAAGAAAAAGGAAGAAGAAGATGAAGCCTTGTACCAATAATAGGCATAGGCACATGTATAGGCATAAGCACAAGCATAAGCACATGCACAAGCAAAGAATACAGATGAACAAGCTAAGGCTATGGCTTTGGAAAAGCAAAAGGAAGAAGAATAAGAGTGTGCATATAAGTTTTAGGTCAAGGAGGAACAAGCAAAGCAATAAGCTACACAGGAAGAACTAAAAAAGAAAGCCCAGGTAGAGGAGGAAGTAAAAATAAATTAGGATGAAGATGTTGTTCAACAACTCAAGCTAGTAGCAAAGGCTACAACATAGAAGCAACAGACACCTACGCAACTAAAATTAGAAGTAGACTAGCCATCATAAGAAGAACAAATAGCTATAGCTCAGATAGGTCCTTAGCTCCCAGAATTGCCATTAGGAGGAGTTTAGCTTTGGTATGTCCCAACTATTCATGCTCGATGCACCACTTTTTCTCTCCCTCTTGCCACAATGCCATGACTAGACTCTTTAGCAATTATGAACACATTAGCTACATTCCCAATCAAGCAAGAAGGCTCATTAGACATCTCTAGGATCCCACTAAATAAATAATTGGAGTGTGTAGAAGCATTTCAGGAATCCATTGCATAGAAGACCACCTCTTTGGAACTGGAAATGGATCAATCCAAGGTAGAGAACATAGAGTTGAAGGCTCACCTTCATGAAGTTGAAAAGATGATCTAGGACACCTGTCTAGAGTTGGTCACTCAATTAATCAACAACCAAGTCATGTCTGACGAATGCAAACTCAAGACTTTGGTCTCTAAGTTGACTAAGGACTGGTGTGTAGCCCAAATATTCCTTGCAATTAGCATGTTGGGCCATGATGTGAAGACTAAGACTACCAAACTCATCACCTTACTGAAAGAAAACTAGGGCATGTTGGACATTACTACACCATAAGCATATTAAATCATGAGTAACCTGTTGGACTAGAAGTAGCAATTAGATGATTCTTTAGCCAGTTCCAATGCAAACTTCACCATAGCCACAACTGCCAAGATAACTATGGGAAGCCACACCAGTTCTATGGATGAGAATGACATAGCACTCCAAGATTTGCTCAATGCCCAAGATAACATGCATGATAACATTCTTAATTAGCATAATAAGCTTTTATATAGTTCCTTTGTAGGTCTGCAAGCCCAATGTCACACAGACAAATTAGAGCAGTTGAGTAGTGAGATTCAAATGTGGGTCACCAACACTAAGGTAACCATGAGCATCACTAGTGACTTGGATATCAAGTAGATAATTAGATATCATACACTGTTGTGCACCCTATTGCACATGATATAGGAAGTCATGCTTACAAGACTGATCTGTATCCATTTTACAGTGATGCTACCTAGATTCTCAACACACCTATGTACTAGCCACTGTCAGATCTCTAAGAAGTCATCATTCAGTGTAAGGTTGCATAGTCTAAGGCTAAGGAATCTTCTATCCAGTCATCATTTGCATCCATGCCACCTCCATCAAATTAAGTACTATACAAAGTGCCAATTTTGAAAAAAATTGTATATAATTTTGTATTGGGAATGATTAGTAAGACAAGCGAGGCCAAGATGGTTGAAAATATGTAAAGTATGGCCACCCAGTTATACCATCTTATTGAAAACCTGAAAGGGTGGTAGGTTGGTAGGCTATTTAGTCAAAAACCCAAAAGGGTGGCTAAGTAGTGCATAAGATTTGAAAATTGGAAACGTTGCCTTAAGTGATTACTGTGACTGTTATTGGTCTAACCACTTTTTCATCTTCTACCCTTTGATCAATTTAAGAAGATCCTACGATATTGTCTCGAGATAAGAAAACATTTTAAGTCCTGTAAATTGCTGGGAGAATAAATCAGATAGTAAAGTTGCGTAGGATATTTATCTATATTCATGCATTATGTACTCAGTTTATCATATATATATATATATATATATATATATATATATATATATATATATATATAATCCTATCTCCACAACTTATAACAGGTTAGAATATGAATAGAATCCACTTTTGGTGCCAAGTACGAGAAAAATATGAATAGTCATAAACTGCAAATATCTATATATACTTGTGTTTGTAAGAAGAACAAATTCCCACTTTTGAAGAGATTAATAGAGACTATATGGTTATGGTTATCTATTATGTTTCATACTTTGTTCCTTATGATAATGTTTTGATTACTTTCTATCTAATTTAATCTAAATACTTTGTAAATGTTAATGAACTATTGATTGTTCCTACTTCCTACTTAATGCACAATAATTCATCCTTGTTATGCTTCCATTATCTAACCTTCTATATGAATATGATGCACTATCCTACACACTAAAGTACAAACCTAGTTAACATCATCCTTAGCATGTTTTGATGATTCAATAACTTATGCTAACAGGTTAAAAGGTTCATATGCCATGAACACAAATCCACAAAAAGGAAAAAAGGAGAGACTTTGACTAAACTTGGGGGGAATTCTGTGAGAGGTGGTAGAATCATTATAAGCTATTACTTAATTGAAATGGGGCTCTCTCTCACAATAGTCATTCACTATTAACAAGATGAGCATATGATCGATGGAAGAAAAATTATCCATTGTAAGCTTTTCTTCCATTGTAAAAATTTCCATGGTTGGCATGGATTTGTTCCAAAACTTATAAGGGTCACTATAACATATTTATTCATTTATTTTTTATCCTAATTCTTCAATTTTTTCAAGGACAAGATTGTTAGGATTTTAAAACATTATTGTATGGTTGGGATATTATTCAATAGCATACACAAGTCTAGGTGCTCTTATTATTTACCCATTTATTGTAAATAATATAATTTGAAGACCATTTTCATATGGTGAGTATTGATCTATAAATGTTCCTCCTAAAAGTTCAAACCTATTGAAAGTTGATCATTAGTGAAAAATTCATAATAGAAGGATTTATCTTGCAATATCATTGGTTCTTGATGTTTGTATTTGCTATGAGTAAATCTATTTCCTTGAATATCTAAATACTTGTAGCTATGTTGTTCATCTAGTTCTTCCCAATCATATAAAATAATTGATTTATATAATTATGGAGATGCACTAGTATCTACCTGAGCATCTATTTGTTTTCCATTAATTTTAATATAGATAAATTGGGCATACTTGTTATTCATCAATTATGCTATATATGCATGGTTTTTATATGATAGAGCTGGAGTAAATGAGTATACTTTATATGCACTTTGTAGGATCTGCACAAGGTTCCTTTTGATGAGAAAGATATATTTATTCTACCCAATAGACTTCATCTCTCATTCTCATTCTATATTGGATTTTTTCTAGTCATGTATCTCTTGTTTAGGGACTTCTTGCTCCAAGTCATTTGCAAGAGCATTTAATTCATCAGGGTTTGTTGCTAGCTCTTCATCAACATCTTCGTCCTCAACTTCTTCAATTATTGGTTTATAAATTTCCTCCTGATCATAAAGATCTTGATTTTCTTCTAATACATCCCACCACATTATTGCTTGGGAGGAATATACAACTTTGACAATGGGATTTTTGCATTTATAATTTGGGGCTTTATGACCAAGCTAGTTGCAAATATAAAAAATAATGTGATTGGATCGAGGATTAGAAAAATGATGATGTCACATAAATTTTTGATTTGGATCTTGACTACGCATTTGTGGAAAATGATGTTTTCTGAAAGAGAGTTATCTTATTTTGAAGGTACACTAAGGCTTGTGGACATAGGGATGATATCTAGAAGGAGTGATTTTTATATTTTTTGGGGTAATTTTACTTTCTTGGTGTTTACTATGTTTTTGAATAGCTTTGGTTTGAGAAATAAGCTCCATGACTTCTTTTTGAGAAAAATCCACAATTTGGTTATCTATAGACATGACTTTAAGTTGAATATATGAGACAACACAATAAAAAATATTATAGGTTAAAGCATGGAGATAATTCATTTTTATAGCATCAAAATGTTAAGACTTTGAATCATACACAATCTTTCTGAATTTATTTGAAAACTTTAAAAATTATGTAAATTAAAAAAAATTATTTTCATAAGCCATTTGGCTTCTTTAGCTTGCTTGTCTTGATGAAGAGGGACAAACTCATTAATTAAGAGAGGATAAATATATTTCATGGGCTCAGGATGATTGAAAAATTCATCATTATGTATCTTTTTAGTTAATGAGTCCCACCATGATGCATCAATTCCACACAAATATTTAGTGGCTAAACTAGCCATGGTTTGATCATATGTACTGGTTTTTGATTTTATAGTTTTTATTCTATTACACAAGCTAGCAATCTCATGATATGGATTCAATTTTTAATCTATGTTAAGGTATAATGGTTGAATAAGAACATGAACCCTTTGCATATTGGAAAAATAATTGGCTTTGTGTTTTAGGGCAAGACTAGTAGTGAGTCTGGTACCAAATAGTAATTTTACTAGACCTGAATCAGAAGAGGATTTAGAAATTTGTGTTAATTTTGGTTTCTTCTTATCTTCTTGTTCTAACCATTCTAATCCTTGGACTAGACTATCAAACTTTTCATCATCAAAAGTATTTATAGTTTGATCAATCCTATGTACATAATTATGAACATACATTTTATCAATAGATGCATATTCTACATTTAAACATTTATCTACATGGTAATAATCTCATTTGATTGATTTTTAACAAAAGCTATTGAATATTTTATGCTATGTATAGTTTGCATTGATATTTTGATCTATTATATATTTTGACAGATATCATTATATTTTTATTTAAAATGGTAATCAAATCTAGTAATGTAATTTCTATGTTTAAATTCTACAAAAGGTTCCTTATCATTAGATTTAGATGGTTGATGGTTCCTTTAGGGTTTCCTTCTAGTTCCTGTCTTCTTCATCAATCAAAATAATTAAAAATAAAGGAAATGCATTATATAATGTACTTTGCATTTCATATCAATTCATCCCACCTTATCAAGGTATATAAGGAACAATTTTATTGAGGCTATGCATTGCTTTATGTGTTGAAATCCATAGTTTTCATGTTATCCCTTTTATTATCCCAGATTATGTGAATGTGGAGGCAACCTCTTGGGCTCAAGGGTTGAATAGGGCTTAGAGGTAGGTAATGATTTCACAAGGGTAGGAGGTGAGTATCCTTTTTTCTTACATGGTCTACATGTTATTGTATTTAAATTTCTAAGGATGTAAGAAAAATGTTATGTTGTGTAGGATGAAAAGAAAAATGTTTTGTTTCTAATATGATTATCTATAAATATTGAGATTTTGAATAATTTTATTGGGATGTTATTGAGTTAAATATACACATACATATTTTATTAGGATGGAGTTTTTGAGACTCATATAAGTCTGGCTTCTTATGAAATATTAGTATGAAGTATTTTTTAAAGTATTTTACATTTTTATATTGGACTATTGGTGCTATGAATTCTTATCACTTGAATTATTTTCATTGACAAGTTTATTTTTATTTTTTATTGTTACAAATTAAAACTATATTTTAAAAAAAAGAGGCAAATATTGTTGAACAAAGTTGTATTTATGTGTACAAATGATTATGAAAATAAAGACTATATGTAAAAAATTATTGTAAAAAAATAATATATTTTTAAATAATTACATTCTTTAATAGGATATATGAAAAATGGTATATAGTTACATGAATAAAATTTTCATACATGCATGCGTATGTTACATTCTTCGGAGGTAATATATAAATTTATCTAGGCCATATTGTTTATAATTAGATTTGTAAGAGGCCCATAGAATAATTGAGTTAGCATTCAATCTTACATTATGAATTACTATTTCAATAAGTATCAAAACACAAAATTTTAAGTTAGAAATAATCAAATTAGCCTTCATATATAATTTAAAGCTTATATTCAAATATTGTTAAAACATAGTTGTGTCTCCCTCACAGAACTTGAGACCCTACCACAAGAATCATTATTAAGTTGTTTTTTTATTAAATGAGTTAATTTTGGGATTAGCAAGACTATACCCGATCGAGAACACAAGCGGGGTTTCTATCCCCATGCCTTCATTATGTCATTCAACCAATTTTATGTACCTTATTGTGGGTAGCCTAATCTATGCTAGGATTTGAACCTATGTCACTTTGATATGAATGCATACAATGTAATTGTTACAACACAACCTAGGGGAGTTAAACTAAAAATCTATCCTTAACTGATTCCTTTTATAATAAGTCTACAAGATGAAGTGTGTAATTAACTCCCAAAAATTAGAATAATACACTTATTTTTAAGAAAATAGCTTAGTGCTCACATTATATTTACATAAGTTGTAATAGTCTGTTTATTGTGTGATAATAAATCACATAGATTATCTCTAGAGAGATAGAAGTGTGTTGAAAAAAAAAGGGCTTATGAGAGATGTTAGGAGAGATATGAGGGATTGGGTGATAAGATTAGACTCCTAACTTATAGGAGATCAAAACTTTATTTATATGTATTCTCTCTAATGTAATAGTGTATTGAATCAAAACTTTATATATATGTATTCTCTCTAATGTAATAGTGTGCCGAATGAATTGAAGATTTCGAATAGAATATTTTTGTTTTGCGTTGATTATTAAAACTAGTGCTCTATATGTGTGTGTTTATATTGTGAAATATGAACCAGAATTATCGTCTAGTATCAGATCCAGTAAAAATGAGTCTCTAAGAATGCAACAATTCAAACATAGCCTATTAGAATTTACAATGTCTAATTTATATGCTTCAAATCTTGGATGTTCACATTATTTATCTATGCATTCATGATCAAAATTAATCTAGGTGCTATCCCATTTGCGTCAGCTCTATTAGATCACCTACCTCCATATCTATACTTGTGTTTCTAGTTCTAATTTGCTTCACATTGGTAGAATTGGCCAATGCATTGTCTGAAACCATTATGAATAAGACTATAATGTATTTTGAGTCACATGAGTGGAAATCATTTTCATTTGAAATAATTTATGCATATTATAACCATTGTTTGATCTATAAATAATTATATTCAAGAATCATTTTTTAAATCTTTGTATTTTTTTAAGTTTTCATTCACAATAAGTGAGTAGTGTAGTAGAGGGTTGATCAGGGGAAAATTTTGAAAAAGTAATACAATTATTACTGGTGATCAACTTTCCCAAATAAAATAATGGAATCATTATCTGCTTACTTTATAACCACTCAATTAGGGGTGAACTCAACTCTCTTTCCTAAATCGATACGAGTGATCTAGTAAATAGATAGAATATTAGTGGATAAATAAAAAACACATAAACATCATGAAATGTCCCATCATTCACTTCAAAAAATCCTCTTCCACTAACTTATGTAGAAATATCATCACCTAAAAATATGGAAGGCATAGAACAAGGATCCAAAGATGATAACATGTCCATGATGAATCCATGTGATGTGATGAACCAAAATCAGCTACCCATGTGGAAGGTTAGGACATAACTGCAACAAGTACTTTGCCCTTATATTTGCAATTTTTAATGTCTTTGTCCTTAGAAGAATCCTACACTAATGATATTTGATTGGCAAAATTAATGACACTGATATTATGCTTCTTCAGTATCTTAGTCAGTTGGTCAATTTGCTTCTTCATGCATTTAGATTCATCATGCCTAGATTTATTATAGTAGGCACATGTGAGTTATTCTTTCTTAGATATTTCATCTAAAAAGGAGGACTCTTTTGGTGCTTTAGACTTATAATCATATTTATGAGCCTTTATTTGCTCTAAGTCCTTGTTTTATTTCTTCTCCTTGCTACTGGAAGTTCTTGTTTGTCATGAATTAAAATTAAGGCATGTGGTTTATATGAATTCAATATGCCCATTTGAATAAGCTTGTCTTGTTCCCAAGTTACGTCAACATCAAAGTCATCTAAGGATGACATGGTCCATGTAGCTCCAAGAGCACACTTGGTGGCATGGAAGGTATATATGAAGACATAATAGTCTGAACTCAATTTGACAAGATGGAAAGTATCAATTAATCATCTTTTTTTCAATGCCACATAGTTTCAACTGTAACCTAAGTGATTTGAACTTTTTGATTAAGTCCTTTATAGAGTCAAAGTTGCTTGGGCATGAACTAATGAGCTCATTCTCCAACTCACAACCTCTCATTATGTTCCACTTCCCAAAGAGTTTTCTAATGTGATCTAGACTTCATTAGGAGTATCTATAGATTCAATATGAAAGAGCAGGTTAGGAGACATAGACAAGCATAGTAGACCATAGACTTTGTCATTTTTTAAAACAACTTTACCTTTTCTGCATAACTTTCTACTCGTGATAGTTGAATGGTGTAAGAAGCGAAACTCAACTCTGATCTATGATGTAGAAAGGAAGTATGTGTTGAATTAAGTGTGTTGAAAGACTAAGAATGTGCAACCCCCATGAATCTATAGAGGCTCAATTTTATAAGGCATGATAATATCACCAATGTGTAGAGATTGAAAAAACTTGCACTTTTAAAAAAATGATGCCTAAAAAGGAGATGTCGACTAAAAGTTATGGAAGTTTGAGTGTTTCTTGCTAGCAAAAAATAATTATCTCCACTTTGCATAATTTATTTTAGTGTGCAAATAGTTTGGCCCAAATTTGTGAGAAAATGTTAAGCCCCCTTTGGTTGGTTATGACCAAAGGATAATCTCCCATGTGACTAGGGGCTAAGGGCTAGGATGAGTGTGCATCTCACAAGGATGCACAAGCATGGGCCACATCAACACAGCTTCTAAGGATGCATGGGTAAGTGAGGAAGATCTAAAAATTATGTTTTCAAAAGTCACCAAACTAGTGGAAATAACATGAAACTAGTAAGGGAAACGTCATATCTTTAAAAATCTATATGGTTTCCTCAAGAAATAGAAAAGACCCACTTGGTATTTCATAAAACCTATAAAAATTCATAAATTTTTTTCCACTTCAAGTACCAAATGATATAAAATTTGCACATTTTTTAAAAATGCTTTCAAATCCTTCAAAATGGTAAAAAATGAGTGATTTGGTAAATAAGTATGAGTGATCTAGTAAATAGATAGGATATGAGTGATCTGGTACATATTTATTGAGTGATAAAGAAGAAACATATAAAACATCATGAAATGTCCCATCATTCACTTCAATATATCCTCTCCCACTAACTTATATGGAAGTATGATCACCCAACAAGATGGAAGGCATAGAACAAGGCTCCAAAGTTGATAACATGTCCTATGATGAAGCCATGTGGTGCGATGAACCAAAATCAATTACCCATGTGGAAGGTGTAGACACAACTGCAACAAGTAATTTGCCCTTATCTTTGCCATTTTTACTATCTTTGTCCTTAGAAGACTCCTACACTAATGAGCTTTGATTGGCAGAATCAATGACACCAATATTATGCTTCTTAAATATATTAGTTAGTTGGTCAATTTACTTCTTCATGAATTTGGATTCATCATGCCCAGATTCATTGTAGTAGGCACATGTGAGTCACTCTTTCTTAGATTTTTTTATTTGAAAAGGAGGACTCTTTTGATGATTTATAATTATCATCATATTTATGACCCTTTATTTGCTTTGGGTCCTTATTTTATTTCCTCTCCTTGCTACTAGAAGTTATCTATTTATCATGACTCAAAATTAAGGCATGTGGTTTATATGACTTTAATATGCCCATTTGAATAAGCTTGTCTTGCTCCCTAATTAAATAAACATCAAAGTCATCTAAGGATGACATGGTCCATGTAGCTCCAAGAGCACACTTGGTGGCGTGAAAAGTATAAATGAAGACATATTAATCTAAATCTAGTTTGACAAGGTGGAAAGATTTAATTAATCATCTTTTTTGTCAATGCCACATAGTTTCAACTATAACGTAAGTGATTGGAACTTTGTGAAGATGTCTTGTATAATGTCAAAGTCATTTGGGCTCAAACTAATAAGCTCATTCTCCAACTCATGACCTTTCATTATGTCCTACTTCCCAAATATTTTTCCAATGTGATCTAGACTTCATTAGGAGTAGCTATAGATTAAATATAAAAGAGCAGGTCAGGAGACATAGAATATCATAGTAAACCATAGACTTTATCATTTATGTTAAACAACTTCACCTTTTGTGCATAACTTTCTACTCGTGATAGTTGAATCATGTAAGAAGCGAAACTCAACTCTAATCCATGGTGTAAAAAGGAATATGTGTTGAACTAAGTGTGTTGAAAGACTAGGAATGTGCAACACACCTGAATCTATAGAGGTTCAATTTTACAAGGCATGATAGTATCACCAATGTGTATAGATTGAAAAAACTTTCACTTTCAAAAAAATGATGCCTAATAAGGAGATGTCGACTAAAATTTATGGAAGTTTGAATGTTTCTTGCTATCAAAAATCATGATCTCCACTTTGTATTATTTTTTTAGTGTGCAAATAGTTTGGCCCAACTTTATGAAGAAATGTTAAGCCCCCTTTGGTTGGTTATGACCAAGGGATAATCTCCCATGTGACTAGGGGCTAAGGGCTAGGATGAGTGCTCCCCCCTTAATGATGTCACTTTAAACTATGATGTGATTGGGGGAGTGATGTCACTTTAAAATTTACTAATGAATAATACTACTTGACACTAGCTTAAATTTGATAATTGGATGGACGTCACTAGCATACATGGTTGTAGGGGCATGGATCACGTCATCTCATCTTGCAAGGCCATATGGGTGTAGGTCACATCATCACATCTCTTAGAGATAAGTGTAGGTCACGTATCACAAGGGTGCACAAGCGTGGGTCACATTATCGCATTTTATAAGGCTACACAGGTGCAGTTCACATCGTCACATCTCGCAACGACATGTGAGCATAGTTCAAATCTTTATGTCTCATAAGGATGCAAGAGTATGGGTCACATCAACATTGCTTCCAAAGATGCATGGGCACAGGAGGAAGATCTAAATTTTTTTTTCAAAAGTCACCAAACTAATGGAAATGGCATGAAACTAGTAAGAAAAACCTCAGATCTTGAAAAATCTGTATGGTTTCCTCAAGAACCATAAAAGACCCACTTGGTATTTCATAAAACCTATAAAAACTCATAAAAAAATTTCCACTTCAAGTACCAAATGGTGTGAAATTTACATATTTTTAAAAAAATCTTTCAAACACTTCAAAATGGTAAAAAATGACTGTCACAAAACTAGGTCATATTTACAGTAAGTTCTAAGGTTTTGACTCCTTTTGAATCTAATGATATTGTTCATTTTTTGTTTGATGACCCCAACAATACAGATCTACATGAATTTTATAGAAACCCCACCAAACCCTTGAAAATTAAAATCAATAAAAAACACCTAAACAAGCTAGAATGTTACATCTCACAATAGGAACAATGGCATTCACCTACCAAAAAATCTCTGATACCATATTAGAGTGGGCCACAATCGAAGATCAAACTGGATAAGATTGAATACATGAAATTGTACTTATATGGAGTAGTGAAAATTAAAAAATAACTCAAATAGAAGAAGCTTGTCTTCACAATAAAGAAATTGTATTAGCAATATTAACCATAAAATCATTAATAAGGTATATTATATAGGTGGAAGATAAATATATTCTCACATCCTCATGAATGTGGGATTATCTTTCACAGTGACCTTTATTGAATACCTAAGTGGCACCTAAGTAAACTAACTAAACATATGTAGGAAAAAACTATTAAATGGAATAAAAAACTATACTAACATTTAGCAAGTTAAAGTAAGTGATTAACTAATTTTGTTATGGGTCCGAAAAAAAAAAATTGATTTTTGAATTAAAATTAAAAGAATTTCCTATGTGAGTCATCAAAATAGTTTTTAATTATTTAAATAATGACTCTAAATATAAATCGAGCAACGATATTTTTTATCTAAAGGTTCCACTCTGCATTTAGGATTGGCATTGTGACCCTTACAGTGATTTAACTAATAACGAATCATTAAGATGCCCTTCCTCATGTTATTGTGAAGTCATTACACTATTTATTTTTGAATTATATTTTATATTTTAAAAAAATGTTACTATTTAAATATATCACACTTATGATATATTGTAAATGTGTAAAAAATAATATAAAAAATATATACTTTTAAAAATACAAGATTTACATGAAAACCTTATTTTTCTTATTCCTAAAAAAAAATATTTGAACTTAACACTTCAACCCTTCTTTCATTATCTATTAATATCCATCTTCTATTTACCTATATAAAATTTATAAAAATACATAAAATTCTATCATATACTTATATTTATATTTAGGAAATTAGAAAATATATAAAAATAGCTCAACGATGATTGAAAATATATCAACATGCCCAATCTGACTCTGTCATTCTATTAATCTCATTTTTCTCCTCATCCATTCATCCTTTTGAATCTGCCAATCAATATTCGCCATAGTCCTTTCGAAATTTAAAAAAAAAAACTCACTAGTAAAACGCTTTCCTCTCCGCTTACCGAATTTATCAATAATCTCCACAACCCTTTCCAAAAATAATAATAAATTTCACTACTAAAACCCTTTCCTCTCTGCTTACCTAAATAATTTTAGCTTCTTATCTGGTAAAACTAGCATCAGTCTGTATGTGCCAAAAACCAAATATTTTTTTAAAATTTAAACATAAGATTCCATTCTTAGATAAATACTTAATACAAAGTAAATGCTTTGTATTTATTTTATTCATATACCGGTGTTGTGGTTACATTGATCTTAAAGAAATCGTTGGTTCTCATTCTGAAAAAAATTATTTTCGTGATGGCTTTGGATTTATCTCTTCCTAATATTTCCCATTGTTATTCCTGAAAAATGATACATTTTTCTCATTAAGACAAGAAGTGGCCACTATGTGGCTCTTGTTGCATCTGCCCATGTACACAAAAGACCCCACCTGAACACAACTTCAAACATGCTCTTTTGGGCAACTTTCAATTATTGCTCTATCGATCACACGCACAATTTTTCCTCTACTGTAAAAACTCCATACCTGGATAAAGTGAATGAGTGAGTGGGTTTATCTGGCTTCCAAGTCCGTAACGGAAGCATCATTGATGGAAGGGTGGACCACAAGAGTTTGCAGATGACGATGACACGGCGGTCGAATTTGTGTTCCCTGATGATGTAGATGTATCTTTATGTGAAGGAACATCTTTATGCGAAACACCCATGAAAGATGGCTTTGTGGGATTTGGTAAATTAGTCATAGAAAGGTTTGAAAGCATTGTATATACAGAAGACATGGGTGGGCGAAGGGATGCATCTGCCTGTGTACACAAAAGAGCCACATGAACACAACTTGAAACATGATCTTTAGGGCAACTTTCAATTATTGCTCTGTCGATCACATCCACAATTTTTCCTCTCATGTAAAAACTCCATACCTGGATATAAAGAACGATGCATATTCATGTTCATAAGATATATATAAGCTTTGGAGGAAAAAACTATATCAAAATGACCATTGTTTTATCTTACCATCTCTAGCAGGCTTTGAAACTCGGGGGACAATTTATTATCAGTGTTTTTTCTTCCGCACACAATTTCTAAAAGCACAACACCGAAACTATAGACATCAGATTTCGCAGATAATTGTCCATGCATAGCATACTCTGGTGCCATATAGGCGCTGCATCAACAAAAGAAAAAAGTTAGTAGATCAGAAAACCTAAATAATAATGCTACAAAAAAGTAATTTTTTATGGTGAGTGTTTGTCTTACTATGTTCCTGCAATTCGAGTGGTAACATGAGACTCATCTTGAGCAAACAGTCTTGCTAAGCCAAAGTCTGATATCTTTGGCTCCATTTTCTCATCCAGCAAAATGTTGCTTGCTTTGATATCCCGATGAATGATCCGCACTTGAGAATCTTCATGCAGATACAGAAGCCCCCGAGCTACTCCACGTATGATGCTCAAACGCCTCTGCCACGCAAACTCGTTGCTCTGTTGTGGATCTATACTCGTGCGATATAAAAAAAAAAAAACATTAGCCTAAAGAAAGAACAAATAATATTGTATATTGACACTCACTTTTAGACTAGATAGAAGGGGCTCACGAAATAGAATTTTGTCAAGGCTGTTGTTAGGCAAGAACTCGTAAACAAGCAATCATTCGGATCCCTCTGCGCAACATCCAAGCAGATTCACAAGATTCCGATGTTGAATTTTGGCCACCAGCTTAACCTCATTTAGAAACTCCTCTCTCCCTTGGCGGGATTGTATGGACAACTTCTTTACTGCTATTTGATTTCCATCTGGATTGTGCCCTGACAATAACATTAAAGAAAACACATTAACCTTAAGCCTATATTGCGAATGCAACTATTTCTATTTCGATGAACGGTGTTGAATGGGATGATTTGACCCTTCCATAACCAAGTAGGGGTTTAAATGACATCAAACTTGCTATGAAGTGTTCCCAAAAGGCTAGCCCCGTGCAGATTAGATATCACTACAAGAAATAATTCAACAAATATATTCAGAAAATGAGAGTCAAAGATAATTTTTTCCTAACTAAAATTGAAAACCAGATACAGATCTGTGATGAAAAGCAAAATAAAATGCTTTACAATTCAAAACAAGAATTTTGATTGGCTAAGGCTTTGTCATAGTCTATGTTACCTTGTAAACAGCGCCAAATCCTCCCTCTCCGAGTTTGTTATCTTCATGAAAATTTCTAGTAGCAGCCCTGAGTATTTCCAAGTTAAAGGTTATTTGTTCATCAGGGCCGATCAGTGAGCCGACATCTTTGCCATGATTTTCTGTTTAATAAAATGTAGAGAGTAAAAATTAGAAATCTATATCGAGCCTAAATCCGAAAAATATATTTCGCCGTTCGGACAACAATTTTTAGACCACGGAGAGAAGGATTTATCCATTCTATTTTAATGCTCTAATTAGAAAGGGTTTAATTTATAGAGATCTTACAAGCTAAATTTCAATAGGATGTCTTCTTAAAAAAATACCTTTCCCTGGGACGAGTGACTTCCCAAATACCGCAGACTTCACTTTTCTTCGAATTGCAAACATGCATAGTAATAACATCACCAACAAGCCGCCGAGAATACCCAAAACTATAGCCAATTTGTTTGAAGACTTTTCTGCACAGTAGATCAATTTGAGTGTTCAGTCATGTCAAATGCTAAACCGTAACATTATTAATTGTTTTGACATCTCTTTGTTTAAAATGGAATTGTCTGCAATAAGACAGATTTAAAATGGATTGAGCTTTGAGCGTGTGGACTAAGGGAAAGAGTTTAACAAAATTAAGAATTGTTATGCATATTACTCGGTAGTGGAGCAGACGGAGGCGGTGGAGGCGGAGAATTAAAGAATGGGTAAGATTCATAACGAGCATAGCAACTTCCCAAGAGAGCCCGTCCTCCAAGATAAGTTCCACTGGCCGTCACGGTCAGCTCTAAGATACGATTAATTGCATTTGATAAGCATGTTGTGCAGTCGTCAATGGAAGTTATATCTCTCCAGCACTGAACCAGACCGAATATCCTCTGAAACGAAGAGTCAACATATGTTGTTCCAGAAGAGTATTGATTAGCGGATCCATAGGCTTCCTTTGTCAGATTTGCGAAAAGCCCCTTACCGGCTGCGCTATAGACATCAGGGTTTGTAGCGTAACCTGTATTGTGGAGAATCGTCATAAGGGTTGTATCCAGTTTTCCGACGAAGCTATAATTCTCATAGCGCATGAAGCAGTTGTCAAGAAAAACTGTCCCTCCTGTGGCATTCGCACAATCATGTCGAATACTGGTATTTGCTTGTTGTGAACAGCTGTAGCAGTTCTTCCTCGTTAAGTCTCCCAGACATTGAAGAAGTCCATAAGCTGTGTCTGGAGTTTGGCCGGAGACAGAGGTATTAAAACCAATTGATGATGAATTGATGTGGTTGACAAGATTATTAAGAACTATATTCAAATTGCTCTCAAATTTACTTGCTTTTGTGTAGTTAGCAGGCTTGCAGATATTCTCCGTTAACAACATCTCGACATGCAGGGAACTCATTAACAACAGAACAACAATACATAATAAAAGCAAAACAGGGGATGAGTGACGATGTTTTGTATTGTATGTGATCTGCATGTTGCCTGCGTTAGGTGTTTCGGAGATGCATTGCTTAGAAAGCAGACATTTTGAGGAACATAAGGGTCGAGTCTTATATTACTTTCTTGTTTTTATTTATGAAATTGTCTGGATGGCATTTTGAAATATTAAATGTCATCCCAATACCACCAATAATAATAATGATGGTGATGATGATGTTGTTGAAAAGTTAGAAATTTTTGTCTTTCTCGAAGATGAGTTTGAGGTGAAGAGAGCATGGGATATTATCCGATAATATTGCTCAACTCTAAGAGTAGAAAGTTTGAGGGGTTTGCACGGGATATTATCCGATAATATCGCTTAACTCTAAGAGTAGAAAGTTTGAGGGATTTACTTTCCCTTTGCTTTGTGATAAGATTGTTGACCTTAAGGTAATTAATAAACATCAATGATTTAGGGGAAGAGGATACCAAAATACTTAAGAATTTAATTGGATGCCTTGGACCATTATTTGTGTAAGAAATTCCAAAACTTAATTTAAAAGTTTTTAATAGTTGTAATAATATTTAGTAGATACATGTATAATGTGGCATTTAGTGATGTTTTAGATTAAAATGATCTCATAATAATAATTAATATATTTTATTAATATTAAAATATTTTTATTAAAAAATTATGTGAAGAGAGTACGTGATAATATTTTGAATCTTTTTCTATTAAATGGAAAGATGAGTTTGAGGTAAAGAGAGCGTATGATATTATCCTCAAAATTGCTTATATTTGAGTGGTTTGGTGGTCTAAACTCTAAATCTTACTTCATTAGTGCTTACTTGTGTTTTCATTCTGATAAGATTATTGACTATAATACATAAAGTGTATTTGATATTTTACCTCAATGCAATCAATAAACATCAATAATTTAGAGAAGAGGACAAATATAGATGGAAATTTAATTTAAAAGGTATCGAGATAAGTAAAATTTAATAGATTCACGGATCTTTGGAGTGTATATAGTAATGTGAAGAGGTAAAAAGACCCTGTGAGCTTTGATATCATGAAACAATGATATGATGTGAGATGTTGCAATGCGATTAGATGTGGAGGGGGAAAACGACATATGGCAGCGCAATGAAGGCGAATGTTCAACATATCATTTGATGTGGCAGAAAGGTATTTTTTAAGTAGTAAGTTATATAAATGTGCAATAAATTGGCATCTAATAGGTGCACAAAATTCATAGTTTTGGACTTCAAAGACTAGCACACCACCTCAACATGACTCCTCATATTGAAATTCAAAGACCATAAATAAGACTAGACCTCCAAGATAATACTCTAACCTCTAACTCCTCTAAATACTACTTAGGAGTAGAAATGCAAGCATAAGCAAAGAAGATGAATGTGTTATATGGTTTGGGATTGAAATATGATCTTATATACGACTCCAATGCCTAAAACTAACCATGAATTCTAAGTTGACGGTATCAGACAGGCCAATACAGTCAAAAAAGATGTCGCCTGAAACAATATTGTATCGGACATGCATATATAATATAAAATATAAAAGATGGGCTCAAAACTATATCAGTCAAGCCGATATAGTATAGGGAAGGACACATATGAAACAAACTTTATGGGCATGGTCGATATAGTAAGATATGGGGAAGCCAACAAATATAAATGGAAATTAGCTAGAGGGGAAGATGGAAGGAGACATGGAGCAGCTCAAATTGATAGTAATCAAGGTATGATTGAATAGTACATGCAAACATATCTTGCAAAGTATCCTGACTCAATCCCACCCCATTCCTATTGCACTCTTTAAGGCATGCATTTAGGGAGATTAATGTGTTGACAATCCCTTGCAAGAGAAAGTGTTAAGAAAGTGATACAATGAAAAATATCAAGTGTATACATATGCCCCACATGAAGCTCATCATATGTTACAATAGTGTAACAAGGAATGGTACTTTAGGATAAATACATAGTAACACAAAAGATCATAACTAAAAAAAAATGCTGAAATAATTGAAAGTAGATGAAAGTAAATAAATGAAAATATGCACCTTAACTAACCTTGCTAACTATAGATGTGACACTATGTGTGTTACAACTGAAATAAGGCACCAATCAAGAAGAATGAAGGAAAACCTTGAAAAATAAGAGAAAAGTCTAACTGTTTATAAAAAAAATATGTTAGCATCTTAAAATTATCTACTTTGCAAGGATCCTAGAACTTATTTCAATTCATAAAAAAGACGTATATAAACAAAAATATGGGAAAAATATGAATTCTAGAGGTGAACAACTAGAAATTTTGAAATTTGAATTTTTTTCAATAAAAAGGTTTTAAAAAAATGCATTTTTCCCTTTTTTTTGAAACCAGAGCTCTGACTGTCCAAATTTAGTGCTACAAGAGATGATGGCTCAAAGATGACAAGGTAAACATGCAAGAGGTCAACTAGGTGCAATATTTGGAGCCATGCAGGTAGGTGATGTAATAATGATTCATTTGTTGAATTTGAATAGATAAGATAGATTTATGACTTACGGGTGTTAGGAAAAATATGTGTAGCTGCGTTTTCCCCAACAAGCGTGAATATGTAAATTAATTTTTTTGGGATAATGGGCAGTTGGAGAAACATCAAATTTATGGTCAAGGGTATTTATTAGGGCTAAATAAAGAAATCGTTGCAACCAAACAAGTATATCCTCTAGACCGATGCAATTGGGTGGAGGGAATTTGTAGCCTTGGTTGATATCGTATGGTATCTATGCTAATGCAGTTGTGTGAGATAAGATATTGATATGGTTGGTACCATATAGAGTGGTCAATATAGTTCTAAAGTGAAGTCTATTGATATGGTCGGTATTGTAGGGGGTGGCTAATATAGTAGAAATGGAAGGAAAACACAATTAATATAGTATTAATTTGATTGATGTTGTTAAGAATTTTTTTGCATATTCGATATGATATAATAAAATCAATATATTTATAAAAATAATAAATATAATAAATTTTGATAACTATTTCATATAAAAAAATAAAATCATCAAACATAAATTTTAAATAAAATACGAATATCGATTTATACACTCACTTTACAAACCCCTTCTTCACTAAGATATTAAACAATGCCCCTTTTAAAAACAAGCATGCCTCCCAATATAATTTGATGCAACACATTCCATAATATATGGGGCCAAAGTGTTTGTTTAAAACCTATTTTATATATATATATATATATATATATATATAATAAAAAACCACCGACCTATATGACATTGTGTTAAAAATGGGCTCCACCTCCCAAAAATAAACGGAAAGTGTGTGGAAAGAATACCGATGGGACTTAAAAACACAAGTGGAAGGAAGAATAATATGACACCTCTTTTTCCAAAATTGTAAGGAATGAGTGTGGAAAAATAGGCTATGGTCCATGGCAATGGCTATTCAGCCATCAAAACGATATGGGCATCATGGTATGTAATGCCAAATGGTTTCTTGCACGGACTGTCATCAAATATTCCAATTCGTTCACTATCAGGAAGGAGGCTATTTTTTTTTTAATTTACAATCTTGGTAGAAATGGATTTATATTCTTAATTCAAATCGAGATCAATTACATAGTAACAATTAAAGATCTGAGGATTATTCATATTAATCCATTGAGTTAACACAATTTTCATTAGGTTTTTATAATTATAGCTCAATTCCTTTGAAATAATCATATATGTGAATGAAAACTCCTAAAATGTGTGCTATAATAAGTATTGGTTCTTTCCATACTTTTGTATTTATTTTCATATTAATACTAATATATGTTTTAATTTTAATAGAGATTATAGTAAAATTGGAAGTTCACTGATTTTATTTAATTATATTTATTTTTCAAATTTATGATAGTAAATTTGGGAGTTGCACATTATTTAAATCTATGTTGATGTTAATTTTATTTTTACAATTATTTTTTAGATAGGTCCATTCATGTTCCAAACTTCTATGTTTAATACTAACATAACAGAAATAAGAAATTCTAGTTTCATGTCTTCATATTGTAAGTAACAGGAATAGAGGACATATTGTGTTAGATAGTGAAGGGAATTAAATATTTAAGACTTCTTCCTTGTTGGTATGTTTAATTGATATTAACATGTTAACTATTTAATATTTTTTTGTATTTTTTTTAGTGTTATGCTATATGTTAATTTTGAATGTATCCATTTTTTACTTCCAAACTAATTTTACTAAAAACTCAAAATTTATAATATAATAAAAATAAGAGAGTAACTTATAGAATACATTGTGTACTTTGATTTTGAACAATGTATGATTTGAAAAGATAATTAAAATATCTTCAAATAATTTTCAACAAGTTATTATCTAATCATATAAATTGTGGAAACACTAGATCTCTCATGATAAAGTTATACATTAGAAAAATTATAATTCAAAATAATATTCCAATAAAATATGAAGTGATAAAATTACTTAGCTTTTTTAGTTCTTGGAGTAACTTTTATATTTTAAGTCTTTTATCTAATTTTCAATTCAATGAAATATTTGTCACATTAAGAAGGATAACCAATTCAAAAAGTCATTTGTAAAAAATATAAATCAAAATAATTTCTATAAGATAAAAATAGGAAAACATGAAAAGATATATTCAAAGTTCAAAAAGAGAAGTAATAGGGGAAGGAGATATTGCCCCAAATTAATAGAATTTATAATGGAACAAAAGAGTAGAGTTTTTTACAATAAAATATTATTTTACAATACAAAGATTTGTTTTGAATGATCAAGACTTGAAAAACTATTTAAATATATTATTTTTAAGTTTTAATGCAATCATTACACTATTAAAAAATATTTAATATATAATTTCCTTAACACAACAACAACAACAACAACAACAACAACAACAATAATAATAATAATAATAATAATAATAATAATAATAATAATAATAGAATCTCTCATTTATACACTTGAAAACTAATCTTTTATCCATGAACACCATTTGACTAGAAACAATGTACATATCCAAATTACGTTTATGTAGATTTTAATTTTTTTACAATTATAATATACGTTGTTGTTGCTATTATTTTTTTTGTTATGAACCTCCCATTTATACACTTGAAAACTAATCTTTTATCCATGAACACCATTTGGCTAGAAACAATGTACATATCCAAATTACGTCTATGTAGATTTTAATTTTTTTATAGTTATAATATACGTTTTAAAGTCTATTAATTTATTGTTGTGTGTGAGGTATAAAATGTCAAAAAAATCTTTTAAAATGTACAAGTTGAAAAAACTCTTTGATATAAATTTGGTATGGTTTCAACTGTCCCACCTAAAAGTGCTTTGCGCTTTGGTCTATTTATACACATTAAGATCATCTTCAGCCACTTTTGTCTTTTACATATTTAGTTGATGCAATTTGTGTTAATCATATGTCATTTACAAAATAATAAATATATATGTTATGTACTTTTTTGAAAATTAGCGCATAAATAAAATTTTAGATTTTTAAGAGTTTATTTGACCTTTAAAATCATTTTAAATATCTCTTGAGTAGAGTGTATAAAAATTATTTCCAATGGAATTTAAATAAACTATTACAAAAAACAAAAAAAATATTTTAATGTTAAATTACAAGATAATTATAACTTCTAAAGAAACTATTTTTTATAATGCAATAATTTTATAATAAATTACTCTATCATACATAATATTATAATAACAATAACATACAACTAAATAAAATAGTAGCAAAATTTGGTTCCAAATTTAACACCATAAGAACCGTATGTGTGAATATTACTAGTAAATATTAAAATTTTGAAGACATAAAATTTTCAATCTTCCATAATTTCCAAACATGTTTGTTAAATATTCGTTTTCTTGAAACTCATTCTTTAATTCAAACCATACGTACATATGATATTAAATGCTTGAATTTTAAATCAAATTATAATAAATATATAGTATAATTTTATATTTTATTCAAAATATATGCAAAACAAATTTTAAAACGAAATTTTTTTATTAAAAATATATAATAAATATATGTTATCATAAAATTATATTATCAATATAAACTTTAGTGTCATCCATATATATATTTTTATAAGTTTTGAAAAAAATAATTAATTATTTTTAATTAAGAATTAATTTTTATAAATTAAATAAAAAAAATTATAGATTTAAACTTTCAATTTAATATATATAATTTAAAAAAATTAAAAATATAAAATTATTTGTATATCTATTGCTTCCCTCGCTCCTCCCTCGTTTTCGTAAATTGAAGCTTGCATTATGTTCCCATTTTTTCACCACGAAGACCATATTAATTTGTATGACATCAATATCGTGTTCATGTCTTAAGAAGATGTGTTTGATATAGAGTTCCCTGAATATATGTAAATAATAGAGAAAAAGAAGCGATATTATAAATGAATACTATAGAATGAAATATAAAAGAATAAACAAGTGAGTGAAACACAGAAGAACAAACAAATATATAGCAGGGAAGGTAAGATCCCTGGTTTGAAGTGCAACCAACTTAAATTGTATTGCAACAATTAAATGCGAGATTAGATAGAGATGTATTCATAGGATACCAATCCATTTCAACTATAAAATATATTGAAATTTTATAAAACACTTTAATTCGTTTGACCAAAATTTAATGTGTAAAAAAAAAAAAATAAATAAAAATAAAAAACAAAAAACGTTATTTTAATTTTGTAATTAAAAAAATTTAATAATATAAAAATTATTAAAAAATAAAAATTAAAAAATTATATAATTTATTTTTCAATATAATTTAAATTATTTAAATTAGAAAATAAATAACTAAATTATATCAATTGAAAATTTTTAACAAATTTATTAACTTTATAAAAAAAATCTAGATTATATTAAATATGAATAGGATCTCATTTCCTATTCTTAGCTTTAAAAAACATAAAAGTGACATGAAGAATAATATGAGCTCTCTTTTTAAAAAGTGAAAGGAATCAATGTGGAAAAATAGCCTACGGTCCGTGCCCACTAAAAAGACACAAGCAATGGGCCATGCCCATTAAAATTAAAAGGGTTTTTTCTTTTAAATAATAGAAGCGTGTGGAATAAAAACACTACAAATAAAAGAAATAAGTGGACTTTTCTTGTCAGTATACTCTCGGATTAAAAGTGCATATTATATCTATTTGTAAATTTGTTGCTCTTGCCCAACAATACGTTCCTTAGTAAGTACAAATAATATATTTATAAATGATAATTTTAAAATGGAGTGATGAGTTAAATTGATTGTATTAGACTTACATGTTTGGTGATGGTTTGTATGGATTTATTTAAAGATGGATATGTCATGATTGTAAAAATATAAATTGAGAATGAATTTTGTAAATTATATGCC